>RQTK01000689.1:2594-102390 GCA_003991915.1 Elysia chlorotica | reverse complement strand
AAAAAAACCGTCTATGTTATCGCCCTCATCTGCTTGGTTACAAACAAGCACGGTCTTGGTATTTTATATTACGAAACATTTAGAAGACAGCTAAATTAGTTAGTACAGTTGGTGTTTTTTTTTTATTTAAAAAGGAAAAAATTCACAAACGTAAACAAATATAATAAGAAATAAGAAAAAGAGTGTCCCGTTTGATTTAATGTGGTATATTCATATAGAGGGCATGCAATTTATCAATAGCGTCGTTTTTTCTGTGTGTTTTATGAACGTGATCTCGACAAGATCTCCGTAGTTGGAAGTCATGAGCTCTGATATAGATTTTAGCTACCTCATCAAGCATGAGCAGTGGATAATACTAAAATGGTGCAATTTATCCAATCTTGAAAAAGAGAACATAAAGTTGGCAAACAGGTAAGAATTATCGAAAAGGATAATCAAAGAATGTGGTTAAATCAATTAAACAGTAATCTTAAAGGCCCCTGATTTCTCGCCTATTATCATAAAAGGGAATCCTGCGTGCTGACAACTCTTTGTGGAGGCCAGATCACTCGTAAACCTTTTTAAAATCTTTACGGCTCTACAAATCGATAGTTATCTATATCAAAGAACAAAAATTGTACAAAAACACTTTTTGTCTTTATCGACAAGTATGCATAGGTTACAAAACCTTTTACGTCACTGTGCTAGCAAAAAATGCATAGCTATCATTTTAACACAAGGAATTCAAAGAGTTTTTTTTAGATAGGTATCTATTTCATAATGAAGTTGAAGTTAAATTGCGCCGATTTACTTAACAAAATGAAATAAAAACATTTGAAACAATTTAACTTCAAAATGAAAACCAGGCAGTGGTTTAGGCGTGTAAAGCTAATAAATCATGTTGTTTTCGGCCCACAGCTTTGTAGGAAAGAAGGCCGGTGAGGGTTCAATAATGGAACTCTTCAGCCAGTGTTTAATGCTCTGCTTTACTTGGTTTTTCTATGGCCAATATTATAGGAGTGACTCTTTTAATAAACTCGAACAGTACCTAATGTGGGCAAAAACTGTTAAACGTTTTCTTTACAGAAAGTTAATCACTTACTTCTTTCATTTTTTAAACTTTTAAACCCGGTAATGCACGCTTGTAATACTCACAGTTCCCTATGATATATCTATGAAGAACAGAATGTTCACACATTTACAATTAGTGGTCTTCTTAAGTCGCATTCAGTCGTTACTAATATTGCGATACCTTTTCAGTTGAATGGGAAACCAATTTTAGCTCTTGCGTATCTGAGTCCCCTATAAATAACGATGGACAACTTAAGCTCTCCAATAGAGTGAGATAAAAATGTGCTTTTCATGGACCTGAGCATTGCTCATGCATAGGCGTTTCCATAATATTGGTCGTTTTATTAAAATGTTGCTTTTTTACATAAAAAAATAAAATACATCTTGTAAATGCACTTGTCATTTGTTTTACTGAAAGAGAGCAGGACAACCCGGTAATGCACGCTTGTAATACTCACAGTTGCTTATGAAAAATAAGAAAAATTCCATGAAGGTTGCTGGCCATATGGATTCTCTTTAATCATTTGCATTCAAACCAGGTCCGATATTTCAGTATAAGTAAATTATTTAACCGAAACTCCTGAGCTCATTTCTATCTTTTCGAATCAGTTTGCTGTAAATTCTTTCCAATTATACTTTTATAGTGTGTTTAATATGTTTTCTCATTAAAACAAAACAATCATTTCGTTTCAGAAAACCAGAAGTCGACGACCATTAGGATCTAATATGTTATAACCCCAATAGATAAATAAAAATGCTAGTATTAAGTTGACCTACCTATCAAGGGCCCAAATAAGCGAAAACGCTGAGGATGTACCGAAATTTAAAATTAAATGATTATATATATAAAAAAAGAAAAGCATGGAAAAAAGCAAATCAGTTATAATTTCCAAGCTTATTATTTTTGGCGGTTTAAAATATAGCCTATAATGTTTCTCTCTCGTATCACTTTAATATAGTCTTTATATTTCTACTAATATTTTTGTGGTTATATAGAGAAGGAAGTGAGGTGATTCTGTTCTAAAATACAAATTTAGTCTGTCCAATAAGAGACAATAATAAACGTAATATGATGAGATATGACATTTTCATCCTAAAGGTGGAAGGAAGAAATACGATTTTCATTAAAAGAAAGAAAGAAAAACTCCACAAAAACACCTACAAAAAACCCAAACAATAAAAAACAACAAAAAAACAAAACAACAACAACAAAACTGAGGCATTTAATAAAAGCGACCGGTAAGACATGGGCCGACCTGAAGAGTCTGATGAAGCCTGAAGGGCAGCTGTTGCAGTATAAACGAAATGATTGCGTAACTTCAATAATAGGCCTACATTTAATACTTTTTGTTATACAATTATTGAAAAGATAACGTTAATGCTTTTCGTGGAAGTTTTTCAAATGCTCATTAAAAGTTTTGCATAAGATGACCTTATCTTTTCAAAACTGTGTGGCGAAACATAGGCCCATAGTTAGATGGGAAAGGAATTATGACTTGTGTGAAATAATGTTTATAGAGGCCATGCGGTGAATTGGTGCATTGTAAACGACTGTTTCGCTGTCTTCCCCAGTAAAAAAAAGGATTACATAATTGCATCTGCCAATCAGATAATGGCTCTGAAGTTATAGTTTTTAAAAATTGTGGATATTGTTTAAGTTATGACAGAATTGATCTGAATATACTAAATAAAAAACAACTATTTTTTAAATTTCTTTTTCTTTTTTAAAACTCACTTAAGATCGTTTCATAAACAGTATTCCAAGCTGATTTGCAATGGTATAAAAATTGTAGGACAACAGCCAGTCGGGTTTATACTTCCCACAATTAAATGTGCGTCTCAAGGCATTATTGAGGTAAGTATCTTTGTCCTTTTTTCGTAAGTCTTCTAACGTAAACGTTGCGCATAAGAGGTCTAGTGAAGGGATTAAAAAAAAAAAATGATATTCAAGGAAATTACCTTTAGACTTATCAGCCTTCTAACTATTTTTTTTTATTTATGAAGTGATTGGGAAATAAAAAAATATCAAGCTGGACTCCCAGCTCTGGCTAATTCAACTAATTCACCAAATTTTTGACAAGATATAATTGTTTTTGTCTGGGCACGTTCCTTATCGTTATAGGCCTAGTTTTAGAGATAGATGCTTCCAATTTCCAACAAGGCTTTTCCAGACTACCTCTCTCAAATGTACTTTCATGACTTTAAACAAATCAGTTTAGGATCTGTTTGAGGCTACATAAGCTGCAGCTATATATTGATAACCCCCCCATTATATATGAATATTTAACTTATTCATAGCGATTCTCCATCCGAAAAGTGATGGATCTTAGATGTATGTCGAACCTTAAATGAAAATAGATAATATTATTTTTGTGAGAATGCTATAAGAGAAGGAGTTTGAAATTGTTTGGACACTTTAGCAACTAAAGTTGTGAAGCTAAGATAACAATTTACAACAGACTACGAAAATAATAAAGATGCTGATCGCGATGAAGACGGCGGTGATGATGACGATGATGATGATGATGATGATGATGATGATGATGATGATGATGATGATGATGATGATGATGATGATGATGATGATGATGATGATGATGATGATGATGATGATGATGATGATGATGATGATGATAAAGATAAGGGTATGAAAGCAGTTTTAACAAATGCTTTAACAGAGCACAATCTCTCAATATTGATCGTATCTGCAAGTTATTTTCTTTATTGTACATCCATTATGCATTTTCTATACATGTTTTCTATCTCTACAGAGTAATTCAGCCACAATGAAAACCTTTTTGCTCGTCCTCGCCTCCATGGCGTGCCTCTTTAGCATGTCCACAGCCTTTTTGTTTTGGGACGTAAGCATTTGGAAAACATCATGAAAAATTACAATCATAATAAAATTATAATGGAGCTAAGTCCAAAACTGATACGGTTAAAGAGGGGGGGGGGGGCATTTTACAAAAACAATATGCGAAGTTTTAGTTAACTGTCATATATTTACGTGGTCTTTGAGTTATGAAAACTCAGCCATCCGACATTTAAATGCACCAATAAGACGGAGGTCTAAAAATGCGGATTGGAATTTTTTTTTTTACAAATAATTTTGGTTTTCTTGTTTGCTTCGTTTTATTTTGAAGTGCGCATATATTAACGCGCACATTGCACCGTTAAAAATTGACTAGTTGTAAAATCAGAGTTGTTGTTGGGTTGGTTTAACAACACCAGCACTATAATTATAGGCTATACTGTTTACAGGCCCGTTAGTATAGGGCGACTGTTGTCAGGTCTAGATTCATTAACATAATCTATTTAATATTCTTGAAGATTAAAACATTTTTTTTCCAGGGAGACGATCCAGCACCTACGTCTGCCCAGCAAGATAAGGATAAGGCTGAGACGGACAGGCAGACACTGATGCTCTTGATGGCATTCCAAAACTATAACAACAAGCCGTATGGAATTTATTGAACGCGACAATAGTGGTGCTGCTATAAATAGCAGCAGAACCACCAACAGCAGCACACAAAAAAAAAGAAAAAAAGGGAAAAGAAGAATAACCACAAGAGCAATTATAATAATGGGTAATCAAGAAAGAATACACTGTTCAGTTCGTTATGTTTTCAGCCATTAGTGGTTATCTAAAGTATTAAATTAACAATGATAAAACAAATATTGGATTTCTACTTGCCTGTGTTTGGATAATTTCATTGGCATCAAAATGCAATAGAGACTTCCCTTGAAATGGGTATGGAAAATAGATATACCATGCTTAAGTCTCAGTTTTGGCTTTCACCAAGCAGTTCAATGATAATGATGTAGTCCGTAGTTACGTGCTTCCATTTCCAACAAGGATACACCAGATTACCTTTACCAGATTTACCATTTCATGTTAAACCACTCCATTGGCTAAGTAAGCGGCAGCTGAATTAATTACTGTTACACTTTTTACGACAATCAAAATATTCATAGCGATCCTTCTCCCACAAACGATGCATATAAGTTACACCCCAAACATCGAATGAAAAAAAGAATTTGTTTGAGAATGATAATGGTTGTTGAAGATAATACAGATGACGAAAGTGATGATGGTGTTGATGACGATGAGGATGATGAAGATGATGATGATGATGATGATGATGATGATGATGATGATGATGATGATGATGATGATGATGATGATGATGATGATGATGATGATGATGATGATGATGATGATGATGTGACAGCAGAATATGCCTCAAAGGTAATCATATCTGCAAGGTATTCTCTTTATTTTGCATCCACGTGAATGTGGACCATTAATATTTACCTTACATATTCCTATCTTTACAGTAATTCAGCAACAATGAAAAACGTGACCTGTTTGCTTTTCCTCGTTTCTCTGGCGTGTTTCTCCAGCACGTCCACGACCTTTTTGTTTGGCATTGTAAGCATTTGGAAAACCCTGTTTAAACAATAATAGATAATAATTGCATCACATATACATGGTTGTAGTTTTTAGTCAAAGATCTGAGGGTTTTGTATGTCTAAAGGCTGGTAGTGAAAAATTTTCAATAATTCCAGAAAACATATTGTGTAATAAGCTAAAGTCATAGCCTTTCGTACTCAGTAATATGAACTTCCTGTTAAACGTTTCGATTGTCTATTAGAATAGAGTGAATGTTTTTATATCCTTTCCTTTAAAAATCCACGCCCGATCAGCAAACTACCAGGCCAAGTTTTTGGATAATTCCAACAAGGCAATAGCGCTGTACAGAGCTCTCGGACTCGGTAAGGATAATTATGTCGTTTGGCATGTATTGATCATGTCAAGGTGCTGGATAGTGCAGAGTTCTTTATATTTCCAGAAATTTAAAGCAAACAAAAAAGCAGAAAAAGAAAAAAAATCTAAATAATTCTAAATAATAATGCATTTAATAAAAAGAAAACCCAGTGGGTTTAATATTGATTGTCCAAAATAAATAATCAATAATCTCAATTGTTTTTCTTGTTGTACAGCGTTGGTTGTTAATGGAAAAGACTGGTTTAATAATTCGGCCCTATTAGTCAAGTTTGCCATTTTCAAAGAATTACACTATTTTGTTTTAGCTTCTTTTTCATGATTCTCATCGTAGGCCTGATCAAAAGATGACACGGTGCAAAACTAAGATCTGGCAAAAATGTCGACCTTCTTTCCTTTTTTAATGATTTCTATGAAACAGCGTATTGTCTGTCGTTGTGTGACCTTTTCATATACATGTAATTTATCTTGGCTGCAACTGATGTGTTAACTGAATTATATGTAAGTGTATGCCTGTACTGTGTCAGAATATGTGTGTGTGTGTGCGTATGTGTAATGCATCTTACTGGATACAGACTGTCCCATAACATACCGCCGCTTTATGGTGTCATTGTTTTAACCTTCAACTATTATATACGGCGAAGATAGCAATGGCCTCCATTTGCGAGAGGATTGGAACTTTCAATTAAGAGGTCAAGAGAGTCAGCAATCCTGGAGGGCTAGGTCGCGGTACTGGAGGCCACCCTAAAAAAAGAGGAGAGAGCTCCAGTAAAATAGATGGAGACAGGAACAGAGAGAGAGAGAGAAAGAAAGAGAAAGAGAGAGAGTGAGAGAGAGAGAGAGAGAGAGAGAGAGAGAGAGACAGACAGACAGACAGACAGACAGACAGACAGACAGACAGAGAGAGAGAGACAGACAGACAGACAGACAGACAGACAGACAGACATAGAGAGACAGAAAGACGAGAGGTAGATAGTAAAGAGAAATAAATAGATTGATAGTGAAAAAGAGATAGGTCGAGAGACAGAGAGACAGAGAGACAGAGAGAGAGAGAGAGAGAGAGATAGATAGATAGATAGAGAGAGAGAGAGAGAGAGAGAGAGAGAGTTGGGAAATGAGGAAGGAGGAATATCCTTTTTACAAAACCATGATAAACCAAAAATTGCTTCAATTTGAATAATTAATTAAAATAATTGCGTAAATCTGTTATTGCAAATAAACCAGATAATGATGAAACGAAGGGATGTATGTAAAAATAAATAAAAGAAAAACCTAGCAAAAATCGTTTCAGTACATATTTATTGAGAAAAACATAAAAATTCTCGTTTACATGTTGTAATTTAAATAATCGAACATTACAATAAACATCATCAACAGATAAATCAAGCAAATGTGGATCTCGGCAAAGCAAAGCTACATAAGAGTAATAATATCTGTTTTTCTTTCATCTCATTTTACGCTTCTTGTTTTTCCCCGAAGTGTCCTATATGAGGTTAGAGTCAATTGAGATTCGAACCTCGAACCTCCCACTTGTGAATCAAGACAACCACTGACGCTCTCTCATCACTAACTCCTTAGTTAATAGAGTCCGGATTTATTACATTTATCTCTTACTTCCAAAGCCTGTTTTCTAGGTTGGGTCGGTAACGTTGAAATGCGAGTCCACATTTCTCAGCTTGGGCCTGAAACGAAGGTGTCCTGATGTACTCTACCTCTTATTTTTGTACTTGACTTACTGATCTGTCTGGCGACCCAATATTTAGAATTGGGATGAAGTTAATAAGGCTTGATCCATATTGGAGGAAACAGTTTCGTCATTTCCATGCACATAAATTTCTCTTTATTGGGAAAACAAAACAAAAACATTCTTTCTCGACTTAAAAAATGCAACCAACACTTTCATATCTTCCTTTCCCCCAGAAAAATACAGAACAAGCCGCTCCCCACACCCTTTTTTGAAAATAAATACAATACCCAGTGCAACAATACAAAAAACATTTGTAACGACAACAAAATAACAATAGCAAAAGCAACACCAACATCAACAAAAAAAACAGACCACATATACACATTGATACAGAGATAATTCGCATAGTAAGCTAAGCACGCAGTCATGTAGCTATCGCAATACATGTAATGTCAACAGGGAATCAAAGGAGTCTACTTTAAAGAACTTCCCTCTGTAATATAACCGTAACGACAGTATGTTAAGCACATTGTTTTGCACACATATTCAAGGAAAATGAAATAATTGACTGTCAATCTTTCTAAAAAGGAGCCACTAGAAGAAATAATACATCAAACTATGGAGTCACAAGCACCTTGCAACATTACTAGAGGTAGATCTAGTACTTGTATGGCATCCTTCTTCCACCAAGTCGTTTTATTTCATCAGGGCTTTCTAAGTGTCACGTTCAATTTTAGCGATTGAGATAAATATAAACTGACCGAGTTCTACTCTAATACTGCTGTTTTCGTCCATTACTGTTTTGAGCGTTATGCATCCCGAGTGTAGGTTCCAAGACTAAAGACTATTTTATTACGTTTTGTCGCACATAAACAGAGTAATAACACGCCCCTGTTTATGTCACACAATAGAATAACACCGATAAAATAAGTACACAGTAGAGAAAAGATAACATTTACGGTGACCGAACCGTGGGCCTTCCGAAAAAAGCGGCGGGTTGTTCGGCGAGACTGTGCAACCTGGCGTCATGCGTTGAAAGCTTCAAGCAGCTCTTGATCTAAGTTGTAATACTCTCGATAGAGCTTGATCTCAGTCTCTCTCATAAAGTTCTCCATTAAGTATCCCTCATAAAGTTATCCACCAAATCTCGCTTATAAAGTTCCCAGACAAGTCTTACTCACAATGTTCTCCGTTAAGTTTCACATATATTTCTCTCATTCAAATATCACTCATAATGTTCTTCATTCTTAATCATGATTATCTCGATCAAGTCTCACCCATAATGTTCTTTATCAATCAAGTCTCATCCATAATGTTCTCATTCAAATATCACTCATAATATTCTTCATTCTTACTCATAATGATCTCGATCAAGTCTCACTCATAATGTTCTTCGTCAAGTCTCACCCATAATAATTATTCTCCATCAAGTTTCCCTCATAAAGATCTACTTAAGTCTGACCCATATTGCTATTCTTCAAGGCTTGCACATAATGTTTTCCATCGTTTCATCCATAATGATTCCATCAAGTTTCGCGCATAGTGTTTCCCTTCATATCGCACTCATGAAGTTCTTTATTATTACTCATCATGCTCACAACAACAAATCATCCATATCATCATGCTCACAACAACAAATCATCCATATCATCATGCTCACAACAACAAATCATCCATAATGCTTTCGATCAAATCTCATTCACAATGTTCTTTATGCTGTCCTCGTTCAGACTCATGTATGCTGTCTTTCGTCAAGTCTCATCCACGATGTCCTTCGTCAAGTCTTTTCCTTATTGTTCATCATGGCTGATCCATACCGCTCTCCATAAACTCTTGACCACATATCTATGCAGCTATTGTCCGCATATATCTGCAGCTTTGATCCCCATCTCATTATATATAATCCACATATATCTGCAAGTCTTTTTCATATATCTATGTACATTTGTATCACATCTGTTAATGGCTGATCAACAAATCTCCGCTAATTTGATCTATAGAAAAGTTATCTCTTTATGTCTTGTCGACGTAACTGTACATCTTTGATGCACATCTCTGTGTGCCTTATCTACAGAAATCTGCAAGCCCGATTAAAATATCTCCCCAAGTTCGATCTACATAATTATCTTCTTAAGTTGTATCCACACATCTCTGCAGCCTTGGTGCACATATCTATACAAACTTGACCCACGTACAACTCAAAATAATTATTTATTTCTTGTTACTTACGGGAACAGTAAAGGATACTTTTTTAGAATTTCCAGTCAAAATATTGTACAAATCCAATTACGCTATATCACTAAATCGACAAACATCTTCTTTAATCCTACTAACAGTGGTTGTGTAATTGGTATGATACATGTTCAGGCTTTTTACTAGAATTGTGTATCTTGACCAAATGCGACCAATGAAATATAATTGCACTAGTAGGACTGTCAGACAAAACCGATGACCCTTTCCTAAGCCCTTTTTAAGGGCTGGCACTTGGTGACAAAATACTGCAGTCGAACAAGTCCTTACACTTTGGGCTTTTATAGTATTCAATGACTGCGGTGTCGTTTTTTTTCGAACTGGTTCCACAGCTTTTATTTTGATTTACCAACTATTGCCATGCCTCTACGAGTAGGCCTACGAGTATACGCGTAGTTGGGCAAACGGTGAAATCTTGTCATTTTTTTTTTGTAAGTCCGTTAATCAGGAAGCGTAAAAAGCCCTTACTACGATTACACATGTACTTAGATGTTTTTCCTGAAGGAAATTGCAACCTTTGTTTTATATACCTACCATGAATGATTTTATCTCGCGAATAACATACTTATGTCATAGCCAGGAAATACACTCCAAAGGAGAATAAAACGTTAATGCAACATTGAGAACTAAATGCGGTTGCAGGCATTAGGAGGCCTTTTGTGTAAATAATTATATAAACGTCCAAGGCACATATGAAAGAAAGCGCCGCTGAGTTTAACATTGACTCTGGGTGACCCATGCGTTTCGTCGTCTTTAGCAGTTAATTGGGTGAGTCCATGACTTATCATAAGGCCATTGATGTGTGGATATGTTACTCCAAATAAATTTGTGTTCAGAATGTTTGTACATGGGCAAATTTCAATGTCAGCTTGTTTCTTTTTGTCCACAAAGATAGCATCCAGGTGACGATTAATGTATTCTCATCCAAGAAGACATCACTATCGGCTTCATGTCCGCACCGTAAGGACGGCAATCTCAATCAAAATACACTTGCGTCGTCATCGCTTCCATGAACAAAATTTACATTGACGATGCCATTTGTGTGCTTTGCATCTTGAGCAGGGCTCGCCAGAGTCCCATTCTCCTCATGTTTGTCAGACTTTGTCGCGGAGTCCTTGACCCCGTTCTGCTCCGTGCTTGTGTCGAGCGCGAGTTGGGCCAGGCGGTCTGGGTGACTCTTGCTGCCCAGCAGGGACGAGTTGAGCGGCCCCAGGTGGAAAGACTTCGGAACGCCGTCTGCGTCTGCGCCGTCTTCGACTTCCTGTATGGGCGCCAGGTTGCAGTTCGCCATGCTCACGGTGCTGCGGGATTTCTTCATCCGGGTGTGTCGCGGCCTGGCCAGGGGAGGAATTGAAAGGTTACATGTGAAAATAAAATCAAAATGTGATTTCTGAACGTGCTTGTGGAAGAGAATATTAACATTGTTCGCTTAAATTCAATCGTCAGCCAATTTACTGAAAATACTTTATCGCGGAAAGAGAAAACAAAAGTTATGGCGACGCTTGATAGAAAGTGAGAGAGTGAATAAATGAGTGAGTGAGTGAGTGTGTGGAAGAGAATATTAACATTGTTCGCTTAAATTCAGTTGTCAGCCAATTTACTAACAATACTTTATCGTGGACGGAGAAAAGAAAAGTTGTAGCGACGCAGAATAGAGAGTGAGTGAGTGAGTAAATGAGTGAGTGAGTGAATGAGTGAGTGAGTGAGTGAGTGAGTGAGTGGCTGAGTAAGTGAGTTAGTGAGAGAGTGTGTGTGAAGGTTTTTGTTTTTATGGTGCCCCATAGTATTATTTAACAATAAAGAAAAAAGACGTTAGTACAACGACGCAGTACCTACAACTCGTCGTAAGCTTTCTTATTCGCATAGCTATAGACGAGTGGGAAGCATGCCACGTCGTGGTACTTGCGATCCTATGGGGATTGGGATGGGCTTAACACTTACCTGTGCCTCCCATGGATTCCTAGATAGGAGTGCTCAGGTGCATCCTCGTCCTCAGTGTGGTAGTGGCCAAAGTGGTCAAGGGCTGAGGGTAGTGAGGTCCCGGCGCGAGGGATGGTTTTCTTGTAGGCTGTGGGGTGGCTGGACTGAGGCGTGTAGTAGATCACCCCTGGTGTGGTACCATTCAACTTGGATGGAGCTTTTGGGCGATTGCACGAAGGAAAAGAATACAATGGGCTTTACTTAAACTTCAAAGATAGCATAAGCGTTATTAGATTTTAATGTATAAGTTAGGCGCTCTATAAAACTGTATTCCCTACGGCAACTGGGGGGGGGGGGGGGGGGGGTTTAACGTCCAACAGCAGCACTATATAGGCTCCCTACGGCAAAGAGATTGCAAACAATACAAACTCAGCTATGAATGCGACGAGTTCGCGCCTAGATCCATGCATGAACCTGTAAGTAAGATGTGGTGCAATTGGGTTATCAAGAAAACTTCCAATCATTACGCAAAGAAGTATGTTGGTATTGGAACAATATTATGTATCCACGGGATCAATAAGTAGTATGTATCTTTGTGAATGAACTGTTGAGAAAG
Source organism: Elysia chlorotica (assembly GCA_003991915.1). Taxonomy (NCBI): domain Eukaryota; kingdom Metazoa; phylum Mollusca; class Gastropoda; family Plakobranchidae; genus Elysia; species Elysia chlorotica. Next base: position 90,081 of record RQTK01000689.1, on the reverse strand, counting down.
GCTAAATAACGAATTAGTAATTTAAAAAATTAGGTCAAAGAACACACCAACTAATCGATAACGAGAAAAAGAAAAGTCTATCATTTCATTCTCTTTAACGGAGAAGACAGCTAAGATTACATTTTTCCATGTATCCTTCTGTTTTATGAGGTGATGGGTGAACTGGCTCAAGAGGTAGAGCGTTGGTTTCAAGATCGGAAGTTCCGCGGTTCGAATCCCACGACTGGTCAAAAATGTATTTATCTGATTGTGTCCCCTACTGGTTGGATTGGTGTCTGAGACAAGAGTCCAGGTATCTCCGCTCTATGTATGGCAGCACATAAAATTGCCAGACGCCAGTCTTGGGTACCGTCCCCAAAATACACTATATTAGACGGTAAGAAACAAAAACAAAACATACGTTCTGTTTTATAAACTGGGTAGGGAGAACTATAAGACAAACTGCAACTTTACAGCTCTACTTATCCCCATGATATGAGCAGGCGCTAGGTCAACGTGCTCACAATAAATAATTCAGATAAAAGAAGAAGTGAAGTTCAAGTGCACCGTTCGAAAAAAGGCCTACTTCTCAAAAAGTAATCATGACCTCCTTTTTCCACTTGATGGATAAGACACATTGTGTGAGAAAATAGAGAGGATGAAAAGCAAAAGGAGACCGCGCGCAATGTAGTGCAGAGTTAGCTTTAACACAACGATAAAAGATATCCCAAGCAGTGTTTTCATCAAGGCAACTGATAACAGAAAGAAAAAGAGGGCTATGATTGCCGCTGCCTGTTACACATCTTGCTCCTAAGAAAGGTGAAACAGACGTCGTCACAGTTTGAATAATGTATATCTCCTTGACATCAAAGGTATGAGAAAACTAGGCCTGCAAGGACCTTGATAACTCCATCAACCAAAGAACAGTGAATCAAACCACGCATGGTTAGATCTCCACAGCCGAATAACCGAACCGAATAATTTTTTCGCTCTTCGATGAGCTTACAATGCCTAGATCATAGGTTGAACACACGATTATGCTATACAAAAATAACTTGAAGTGCTCATATGCCGTTTTTGGCGTATAAGAAATATCTTAATGTCAAAGTTGGTATATCACTCACGCACCCGGATTCTAGTTTCCCGATAATCGCAAATAAGGCCTTCATCTGATACGCAAACATTAGCAAAATTTAAAAAAAATAACGATTCAATTTTAAAGTTATGGGAATGGTAATATGGAAGGGTGAAACAGGAATACGTATAATTAAAGCCTACTTATGGATGGGTATCTGTAAGTACATGTTATCTTGAGGCGAGTGGGGTGGATGGGAAACAGGAAAGAGGTATTTATATTCAGCTGTTGTTGTTTTTTTTTTAACTTGACGTAATTTCACTATTCTAATACATGTAAAATACATGAAAAGAAATCTTTACGAGTAGCTTTAATCTCTCTTAAGTTTTGAGTTCCTTTATCCCTCTCGAGGAATCGTAAACGGAGCGTGGATATAGACAGAAATTCGAACCTCGGGTCTTCAGCCCATCAGTCAAGACAACCGCCAACAAAGCCCGAGCCCACCTTTTGCTGTGGACGAGGTAATGCATATAAGTAACTAAAGAAAGAACCACCTAACTAGCTAGATAACTTATTAACTAATTAACTTACTAACTATCCAGAACTACGGACTGAGATGTCTAGCGTTAACTACTAGGTTCCTGCAACACGAGACGCATAATGATTATTATTTGATGTGCCCTCGTCCGGGTATCTCTCTTTAGGTGGCTATCTAGATCAATGACCAGTGCTGCTAAATGCGCATACCAGCCTCAGAGACAACAGGGGGGTTGCTTATCCTTTCATTAGACGACATCACAGTCGGAGGGGGGGGGGGGGGGGGGTTTAATGTAAATTCGGTGTACGGGTGGGGGTGGGGTGGGTGATAGCTTCCATGACAATATCGGTAACGCCTTATTTTGTTTTTAATTAGATCTTTGACGCGCAGGAAAAGGAGCAATATTTTATTCTGCTGTCTTCAAAGTTAGTTTCCTTTTTTTTTTTTTGTGGAAGTTTTTTTTTTTTTTTGTACGCAGGTATGATTTTTTGGCGGGGGTTATTTGTGTGGATTGTTTTTACCTGGTTATGAGTTGTTTTATTTTAAGTGATATAGTACCTATTTCGAAATGTTGTGAAACAATTGTTATGACCCCAGCATATGGTCAATAGGAAGCCTAGGCTACATACACCTAATCGAAGAGCCCAATGGTTGTGATGCGTACCTCTGAGGGTGTGAGGTCTGACAGGTATGCTGCGTCTCGTGGGTGAGAACTCAACTGGGTTAGTGCCATCAGGGCGTCTGATGTCGCCATTTTCTGGGTGTTTCCCTTTGCAGCAGTGGTGGAACTTGGAGATCAGCTGAAGTCGCCGCTGCCGGCTGTGAGGAAGGATAGCCCAGTAAAGACATTAGTGATCGATTCGAAATACTACAAGCACATTAAAGGATGTGGTTGTGGGACATCTCCTTTAGAACATAGGCTACTCTAAACTATTATATCAATCGACTATCATGGCTGTAGCATACTAGGATAAACTGATAAACTGGGACAAAGATTATTTTTCCATACACACAATAATTACACACTGTCTAGACTAGATGCATTCAGGCATTTCATTGCATGGTAAATCGGTTCAGTAATATTAGTTCCCAGTTGTCAACCTTACGTACAAAAACATATTTTTTACACTTTTTCCTACATTTTATTGAATACATGTGTATACTCTGGTGGCTGGTTAGGCTGGCTGTTCAATATTACCTGGAGAGAGTCCTGAAGAACCAAGCCACGAAGATGAGCAGGAGGAAGAGACCGATACCAACACCAAGCCACCTCCCTTCCTCTGCGCTGTCCGACCTGGAGGGTGAAAAGTTCAAAGGTAAGTAAAAGGTCACTGGGGTCGAAAGGTCAGATGCAGCTCGCAGGTCATCGGGAGTGGAAGGTCATAGGTAACTAGAAGGTGACTGTGATTATAAAGGTAAGAGGTAGCTGGCAGATCACTGGAAAGGGGGGGGGGGGGGTTAGGGGGGAACCCTCAACTCTGCAGAGAAGTGGAGGGGGGGGGGAGGGGGGAGAGTCAGAGGTAACACTCAAATCTTTATTATAATCAAAGGCAATGCACAACTAATATTAGAGGTATTTACAGGTCACTGGGGTGAAAGATTAGAGGTATTTACAGGTCACTGGGGTGAAAGATTAGAGGTATTTTAGCAGATCACTTTTGGTGAAAGATTAGAGGTATTTACAGGTCACTGGGGGGTTAAGATTAGAGGTATTTACAAGTCACTGGGGGGTTAAGATTAGAGGTATTTAGCAGGTTGGTCACTGGCGGTACAAGATTAGAGATCAATGGGAAGGGATGGGGGGATCCAGAAGTAACACGCAAATCTTTAATTATAAACAGAGTCAATGCATTATTAAGTTATCACTACATGAAAGTCGATAGCTAATTATTGATCATTAATTTTATACTTTCAATTAAGTTGAAGATCATTGTTTAGATCAGAGACAATAATAATTATTGGACAGGATCAGTCGAGCCTTTGATCAAAGTCAATGTTCATTGCTTCTTCACTTTTAGTTAAGGTGGATCCTCTTGACCGCGTTATGGTCTTGTGTTTATGACTGCGTTATTGATAAGGACCCGTGCTTTTGGTGTTGGTGCCATTCACTTTGACATTAATGTAGATATTTTCTAATAAAGTAATCATGGACATGATCGTATCAGCAACTGCTGATTTGCCAGTCTGTTTGCTTGTCTATTTATTTGGTCTTTTTTTCTCCAATGCGAATTATCTAACGATTTTCTCTCTCTTCTATTCCTTTCCCCGTCTCTGTCTCTGTCAGTCTGTCTGTCAGTCTGTCTGTCTGTCTCTGTTTCTGTCTGTTTGTTTGTCTGTTTCTCTCTCTATCTCTTCTCCCTCTCTCTCGTTCTCTCTCTCCCTCTCTCTCTCTCTATCTCTCTCTCTCTCTCTCTCTCTCTCTATCTATCTATCTATCTCTTCCCCCCCCCCTTTTTTTTCCTCCTTTTTTTCTTTTCATTCCTATCTATCTTTTCAACTATGCTCGAGTGTCACCGTCAGGGGAGCTAATGCAGACCAGTGTGCTTTTTTCTGTTGTATTCTCTCTGTCTTCCCAACATCGAAATACACTATACCTCTCAAAACTATTTCAGATCAAAAGATAGTTTCTGACGAAGATTTTAAAAAATGCCTGTTAGCACAAAGAACTAAATTGTCTCCACTTCTCCCCACAGACTAACAGTAATCAAATGATTTTATTTGTTACATTAACTAGCAATAATTATTGGAGAGCAAGTATGAATTTTCAAAAGTGCAGTGCATTATGTGTGCAAAAGAGAAAAAATATGCAGCTTGCAATAGTACTGGATTTAAACTTTAGTCAGAGAAAGCGAATCTCTCACCTAGTTTAATGTCTTTTTGATTCCTAAAGAGGAACCTATACGGGGACAGAGCCCTAGGGCGGGATACACATTATACTGACAATTATCCAACCTGTAGGGGGACACAGTGGCCCAATAGGGGATCAAACCTGCAATCTATCGCAAAGAAGCCGCGGGGTTAACCGTTGCGCCACTTTTCTCCCTGTTTCACCGGGTTTATGATCTGACTACTGTAGGTCATTGCGCAAGCCAGAGAGTCCAAGTCTTGAGCCTTGCCCGGACAGCGGTCAAGCGTAGTTCGGGACACTCCCTATACCTGTCACACGCCGCTTCTCTTTCTTTGTAGCAAAGAAACGCTCTCCTAATTTAACGACTCCTAAATTGCCAAAGAGGATCCTTTTGTGCGTTGGGTCTCAAGATTTCTGTTTTACGTGCTACCACACAAAGACAGCGCGGATATACCAAGACTGCTTGTGTCTGTCTCAGGCGGGCACATTAAACGGACACCGACCCAACGAAATCCGAGAAAATTGTTGAGTTTTCCCGATCTTGGAATCGAGCCGAGGACCTCCATAATCGACGTCAAAAGCTCTACCACTTGAGCCACCTGGACAGCCTGGCCCACGCCTGTCTGAATGTTACGGCTTTGGTCTAAGCTAGGGGACTTTTGTTTTACTGCCGAGCAACCTTACGTCCGGGGCAGATCTTTTGTATCGACAAAGGGATGAATGGTGGGAGCAGTGGAGTGTGTCTGTCCGGTACACACACAGGGAGAGAGAGAGAGAGAGAGAGAGAGAGAGAGGGAGGGAGAGAGAGAGAGAGAGAGGAGAGAGAGGGGAGATGGTAGGAGAGATAATTCACTCAATTATGAAAAAGTGATGGAGTCAAGATAAAAGTGAGAGGGATAGGTGGAGAGAAAAGTGGGGTAAAAGGAAATAGAAAGGAGAGATTAACGAAAATAAATAGATGGAGCGATAGTTGGATATAGGAAGAGAGAGAGAGAGAGAGAGAGAGAGAGAGAGAGAGAGAGAGAGAGAGAGAGAGAGAGAGAGAGAGAGAGAGAGAGAGAGAGAGAGAGAGGGAGAGACAGGGAAAGAGAAGAGAGAATGTTTCTGAGGCAGACACAAACAGACAGACACACAGAAAACAGACTGACTGACTAACAGATATACTGGCAAACTTACAGAAAGAAAGACACACAGACAAACAGACAGACAGACAGACAGAGAAACAGACAGAAAGACAGACAGGCAGACAAACAGACAGACAAACAGACAGACAGGCCGACAGACAAAGCGATGCGACGGAAGAGAGAGAGGTATACATGTATTGATATAATCTGTAGGATTGCACGTATTGTGAAGGAGGAGCCTGGGGTACGCTTTGTTTAAGGGTCAAGCGGGGCGGCAGAGGTCAGAGGCTTTGTTCCGTTAGGTCAGTGATTGATCGTGGGGGATCTTCTCCACAAGATGATTGCTTAGTCAGCAAACTGAGGTACAGGTCAATCGGAGTGCAGTGTGGCACGTTTCAAAGCTAGCTCTATCATTATTTCATAATGATTTTGATGGTTGTTTGACTAAGTAAAGTTGCGAGACAATCAAAGTAAAGTCTGGATATTCAAAATAAAATGTTTATATATGCATAATGCTTAATATGTACTGTTTATTTCACTAAATGGAGATAACTCTGGTATACTTGTTTGGCGATCATGTGTAAACCAGTCCTACTGACCAGCAGTCATAGAGTTGCTGACTGATTTAAAAGTGAATTATTTATATACGGCTTTTCTTAAAATAACAACCATGATGTAGTTAGGCGGTTTCAAGGTTTTGAACATTTATTGGTTTGTAAGTGTATTGGGGTACAGAGTACAATAATAATGGCATCCGGATTTTTTTCAAAGTTATGAAGATGTCTTCTTTTTGTGCCCATAATATACAGGCGAAGAAAGTGATCACAACAATACTCTTTTATTAAAGCTTGATTACTAGCAATAAACAATTTTCCTTTTTCCTCAACCTTAACATTGTCTTAATCTTGTTGAAATGTTAAGGAATTGGCTCATTCACCTTTTTTCTTTTGGGGATGGGGATGGGGGTGGGGGAAATGTGATTAATGTGCTATTCATAAACATTTCCATGTAGCATGTGGATTTTTAGATGAATCCCCACTTTTTTTAAAACCATCATGGAAACGTTGCGTTGCACTCGTCCCACCCCGTCCCTCCTTCAATCAATTCGTATTGTAATGCACGCACAAAATACTGTTTATAGGCAAAACAAAATGAAAAGAAACCATACCAAGTAACGGAACTATTTGAAATACAGGTTAGTGTAAAGCTGTGATGATGTACAAATTAATTATATCGATTTCTATCGTATCATGCAATGCTTACTCTAATGATCTGTCTATGAAAGACTGCCTCAGGTCTTTATCAGCTTTCACTGGGGACTGCTGAGTGCAACATTACAGTGGAATATCGCTCGATGCGAAAGCTCATAATTATAAACATCGTGAAGAGAGAAAGAGAGAGAGAGAGAGAGAGAGAGAGAGAGAGAGAGAGAGAAAGAGAGAGCGAGCGAGAGAAAGAGGGGGGTGTAGACAGACATTTTCAACACCAGGGTTGGTTATAGACAACATTATTTCAAATCCTAGTGCAGGTATTTGGAGCAAGATGAATTGAGTAAGGTTAGTTAAGAAACAAAAAGAGAAAAAAAAAAGAGAAAAGTGAACTCACTCGTCTTCCGACTCCATCGAACACGATCCTTCGTCTGTGGATCATAGAATCAATTTATAACATAAGTGTAAAAAAAACCCATAAAAAGACAAAAGCAAAATGCTTAGGATCTAGGACATCAAAATCATAATGGCTTATTGGAAAACATGATTACATTAAAGGTCATATTGTGGAGAAAAGAGGACATAAAAATAACATATTTGGTGCAGGCAAAAAGAATGACAAATAACAAAGTGTTATTTCATACTGAATAGCAAAACTAAGATGAGAAGGAAGGGGAATCGAATGCTAATTTATAAAACTCAAAATATACATCATGCAATTTTAATTTGTTATAATTTTACTTTCTTTACAGATTTTTAGCTAAAAAACCTTTAGACGTAGTTAAGTATTTTGCTTCTGAAAATGTTCTTTACCACACCCTTTGTTTTTCTTCTTCCACATGTTCCACTAGTAATCATCCTTTTAAATTTTCCCTTCACTAAGTTTCTTTTCTCTCTCTTTCTGGACTTCACTCTCCTTGTATCAGATCCTTGATCTTTCCCGTTCACATTGCACCTCTTTTATAACAATATCTATTTTCCTTTTATTCTACTTTCAACTTTTTATCCACTTCTTTGACTTATAATACACTTTTTATCTTTCCTCTTTAATATAAATAAGAGTGTTATGATAAGAAAATATTTTTCAACTTAAAAACAAGTCAATGACCCCCAACCGCACGCTGAGCAAAACAACAACAATAAACAATTAGCAAAACAAATCAAAAACATAAAAAGTTAATTTACAAACATAATAAATTATGTGATGATATGTTGGCATGATTGTGAAATTGAAAGAACGTAGCATTAAACAACTATACCTTCTTGACAGGTAGTCATGGCGATGTATCAGGATGTGGGAGTAAATGACTAAAATTTGAGGCACCGATGTTTCATTCACTGTCGATATGCTCAGTCAAATAGACATCTATGCTGGTACAAGGCGCGGCCATCGTCCTGATATCACCGTCTATACACTCGGATAGCAAATTGAAGGCCTTGTCACTGCGGTAACTGTAAAGTTGCTTCTGCTCTGATCATTGTTTTGGGGAGCAAAAAATGGGAAAAGTATATATTTATTGTATCCTGTATTACAAAAGCAAAAGTAAAAATATCAAATATCAAGTAAAATTTAACAAATACTGCTACTGCTGCTGCAACAACAACAACAAACTATTACTACTGCGGCTGTTGCTGCTGCTGCTGCTGCTGCTACTACTACTACTACTACTACTACTACTACTACTACTACTACTACTACTACTACTACTACTACTACTACTACTACTACTACTACTACTACTACTACTACTACTACTACTACTACTACCTCTATTACTGCTGCTATTGCTGCCTCGTCTTAAATCAACACTTATCGTCACTACTGTTTTTACTGGGATTAAATGCTCACACCCTATATCAGCAATACTATCTAGGATGCGAGGTGAGCCAAATGAAAGTCGTGCCGTCAATGACTTAGTCCCTGATACCTACAGTCACCAAAGACAGTTTGTTAGTGTTTGTCACACCTATGTCTTTGGTCTGATATGCATAGATATTGACCAGGAAGCTATTCCACATTTCGTCGCGAAAATAACCTACCGAGCGACTTGACATGCGAACTTTAAATTCATTCATTTGATTAAAGCTTCCTAGAACATTAATTTTAAAGTACATTTGCCGTGCTCCGTCTCCCAACATTATCAGCACCTAATTCATATCGCGCACGGGTCCCAATATTAACTTCTGAACAAAATTTAGCACATGAAGCGCAGACGACTTACTGATACGGAGAGAGAATTTTATAGTTGACCAACAGCCTGGTCAGTAATATTATTAAATTATTCCTTAAAATTATAATACGCTCAATCCAGTAGAAGGCAGCAAATATTTTTACATTTAACATTATTGTTCAGTAACTGTAGCTGGTATTACCAGCTCGAAATCTGGTCCGAAAAGTATCTTAAGCCGGTATTAACTGCTCAGAACTTTAGTTCTAGTTAGTGAATGAGAGCCTACCGATCAAACAGTAAATAATTTTTTCAACTTCCTTTCTATTATTTTGAACGTCGGGCTTTGCTTTTTTTCTGTGCAAAATGGCTGAATTTTTCTTACCCCCAGGGTGTGTATAATTTACTATGATAATTCTCACCTTTGGCGTGAGAAAAACCAAATTTTAATCTCACCCCTTCACCCTCACGTCCAGCTGAAAGGATTACTATAGAATATCTGCAGGAAAAGATACACCAACTTTTTCATGCTGAAAAAACTATGTGTAATGTTTTGTTTAATTGCCATAATTTTTTTGGACGTTTTTTATTTGATAAAAAAGACCCACATTGTACACCGTTCGTTGCCTTTAAATACCATTGAATTTCTTAAAGTACGTTTAATTTTATCTACTGGTTTTACAACCAAGATTTCTAACAAATCGGGGCAGTGTATGCGTTAAAATTTGGACGCTTTAAAAAATCATATTTTATTGTGCTTGAACTTGTTGAATCAAAGAAACACTTTGTCGTACGAATTTTATGGACCTGTTGAACGGGTTTAAGACAATAATAGTATTGTATAGTTGAAGTAGAACTCAAAAGGAATTAAATTAACGAAAGGTGATTTATCTTTCGCTCTCAGAGCACTTCCACTGTTTCAACTTCTCAGGACAAAAGTGTAAATATACGCGAACTATATTTTTTTAGGGTCAGATCTTGGCATCTGAAAATAGAAATAAATACCGGTATACCAAAAGGTCTAGTTTGGTTTTAATCAAAGTTTCAAAAATAGATCAAGTATATTGGACTATAAAATAGTTAAATATAACTATGGATGTTTAGGACAAGCAAGGCTTCCATCTTTTTAAATACTTGGGACAAGTTAGTGGACACGTTAGCTAGGCTTCTGCAGTAAATAGGCAAAGTCAACGAAATAATTATTATTGTTTTTAATTGAGTCAGGTGGGCAATGTTTTTGAAGACCATTCCTCGCATCGCGTTGCGCACCTGTCATTTCGAAATAACAACGGAAGCCTTCGATCTTTTGTGAATTTTAAAAAAAATATACCAAAATAGGCATAGTGCGCCAAAGATAGCACAGTTTACATACTTGCAGTGTAGGCTGATTGTGTGGGCTGAAAAATGCCCTCTAGTATTATTTTGTATTATTTTAGTAAGTAAGTAAGTAAGTAATGCTAAAGAAGTGATAATTCATTTTTTTTTCTTGGTGCGCATTTTTTTTCCACTTTTAATTCAGTAACGTGGCCTTCTATTTTTGGAAGCGTAGCCTTTCTTTAGATTACAGTAATTATTAATTAAACCTATTTTTCAAAGAGTCGAAAATTAGAAGAAATAAAGGTTGGACGCATTAAAAATATGATCATTAATTTTTAGAAAAAGTTACTGTTCTACTTTCCCCATGTCATAAGAATAGTTTTGAGTTCTTTTTTCTTCTCGCATAGGAATTATAAAGAATTGTGCCACTTTTTTTTCTTTTTTTTTTTTAAGTTGAGTTGCGATATTTAAAAAGAAATTAATTTCTTTTTAACCCACAAGGCAAGTATATTAACAGATCATACAAGAGAAAAACATTTTTTTCGCTTTTTTTCTTCACGCTTTGTCGTTGCTGCTGTTGTTGACTTCCGTACTTTATGTCGCCACGACACCTTTGCTGGAGACCTCTAAGTTAGTAATTACAACGCCGTGGTAACTTAGACCTCGTCATATGGCTCAATATTTTGCATAACCTAAGACGAATCGTAAGCTTACTTACGACCCTAAGAGTCATGTTGGCTTATAAAACAGTTTTTTAAATAATACCATAGAGTTGCAGAGACTCAAAAAGGAAAGATTAGTGCCGGGTGGAACAGGGTAGAAGAAAGACATATTCATTTTTAATTCCAACGTAGACATAATGTTATCAATAGATATATTATGCAGATAGACCAAGTATGTAAAAAACAGGAAATGGCATAAAATTTCATACACAGTTGCAACTATGTCAATTTACTCTTTTCCCGACATACATGGAAGATTTAGTTCGGTAGGTAGATAGATAGTTAGATAGATAGATAGATAGATAGATAGATAGATAGATAGATAGATAGATAGATAGATAGATAGATAGATAGATAGATAGATAGATAGATAGATAGATAGATAAATAGAATACATAGAGAGAGAGAGAGAGAGAGAGAGAGAGAGAGAGAGAGAGAGAAAAGGTGCAGAGAGACAGGAAGATAGACACACAGACAGATTGGTGGGGAAAATACTTATAATTAAAATCTGCCTTTTTTTAAAACCAATTAATGGGAATATAATATTCTCCAACAATCTATGTATAGACTTTCGTGCTGTTTTTTTTTTGTTAGTTTAGCAAAATTTAAAAGGTGACTCGCTGTTATCGATTTAATTTGTGAATTATTGTTTTGGATTTCAGCAAGACACAGAAACGCTTAGGTCCAACCAATACAAAACTTCCAGAATGGTAGGGAGTAAGCGCACATTTTGAGAACTGCCTGACCTTCTTTACCCACTCTATCTATTCCTACGTGATACTTTGAGAGGAAATTGTTTCCTGTTACTAAAATTATCAGTCATTGAATTTCATCTGGTCGCACAAGATTGATAGGTGTAAAGGTGCAATTGAAAGAATGAGAGTAGTGAAGTAAGGGGATATAGGGAGAGAACGAGAAAGAGAGAGAGAGAGAGAGAGAGAGAGAGAGAGAGAGAGAGAGGTAGAGAGAGGGGGTGAGAGGGAGAGGAAGGGGGATGAGTGAGAGAGAGAGAGAGAATTAAGCGTGAGAGACAGAGACAGTAGGGGATAGAAAGTGGGAAAGGGGGGGGGGGGGAAGGAGAGATAGGAGGTAGATTAATGTGAGTGAAAATAAGACAGACCTGCAAAATAATAGGTTCTAAATCATACAGAATACGTCAATGTTTCCTAATAAAATGATTTTGTTCGATATTTTTCACTTTGTTTTCACTCTTTGTGTTTTCTTTTTACAAATTGTGTAATCCAGTATGATTTTCACCTAACCTCGATCGGTATATTTTTAACTTTAATCATTACTTTTTATAAGATCTTCTGATCGCTGTAAGTACATGTATTGGAAAAACAAACGTGGAAAATTCATCACATGTATTTTGTTAAGGGAAAGATTTTTTTTATTATTAATTTCTTCTAAACCATTGTCGTTCTGAGTTGATTAAGCTTATTAAAACAAGGCAATAAATTATCAAATAATTCTGTCATCTTCTAAGTGAACAAGGAAAGTTATTCAACGTGACCAGGCGAATAGTCCAACACGTTCGTCTTTGCAGACCGAACAGAAGCCCAGCATTTAACTCTATCTCTATACAACAAAATATTTTTCCCCATGGACGGGTCAATTAACGACATAACAATCATGTAAACAAACGGATCGATTTTGCACCTGCGTATTGCGTTCTATTATACTCTTTACATTTGGTGGGAAAATGGTTTTCTTTCCCTTAACAATGAAATGCCTCTGTTGAAGCAAATGGTCAAACAATGGTTTCTGTTTTAGACGAGGAGCTATCGATGTAGTTTGAAAATCCTAACTGGGAAAGAAGTGAGTTCTACAACTCTGCCAAGATTTTAGAGCAATTTTAAAACATATACATAACGTAAGTGGTGTCAGTAACCATAGTATCAGTGACCATAGTGTCAGTGATCATAGTTTGGTGATCATAATGTCAGTGACCATAGTGTCAGTGATCACAGTGTCAATGATCACAGTGTCAATGACCATAGTGTCAGTAACCATAGTGTCAGTGACTGTAGTGTCGATGATCACAGTGTCAGTAACCATAGTGTCAGTGACCACAGTGTCCGTGACCATAGTGTCAGTAACCATAGTGTCAGTGACCATAGTGTCAGTGATCACAGTGTCCGTGACCATAGTGTCAATGACCATAGTGTCAGTAACCATAGTGTCAGTGACCACAGTGTCCGTGACCATAGTGTCAGTAACCATAGTGTCGGTGACCATAGTGTCGGTGACCATAGTGTCAGTAACCATAGTGTCGGTGACCATAGTGTCAGTGACCATAGTGTCGGTGACCATAGTGTCGGTGACCATAGTGTCAGTAACCATAGTGTCAGTAACCATAGTGTCAGTGACCATAGTGTCGGTGACCATATTGTCAGTGATCATAGTGTCAGTGACCATAGTGTCGGTGACCATAGTGTCAGTAACCATAGTGTCGGTGACCATAGTGTCAGTGACCATAGTGTCAGTAACCATAGTGTCAGTGATCGTATTGTCGGTGATCCTAATGTCAGTGACCATAGTGTCAGTGACCGTAGTGTCAGTGACCGTAGTGCCAGTGACCAGAGTGTCAATAATATAGTGTTAGTGACCGTGGTAGTGCATGTGATCATAGTGTCAGTGAATTTACTTTCTGTAACTATAGTGTCAGTGATCATCGAGTTAGTGAATTTAGTGTCAGTAATTTAATCATACTGCCATTGATCATAGCAGAAGTTAATGTAAAGCGACGATTAGGTCAAACAGAAAATAAACAGGAACGGTAGTAAAAATAAAAATCTCGTCTGAATATTTTAGGTACGAATGTTGCGCGTTTCTAGTCGAGATTATTAAGTCGCTTTTTTACTCTACTGGAAGCCTGCCACCAGATAATTATGTGTGTGTATGTGTGTGGGGAGTGGGGGTTTTCACTCGCACACAGATGTCGCAAAAAGTACAGCGCGCTGCATGGGCTTTAACCGTCAACTAACAAGGTCATTGGTTTAAACACGCATAAGAAAACTGAAGTGTTTTATAGGAAAAACAAAGCAATATTTTATGATTAATAAGAAATTGACATATGGCATTGTGATTATGACAAACTTAACCTGTCCTTAGTTGACATTCACGATCTAGAGCGTCATGATCGTCTCCTTGTAGAATGGACACTCAGTAGCTCAGTTGGTAAAGCTCTTGGCTGACATGCAGGAGGTTTAAGAGTCTATTCCTAACTGATGTCCTTTTACATTTTGTGGTTAACGTGCAGGATATGAAATAATCACAGATTACTTTTTCTTAAAAGAACGTGCTGTCATTTTTAACACCGGAATAAAGAATAGCCATACAAAAAACTTACCAAACTTTGAGGGAATCCCATGCAGAACTCAAGTGTAAGGTTATTGTGTGATTTGCGTCAGACCAACAAGCATCACAATCAATAGGTAGAGATGTTTAGGCTGAGACCTTTATGTTTTATGCGTAGTTTTTATTCCCAGAGTGTTATGTACTACAAAAAGCAGGCACTCCTCAAAACACAACCGGGCACCTTAAATCATTGATATGTAATTCTTTTAATCAAAGATAACTTTTTGTCTTTCAAACTTAACTCTTTACCTTGGTTTTGGGAATAATTTTCCGTGACCAAATGCTATTTTTGGCACTGAGGCATTTTATGACATATAGTCAGTTTATCTGGTGCATTTCTTTCCTCACGCCACGCTAAGATCTACTCGAAGTGTCTCCATCGTCAACAATGCAATGCGATTTTTCACACTAAGCTTTGGAGTACATATCAACTCAAAGCGGTGTGTGTCAATGAGCATAGAGTCAGTGAATGTAGTGTCAGTAAATTAACCATAGTGTCATTGACCATAGTGTGATGGACCATCTTTTCAGGAGCCATAGTGTCAGTGAACGTAGTGTCAATAACTATATTGTCAGGAACTTGAATGATTGATAGTGACTATTGAGTCCGCAACTAAAGGGTCAGTGTGCACAGTGTCAGTGATCATAGTACCAGTGACTTATGTGATACATGTAGTTACCATAATATCAGAGTCAGTAATTTAATCAAGACTGATTCAGGTTCTATAGGTTAAGTGTGCTTAATGCCAGTACTCTCAGTGTCGGTAAACATAGGGTCAGTGTTCATAGTGAAAATGAGAATATTGTCAGTAAAATAGTTTCAGGTACCATAATGTCAGTGACAATAGTACCAGTGGCCTCAAAGTCATAGACTCTATGTCTTTGATAGAGTAAGTAACGACAATGTCTGTAACCACAAGGTTAAAATCCTTAGTGTCAGTGTTCATAGCAATAGCACAAAAGTCAGTGACAAAAGTGTCTGTATTCTGTCAGTATTATAGTTTCAGTAAATTTTGTGTCGTTCAGGTTGCTTTCAGTGGTCAAAGGAACAGCAACATTAGTGTTAGCTAGTGGGGTGTTACGAAATAACACCGCAAGAGAGAGCAGTACAAGATCAGAATTTGAAATTAAATTAGAAAATGTTATCATTTTGTAATTTTAAACAAATGACACCACACAGTGAAATAGGAGAAGGTCCTCTCTCAAATTTGTAATTTAAAACAATATCTTACAACTAAAGTAGGCTATTGTAATACACGAATTTATACGAACTTTTTATAGCAACAGCATCAACAACTAAAACAAAACAAAAAACCCAACAACAACAATTAAAAAGTAAATAAAAATAATAATAATAATAATAATAATAATAATAATAATAATAATAATAATAATAATAATAATAATAATAATAACAATAATAATAATTACTGTTATAAGTATTTCCAGATATAGGTTTTTCTACTTTACCTGCTTTATTTCATCCTAAAAATGAACAATATACTATCCAGAGACACTATGACACTGTCTCCCAGTTTGACCTTCTTATTTTGTATGTCACAAATTACTTAAAACAACGATAACTGTTTCCTATAGACAGCGAAGCCACATTATAATTATGACGAGTGACATTTGCAGCAATTATTTTTTCCTAGTTAGTATTAACCTCTGCCAAATAGACTTAAAAATATATTAAAAAAAACATTCCTGGATCTAGCCTAGATTGGGATTTGTTAAGCTAATTGTAATCTACACCTCCTAAATTCTTGACCCCACTACTCCTGACATTCTGAACACAGTGCCGCAAGATAGATTAAACCAAACACGATGAAAATGTCGTTATCATGGAGCAGAATGCAGGCCGAGACAAAGTCATGCACTACAATTAATGTCTCTAGGTCTAGTTGTACACCGAGGCTTCTCTAATCTACATGCCCAGTCGCAGAAAAAAAAATACAAACATTCAATTCAATTGAGAGTCTAAGTGAGATATATCACCAACCTGCTCGGCACAGGTTGGACAGTTTAGTCTACATCGCTGTGGCGTAGGCTGAGAGACCTGAACAGCTTTTGTGCATGCTTATTCAGGTAACCCATAAAAATGATAGCAGTTAATGGAGAGGGAGAGAGAGTGAGGGAGAGAGAGCGAGGGAGAGGGGGGAGAGAGCGAGGGAGAGGGGGGAGAGAGCGCGCCTGGGATGCGGCCTGTTGACACAAATAGCGCAACATCTGATAATAATGTCTTTACCAATAAAGACGGCCATGGCACCTCGGTAGTAAAGGGCATAACCAGCCTATAAAGACGCATACCAAGACCAGACTAGACTTTGATGTTCACTGGGAAGTTTTGATAGGGCAAATCAGTCGAGTTTCATAATCGACAAAACAAACACTCTGTTAAAATGACTGCTGTTAAATTAATGTCCATACTAAACTTGCAGTGTTTCTAAGTTCCTTGTGAGACCTTGCTCGTTCTGCTACACACGCTCTAATACGGAGAAATACACGTAGTAACGAGAATCTGAATTCACCAAAAGCTGATTCTCGCTCGCTGAAAACACGGGAGGTGTTTAAAAATCCGAAAAGTCATATAAATAGTGTCATTTTGTTGTAAAAAAGAATTGGACTCCCGTCTCATCCAACCTAACCATTAGGGAGCGAAAGTGGACAAATTTAATTGGGGGCAATGTTAGGGCTACTCTAAAGAAACAAAATCATATATATTGGTTTTATAATCGATCATCATCTCTATGACTTATGATGGTTTGTGTTACTCATGGATTGTATCACCAAGGATACCAGAGCCGCCAACCAAACAAACCATCACATATGAACATTTCAGCAAAACAAAAGTAAGAACCTACGAAAAAATACACGCTATTGGGAGTAAAGTTTGCGACCCTCGACTTCACAAAATATAAAAATATTTGCGCTCATCCAATAGATAAGAAACGTCTCTGTGTTATCTGATACTTTTCGCGATGTGGAGGACGCGGAGGAAAACACAACAGAATTGAGGGCTAAGGAGATAATAGTGGACATGTGGAAAAGTAGAAATTTAGTTCAAAGGGCAAACAGTGACCGAAAGTACAAAATGTTAAGAGGCTAAAAATGTTGTTTTGGGGAGGGATTAAAAAAGTGTTGGTTTTGGGGATTGGGGGGGGGGGGAGGGCGCGATTTCCCTCTTTATTCAATACCTTTTACTCTTTTCCCCTTCTTTCTTTCCCTCTCTCTCTCTCTCTCTCTCTCTCCCTCTTACCCTCTGGTTGTCTCTCTCCTTTCTCTCGATTTATCTCTATGTGGCTCTCATTATATCACCGTTTCCCTAGAAAAGCTTTACAGTCATTGTATCTTATTTCGCCTACGGATTACGAAGGGGCGAGAGATAGATCTTTCGGCTAATTAAAATAATGACTTGAACTTGTTTTGATAGTAGTTGTTAAGTTGGTTTAACTTCCACCCTCAGCACTATAGCTATAATTTTATTGTGCACGGGTCCCAAGACTGATGTCTGACAATTTTTATGTGCTAACACACATGAGACACTCAAGGCGGGGATACCATGACTCCTGTCTCAGCCGGTCACATTCAACTGACACCGACCTAACCATAGTGGGCGAAATCGTCAGGACCCGATCGTCAGGACCCGAACCACGGACCTCTTGCGTCGGAAGCCGATGTACTACGCCAGGGCTACCGCTCCCCACTGAGGTTTTATATAAAATACATGTGCCCTCTTTATATTTCTTTGTCCTGTTTGTCTGCCCTTCTTTCTCCCTGTCTGGGTCTCTCTCTCTCTCTCTCTCTCTCTCTCTCTCTCTTTCTTTCTTTCTTCTTTTCTCTTTCTATCTGTCTGTCTTTCTATGTCTCTGCCTGTGTCTCTCTCTCTCTTTTCAGCCTTCTCCACCCTCCATCTCTCTTTCCCTCTATCTCTCTCTCTCTCTCTCTCTCTCTCTATCTTCCTCGCCCTACAAAAAGCTTTCTGATATCTTACACCTCTCTTCCTCGTTTTCTGATTTTAATGGTTTTAAATTTCCTTAATTTTCTCTGTAGTTCCCTCCGCCTATGTCAGTCTGTCTGTCCCTTCTCACCCTCCTCTCTCTCTCTCTCTCTCTCTCTCTCTCTCTCTCTCTCTCTTGTCTTCTTTTCTTTCCCTCCTCACTTCCTGATTTCCCCGGCTGGCCTGGGGCTACAACCTACCCGATGTGACCGCTGTGTGCACCAAGTCCTCACAGCCGCTTTGTCCCTGGCCCATCCACTTGGCTGGGATTTACACCTCGCCCCAAACGCTCAGCATCGCCAAGCAATAGAAGTCTTGCGAAAACAGGGTTTATAGTTAAAAAGACGGTGATAGGTAAGGCAATCTACACCGGCATCCAATCACAGCTCTATCCTAGACTTACGGAGCCAATGAGTGATCGGAAAAGCCCATGACATTCGTTATCGTCGTTTGGATGCAAAACCTTTAATCTGCCAGCCCTGCAAAACGTCGAAAACGAAGCTTTCGCCCTGACGGCTGACGCCCTCTGGTGTCTCTCTCTCCCTGGTCTCCATTAACGTGGGACACAAATAGCATTTTCCGCTGTCATTATATAATGAACCTATGATCTTTGCTTCATCTCGTTTAAACCTACCGACGTAACTGTCACTAAAAATATCTTCCTCTCCTTAGCTCTCCTTCCCCTTTACATCTTCCTCCTTTCCCTTCTCTTTTCCATAAAGGAAGAGCGAAGTCCCTTGCGCCCCCTATTCCCGAACGCATTAATTATAATTATAAACATATCCCAAAATAATGCTGCATCAAAGCGGAACAGAAAATGGGGAACTGTCATGGCACACCAACCTTGTCTCGTCCTTCAGAGACTGCAGGATGTTGTCCTCGATTTAGAATGGTGTAGATGTACTGGGCCTATCAAAAGTTTCCAGTGATTAGTTTAAAGGACCCCTCCCTAATGATCTCCACCGCCCCTCCCCTTTACTCCTTTTCCTTGAGGTAATTTGTGTAAGCAGACCAGCGGAAGATTATAATATAATCTATTGTAAGGACAAGACAGGGGTCATCATCGCATCGTACAAAGGGCTGCATCCCATCGTGGATCCGCCTACATCCGTGAAATAAGCATCTTTGTCGCCCTGTGTTAATCTAAAAAAAAGTCATGTATCATTACCTGCATTCTCTCCTCCTCTCTTTTATTCTCGTTTACAGTTTTTCTCTCTTTGCACATTTTTGTTCCTTTTATTTTTTTGACGCAGTCTCCCTCTCTTTAAGCCTGTCCCCATCCATCTCTCCCTCCCTCCCCCCTCTTCTCTATCTCTCTATTTCTCTACCTATCCATCCATCTATCTATCTATCTATCTCTCTATCTATCTATCTATCTATCTATCTATCTATCTATCTATCTATCTATCTATCTATCTATCTATCTATCTATCTATCTATCTATCTATCTATCTATCTATCTATCTTGAGATGTCAAATTACAAATAACCACCAAAGTAAGGCTCCGACAAACATGAAGATCAAACTAAGATTTTTTCCACAATATTACCATCAAACTAATTTTTCCACACGTTTTTAACCATGAAAGGTCTCCTTTAAGATTACCATCAAACTAAGGTTTCTCGTTATAAGATCGCAATCACAAAACTATAATCGTCGTTACTCTTAATCTCAATATCTTAAACGCAACAAAGATAAACAATCGTAAGTTTATGTTTTCTTTTCTTTTGTTCCTTTCTTAAGAACCATCTATAATGTTTGTGTAGGTTTAAGTCTTTCGTGTCCTTGTCAAGCAATGAAAACATACCAAAGCATAATGTTTTGCAATGTTATGAAAACACGCATTAGAAAACTGAATTGTATTTATGGGAAAATCAAAGCAAATTTTTATGATTAATAAGCAATTGACATGTGTCATAATGTTTATGTTAAACTTAACATAACTATGGTTCTGATGAGGATAATGATTGAAATATCTTTGTTAAAAAATCTGCGAAAGGGGCTTTTCAATTAAAAAATAGCCGTTGCGTCCTTTACGTTTGTTTCTGTTGTTTCTGAGAACTTTGTTTATCGATTTTGGCCAATTTTTTCCTGATTTTTCCCGCATGACAATCTCAGTTTTAGCATGTATTGAGCCAACAATATAACCAGTGTAACAATCTTCAACGCTGCAGTGGTGCTGGGCCTTTTGTAAGTTAACATACAAGATCTAGAGTATTAGAGAGAAATGATTGTCTACTTGTAAAGTAGGCATCCATTAGCTCAGTTGGTAAAGCTCTTGGCTGAGATGCAGGAGGTTTAAGATTCGATTCTTAACTGATGTTCCTATCTTTTCATATTTTTACATTCTGCGGTAAACGTGCAGGATATGGAATTAATCACAGATTGCGATTTCTTTAAAAAAGAATAGTCATACAAACAACTTAAGGCAGCAATCAATCGTGGTGTTGAGGTATGTTCAAATAGATCTATGTTTGTAATTTGTGATAGTAAAAAGTCTCTTCATTGTCATTGTTTCTAGGCTGACTAGCAATGGTGCTTGTATCAACATTGACATGATTTGTTCAATAAACAGTCTAAGTCAGTGTTAGCAAAGTTGAATGTTATGTGAAAACATGCTGTAGGAAATGATTTTGTATTTAACTGATAACTTACTGCATTGCCCACCATCGCTCGCTGGTCTTCTTTACGGGATTGTCCTCCATCGTCTGGTAAGAAATGAATTTGGCATACATATTTTGTGTACAGATTAGCAACTATGAAGAATGTGAATTAGAAGATTTACACATTGTCAATGAAGATCTCTTCTTTCCATAGTCTTTTACAGCTTTGAAAACATAACATGGTTTGCCAAGTTACGTTTTTTTTTTTTTTTACAAGAACATCGATAAACTATGTACTCTTCCGGCAAAAATAAACACATTTTTTATTAGATTTGCTCGGCATACACATTGAAAGTACAGAATAAACGTCTAGAAAGCTGCTGCTTCCGTACACAAACGGGTTTTTTTTCGATCAAAAGAAGTTCCAACATTCAGTTTCAACTTACAGCTCGTGAAATATCGGTCTCGCTAGTGATTTAGATCATCTGAAAATAGCTTTTCGTTTTCTTGCTCAGCTTACTAAGAATGCTAGTCTTGAAAATGAATATGGTAAAGATAGATTTAATCCGATACTCTTAATCTCAATATCTTAAACGCAAAAAAGAAAGTCGTAAGGTTATGTTTTCTTTTCTTTTGTTCCTTTCTTAAGAACCATATATAATGTTTGTCTAGGTTTAGATCTTTCGTGTGCTTGTCAAGCAATGTTTTGAAATGTTATGAAAACGTGGCATGTTTAAACACGCATTAGAAAATTGAATTGTATATATGGGAAAATGAAAGCAAATTGTTATGATTAATAAGCAACTGACATGTGTCATAACGTTTATGTTAAATTTAACATAACTGTGGTTCTGATGAGGATAATGATTGAAATATCTTTGTTAAAAAATCTGCGAAAGGGGCTTTTCAATTAAAAAATAGCCGTTGCGTCCTTTACGTTTGTTTCTGTTGTTTCTGAGAACTTTGTTTATCGATTTTGGCCAATTTTTTCCTGATTTTTCCCGCATGACAATCTCAGTTTTAGCATGTATTGAGCCAACAATATAACCAGTGTAACAATCTTCAACGCTGCAGTGGTGCTGGGCCTTTTGTAAGTTAACATACAAGATCTAGAGTATTAGAGAGAAATGATTGTCTACTTGTAAAGTAGGCATCCATTAGCTCAGTTGGTAAAGCTCTTGGCTGAGATGCAGGAGGTTTAAGATTCGATTCTTAACTGATGTTCCTATCTTTTCATATTTTTACATTCTGCGGTAAACGTGCAGGATATGGAATTAATCACAGATTGCGATTTCTTTAAAAAAGAATAGTCATACAAACAACTCACCAAACTTTGAGGGAATCCCCTGCAGAACTCAAGTGTAAGGTTGTTGTGTGGTTTGCACCAGACCAACAAACACAATCAATCGGTAGAGATGTTTAGGCTGAGGCATGAACGCGTTGTTCCCATTCCCGGGGCACTGAATGGCGTCATGTAGTACAAAAAATTAATGCACTCCTAAAAACACAGTCAAGGCGCTTGGGATAATTGATTTGTACTTCTCTCAAGCAAAGATAAGTTTTTTTTAAACGTAACTCTTTATCTTGTTTAAATAATATATTTCCCTAACCAACATCTATATTTGACACTGATACATTTTAATTGTCCACATTCAGTTTACCAGATGCTCAGATGTACTCAAAAAGTCTCCGTCAAGCAGAGATAAGTTTTTTTAAACGTAACTCTTTATCTTGTTTAAGTAATAATTTATATTTCCGTAACCAACAGCTATATTTGACACTGATACATTTAATTGTCCACATTCAGTTTACCAGATGCTAGGATCTACTCCAAGAGTCTCCGCCGTCAACAATGCAATGCACTATGTATGGGGTACATTATAAACCCAAGGGTGCATGTGTATTTTTTTTAAAGAATGCCCCATCATAGAATTATGCAAAATCGGCAGAAGGTTAAACCCCACGTTTTAAATGCCACATGCATATGATTAACCAACTTGAAAACACGAGATAACTTTTGTCAATAGCAATGCGGGGACAGTTCTAAACAAACAACATTCGCCAATGTTATTTCAAAAATTATAGAAGCGAAGCTGCATGTTATCAAGTAGACGATGCGTGAATTTCTGATCCTGCACAAATTCAAAGAAGAAAATGTCAGTGCAGGCGAACCTAAAGTCATGAATATTTATTATTGACTGGAACACATGATTTGAAAACGTGCTCTCAAGGAATACAAAAGCAGACAAAACGTTTTCACATGCCGATAATTACAGAAAACGGGATGATAGGATTATTATTTAAGATGCAGGAAATAGAATTAGAATGTGTTTTGCTGCAAGGATACTAAAACTCTTGGGAGTTTCATTTACGTTTAAATACGTGTGACCTCTTTCTTTCGCTCTCTCTCTCTCTCTCTCTCTCTCTCTCTCTCTCTCTCTCTCCCTCTCTCCTATTTTCATAAGTGTCTATCTTTCTTTCCCCATCTATCCAACTATCTATTATCTCTTACTCTCTCTCTCTCTCTCTCTCTCTCTCTCTCTCTCTCTCTCTCTCTCTCTTCTCTCTCTCTCTTTATCTCCTTCTCTCCCCTTCCCATTAAATTTTATCAATCTCTGTTTGCAAAACCATACATAACATAAAATTATATAATATATACAGATTTCGAAAAAAAAAATTAGTACGTTACACTTTCAAATCGGAAACGCAGATCTTTGTTGGAACCAAGAAATGCAACAAACTACAAGAATGAGTATGACTATGAGATTTATAGAACCTGTGATGGGTTTCATATTTATCATCATCATCATCATCATCATCATCATCATCATCATCATCATCATCATCATCATCATCATCATCATCATCATCATCATCATCATCATCATCATCATCATCATCATCATCATCATCATCATCATCATCATCACTATCATCATCATGATTACCATCACCATTCTCTTCCTCCTCCTTCACATCATCATCATGATTATCATCATTATCATCACCATCAGCAGCATGCGTAATGCTATGCTACATGTCACGAATCCACTAATCCACCTATCACTTCATCATCATCATCATCATCATCATCATCATCACTATCATCATCATGATTACCATCACCATTCTCTTCCTCCTCCTTCACATCATCATCATCATCATGATTATCATCATTATCATCACCATCAGCAGCATGCGTAATGCTATGCTACATGTCACGAATCCACCTATCACCTATCACGGATTTCGTTCCTCATTACACAGTTCTCGTCCCAACATTCCAGTGCTGTCAATGTTGTTACTGAGAAGCCTCAATTTCTTTCTGGCGTGGTGGTCCTGGGGTAGAACATCGGCTTTCGACGCAAAAGGTCCGAGTTCGAGCCCTGGCGATTGCGCTCCCTACTGGTTGGGTCGGTGTCAGTATAATGTGATCGGCTGAGACAGTAGTAATGGCTTCCCCGCCCTGTCTCGTGTGTGGCGGCACATAAAATTGTCAGACGTTAGTCTTGGGGCCCGTCCACAATATGTTATATATGATGCTGATGTTGGACGTTAAACCAACTCAAGATCAACTCAACAACATAGACAAATGAGAGAGAGAGAGAGAGAGAGAGAGAGAGAGACAGACCAGATCTTAATCGTTTCAATCGTAATTTTCATCTCTTTGTGGAAAGTCAAAAGCGTTTTGCTTTTCTATAAAACTTAAATGACGAGGATTATTGTTGTTGTTGTTGTTGTTTTTGTTATTATTTTTAATGTATCTGTTGTCTATTACCTTCTATTCATGGAACCAATGCTATCGAATGAAAACGTAGACTCATTCTTGTACACTGTGTGCATGGCGTGTTTTTGTTTTGTTTGTTGTGTGCGTGCGTGTTTTTTTTTTTCTTTTTGGATCTGGCGGTACATCGTCAGTAAAGCTTTGTCGTATACAGGTCCCAACACACAATTAATGGTTCAAACTCGGAAACCCTGGTTAGAAGCTTTGCGCTCTATCGAATAAGCTACCTCGCCTTCCACTCCGCATTGAGATGATCACATTTTTATGTCAAGCCTTGTAAAGGCCATAATATAACAAGCCTGACCAATCCATTTGCAATGACTACTCAAAAACGTGTGCACAGAGCCTTTTGTATATTAATTATGTATTGTATTCAATTGCCTTGTTTCTGTATTGTATTACAACCAAGACGCAATCAATAACTCGCCCACTTACTCATCATGCGGCGCCTTTTGTAGAAACGTTTGCTGTCCGCGCTTCCTTACTATCTGTCTTCATAATTCTCGACTTCCTGTATTAGTAGATACCTCTGTGTTATAACTTATATCTTCCGGTCCATTCTTTGATGTTGTCCATACATTCTACTTTAGGATGGCCCCTGATTCCTCCGATCGGGGGGAGAGATTCAAAACAATAAATAGAGATAGATGGCTAGAGAGAGAGAAAGAGGGGTGAGGGAGAAAAGGACAGAAACGTGTTATTTTCTTTTGCTATAAATTTGCTGTTGTTATTTAATTTTTTGTGTGCACTTTTGCCGTTGTGTCATGCTAAGATCTTAGAATTTATTTTCAAATTGGACCTACATTATTTTAAAAGATAATGGTTTCCAGATAAGACCAGACCTAGATCCAGTGACCGCTTCGAAGTGTCGCGATGAACTTGATGTTGTATTGGCTTGGAATTTCTGCTACCACCAGACACCAGTGCCTCAGTTTTTATTGCTATTACTGTTTTTGTTTTTGTTTTGTTTCGTTTTTGTTTTGTTTTTTCAATTGTTGGGCAAGCCGCACAGGTGGCGTGTTCCAACTGCCAGAGAATGTGGCAGTTGGATAGACAAAATAATTGTCTACTCTGCATTAGCTGGCGAATGACGAGATACGCGTCTCTTTCGACAGCTTTCACTTTATACATGTATAACACACCTAGTTTAGGAAACAATAAATGAAATGAAGTCAGAGCTAGCAGTCCTCTGATCACACCATCATTCTAAAAGGTTAGTGGTCAAATGGAAATAAAAACTTATTTTCACAGATAGAGCTAATGTGTCTGTCTCTCTGTATCTCTTCTCTTCTCCCTCTGAGAGACAGAGAGAGGGGGAGAGAGAGAGGGAGAGAGAGAGAGTGTGAGAGAGAGAGATTGATGTATTTTGGTTCGTTGGGCTTCTCACCCTATACAAACATGACGAGAATTAAGATTTTACAATATGAAAGAAACAAATTTAGCTCTCTCAGTCATTGCATCCAATTTCTGAAGCTTTTAATACTTAGTAACTTTCAGTGATACACAATGTTTCAATTTAACTATTAGTACTGGTAGTTTAAGGCGAGGCAAGGGGGGTAAATTTTGGTCTAATTATTATAAAAAAAAATAGTCATGCACAGATCAGGGAGAAAAATTATAATTCACCCAAATTAACAAAATTCATTTTATCAGGATAATAACGAAATGAGACACAAAGACCACCATACAAAAGGACTGGTATCGTATATCATTGATTTTCTTAGTTGCTGGAAATAGATCACAATGTTTGAATATAGATAACGTTTGACATTAGCACAGTCAATCTACGTCTATTTCTAATTGAAAGGTATTTGGGAGGGATGAACATGGTTCGAATATTTTATATCCTCGTATGCTTTGCAAACCATTATAACGTTGTAACTTGTATTCATCTTCTATTTCTAAGTTGCATACTGGGCTCATTTGCAGTGAAGTGTCGTTATAATATATGATTTAGGGCCAATTTATCTCTGATACACCAAGTCGAAGTTATGCTAAAGCAGTTTATAGGTTAGTTGGTAGCCCCTTATTCAACAGATATGTTTCAATACAGATCCAGAATTTAAATGAAGAATAGAATGTCGTACTTTGGTCATTGGATAACTTGGTATACCAACTTTTCTTGAACACGTCTTATTTTAAAAGCATTGCAAATAGAAGTTTTATTGCCGACCCATTTAAACATCAAGACTTTGCAAAATCCATTTTGACATAATATAATTATGTTTTATATCAGTTACCCAATATTTGACTTTCTTTTCATCCAAAAATTTAAAGCACTGATAGGCTTGAATCTGGTATTTTAGCAGTCGTAACCAATGATTTAACCATCGATTATCATGTAGTGGAAAGCTAGCTATCTCTCCATAAAGAGCAGTATTTGAGCGATTAATTGATACTTTTTAAAAGCCTGTGATGGTGGTACCGTGGTAGTGTGGTTTTGCTCTATTTCTGTGTACTCACGAGTACCCCTATAGATCACTGCACAGGAAAGAGTATGCTGTACTTTAGAATCAAAGAGTATAAACAATATTATTATATCCCGACATGTTTAAGCTCTCAGACATTAATTTTTGTTAATTCATAACTTATCTGTTTGGCCTTGCTTACTAGCACTGAAGTGCAGTTTGTGAAACTCGTACCAGACGTACATTCGATTCCAAGATATTTGTACGAGTTAACAATTTCAAGTGGTGTATTTCCATAAACCCAGTTTTTATATTTACCTAGGCAACCTCCTTTTCTAAAAACTACTTTTTGTTTTATCGATATTCCCAATCTTGAAGTTTGATTGTGTAGCGTATCAAGATTTTGCTAGCATTGCGTCATCGGTGAATAAAAGATGACGTAGGATATATTTAACTGGTAGAAACTCAATACGAAGATTGCCTTTTCTTTTTATCATGAGTGGCAAATATGTGCTAAATATGCAGAAGAGTAGTGGACTTCGGAGACATCTTGTTCAAAGCCAGCAGGGCATTTATATTTTTTATAGTTATTTCTTACGGCTTTTGACACTTGATTGTATATTCCTTTTACTATATTCAGCAGTTTTCCTGACACCTTGTCTTTTAAATTAGATCGAAACATTTACTGTAACTAATGAATGCAATAATAATTATATAGTTTTCTGTCTTGTTCAAACTGTTTCACTATCATGGCATGGGGTGTAAATATATGATCGATGGTAGAGTAGCCCTTACTAAAAAGCTGCTAGGTCTTTTGGAATGATGCTTAACCTAAAGACTAAAGGTGGAAGTCTTTTATGAAAAATTTAACTGTATAGTGTTGGTACTGAATAGGTTAATGATATAGGTCTACATGCATTGCATGCGTTTGTATCACCCTATTGTGTATAGGCACAAATTAGATAGATAGATAGATAGATAGATAGATAGATAGAGAGGGGAGAGAGAGGGGAGAGAGAGAGAGAGAGGAGAGAGAGAGAGAGAGAGAGAGAGAGAGAGAGAGAGAGAGAGAAAAAACTCGTACCAGTAACAAGGGTGGCATATATCCCAATTCAACCTTTAACTAAATCATAGTTTTCACTTTAAAAAAAACATTTTAGAGCAATCTTCCAGGAAGAAAATGAAAGCTCTCTTATAGTTGGCGTAACCAGGAAGTAGGTATTGCATATTGGCGCTTTATACCCTCACTGGTTATTACATTGTTTTCATGTCGTTTCACGCCGATCATCTTTACCTTCTACCGCCTGCCGCGTTTTCTGTTTCTGTCTGCTAAGTGCTATTTCTGAGCCTTCCCTAATATAGAATTGTGTTTGACGTTACTTCCTCAGACCAGATCTTAATCGTTTCAATCGTAATTTTCATCTCTTTGTGGAAAGTCAAAAGCGTTTTGCTTTTCTATAAAACTTAAATGACGAGGATTATTGTTGTTGTTGTTGTTGTTTTTGTTGTTGTTGTTGTTGTTGTTGTTTTTGTTATTATTTTTAATGTATCTGTTGTCTATTACCTTCTATTCATGGAACCAATGCTATCGAATGAAAACGTAGACTCATTCTTGTACACTGTGTGCATGGCGTGTTTTTGTTTTGTTTGTTGTGTGCGTGCGTGTTTTTTTTTTTCTTTTTGGATCTGGCGGTACATCGTCAGTAAAGCTTTGTCGTATACAGGTCCCAACACACAATTAATGGTTCAAACTCGGAAACCCTGGTTAGAAGCTTTGCGCTCTATCGAATAAGCTACCTCGCCTTCCACTCCGCATTGAGATGATCACATTTTTATGTCAAGCCTTGTAAAGGCCATAATATAACAAGCCTGACCAATCCATTTGCAATGACTACTCAAAAACGTGTGCACAGAGCCTTTTGTATATTAATTATGTATTGTATTCAATTGCCTTGTTTCTGTATTGTATTACAACCAAGACGCAATCAATAACTCGCCCACTTACTCATCATGCGGCGCCTTTTGTAGAAACGTTTGCTGTCCGCGCTTCCTTACTATCTGTCTTCATAATTCTCGACTTCCTGTATTAGTAGATACCTCTGTGTTATATCTTCTGGTCCATTCTTTAATAATGTCCATACATTCTACTTTAGGATGGCCCCTGATTCCTCCGATCTTTCCTTATGACATCTTTTATTAGCGAACATTTTACTTGTTTTTTTTGTTTTTTTTTTCTTTTTAATGTGTACGCTCGTACTTATGCAGGGATGTCCAGAGAGTGATGGCTTCCTTTTCTTCATGACAGATAAAAGGGTCCAAACATTCACTTTTACTTTTAAATGTTAACCGATATCTTTATCCTTCCATATACTGGGTCTATCATTATTTTCTATGTCATTGAAATTCTAGTACTGCGACATTGTAAATCTTCGTTGCTAATGTTGACTTTTTTGTATTATTTATTTTCGTTTTGTTTCACTTTCAGCTTTACATTCTTTCGTTCTCCTACAGCATTGAGTGTGTCTATTATTGTTGATGTGGCTTCCATGTGGTCATTTGCACATGTTGTATCCTCTGTATATCGGGTATCTTAGGTTTAAGACTTTTCTACCCCCAACTATTATCCCAATTATCCCATACATGCACATGTCAACATTTCTCACATTCCTATTGTTTACGTGCGAAAAACTTTAAATAGTAGATACCTCTGTGTTATAACTTATATCTTCCGGTCCATTCTTTGATGTTGTCCATACATTCTACTTTAGGATGGCCCCTGATTCCTCCGATCTTTCCTTATGACATCTTTTATTAGCGAACATTTTACTTGTTTTTTTTGTTTTTTTTTTTTCTTTTTAATGTGTACGCTCGTACTTATGCAGGGATGTCCAGAGAGTGATGGCTTCCTTTTCTTCATGACAGATAAAAGGGTCCAAACATTCACTTTTACTTTTAAATGTTAACCGATATCTTTATCCTTCCATATACTGGGTCTATCATTATTTTCTATGTCATTGAAATTCTAGTAGTAGTACTGCCACATTGTAACTCTTCGTTGCTAATGTTGACTTTTTTGTATTATTTATTTTCGTTTTGTTTCACTTTCAGCTTTACATTCTTTCGTTCTCCTACAGCATTGAGTGTGTCTATTATTGTTGTTGTGGCGTCCATGTGGTCATTTGGACATGTTGCTGTATCCTCTGTATACCGGGTATCTTAGGTTTGAGACTTTTCTACCACCAACTATTATCCCATACATACACATGTCAACATTTTTCATATCTCTGTTCTGTTGACGAGCTAAAAGGGTGTGGCGATAAAATACATCCCTGCCAAACGCTTGTTTACAATATTTTGCAGTTCCATTTTGTGTGTGTAGTAATCTTGGTATAAAAAGAATACGATTATGATTGCACAGTGGTGGCGAAATGAGAGCCTTGAACTTAAAAAGTTGAAACATAATAAGTCACGATATCAAAAGCTTTGAATCAACAAAATATTATAGTATAATTTTGCTCCTTCGCATATTCCGCGAGTTTCTCTGTAGTGTATAGCAATAGCATTACCGTGTCTTTGGTGTCGCCACTGTCTTGTGTGCAGCTTGTTCATTCCGGTCTGTTGGCTACTCACAAGTAAACCATATTATTATTTTTTGCAGCAAAGTCACGTGATTTGCCATTCTTTACGTTTTGGTGGCGTTTTCGTCTTTGTTTCTCATTGGTTCCAGCTCTTTGTCTGTTACTTTTATCTCTGTGTCATTGTTGTTAGCATTCGACAATAAGCTGTTATTTCTCTTCGGATCTTTTAGTAGACTCGTATTATTTTCTTTCTCTCTGACAGTCTGTCTCTCTTGCATTATCCCTTTATCTATCTCTGCCTATCTTTCTCTGGTAATTAAATTGTGTTCGATATACCTATCTCTGTTGGTCTATGTGTATATCCGCCTCTCTCTCTCTTTCTCTCTCTCTGTCTCTGTCTCTCTCTCTCTCTCTCTCTCTCTTATTTTCTTTCAGATGTGTTTGGCAAGAAATGTATCCACGAATTCACAAGTCCAGAACATCCTTGCTCCCAACATGCATGAATATTTTATTTGTTTCGCAAAGAAAAAGAGGATCTTTCTGAGTAGTCTACTTATTTTTGTAATGACCGATTCATAATAATGTCCATCTTATTTAGATGATAGATCTCTTTTAATCTATTCAGTAAACATGCAATATTCGCAACAAAATGCACTGATTGCAGCAAAGGTTGGCGATCAAGATAACGATATTTATAGAAACAAAATCTATCTCAGGACTGTCTCACTTCGGTTACGAGCTTGCATCACATAAGATTAAATGTTGATGGTACATGTGCTCAAAATACACCAGAAAGCCTAAAGCGATTCACAGATCTTTTCTTAATGAAGTGTACGATTGTTGTATTCATCATATTCTATACGAAGCAGCACGAGTAAAAGGTGTTAAAGTGTAGTGTTAAACTGTTTATTTGTTTGTTTTAATCTCGTTACTTAATCTTTCATGACTAATAATAGTTATAATTTTGATACCTGCATAATAACAATCCCTCTTTTTCCTATTTCTATTCATTTCGCACTCGCTCGTATCTTCTCTCGGGTCAGATGAGTACCGTAGTTTTCTTACCTGTTTACAAAGTGGAAAAGGAAGGTTTACTGAGTTTAAAACTATGATCATGTTTGCTTAATATATGGCGATGTTTTGGTTTAATAATAATTTTTTTGCCCTCGAGCACTTTCAAAGGCTTTAGTTCCGTTTCCATAATATTTACCTTACATGGATTTGTGGATAGCAAGATTTAGGTATCGATAAAACTAATAATTCTAAATGTTCAAACCTCCACAACTACCAGTTTACCACAGGTTCTGAACATATGAATGTTCTGGAATTTTGAGAGGGAAAAAAAAGGATTACAAAAAATGTTTCACCAATGTCTTACTTTTAGCTTTTCCCCTTATGTTCAGATATTTACATAACACATGTACCAAACTGCAACGCACCAGTGCAAGTGTGCCTTATACTCACTGATAAGAAAATAAAAGGTAAACGTTTCAGTGTAGGCCTAGGCATTTCTTCAAAAGGAAAAGAAGAAAGAAAAAGCTAATAAATATAAGTAATGTTTCTATCACATTGAGGACATTTTCCCCTAATGTTCAGATATTTACAGACCAAATTGTGCGTATTTCTCAGAAGAAAAAAAAAAAAAGAAAAAAAAACGAATATCAGAATAAATGAAAGGAATGTTTATTATTCAAATTAAAGACATGATATTATACGCCAATAAACATTAAAATTTGACAGTATAACAAGATATAAAATACATTGCTATCAAAGTTAAACCAATGTTGTACTGTTTGAGAAAGCTCATATCTTTCAACGTAAATATAATATTATTTAGATATTCTGTAATGGTCAGCAGTGCTCACTTTTTCTCTCATCTCTTGAGGAGGTAACACCCCCAAAAAAAGACCAAATTCGTAGGAAAAGTAGGGGCAGGGGTGGGGTTGAGGGGAAAAGGTAAAACCTTGGCTGGCTTTTCCAACTACGTACAACAAACAAAACGTAACAAATAATAAAAGATATCACACATTCGTTGCACAAAGAATATAAAGCAAACAATGAAAAAGAGCGTACAGAACAACAAAGACAAACATACAATCGCGCGGCATGACGAGATATCTTCTAGGCCCAAAGAATAAGTGCAATATTCTCATCATAATAATTTTTTTGTTTATAATGTAGTTTGTTTTTACGTAAAATCAAACAATTTTAGATACCGTAATCATAATTATTATAAATATGACATTTTTTTAAATACCTTTGGTGAATTCAAGTTCCCCGCTATCTATTTATTTTATACAGGTACAACTTTATTTCAACATTAGAAAATAATCATGCATAACCAATATCTTACCGTTAATGCATTATAGGTTTTCAAAATGTAGAATATTAGCATCATATTTGATGTAAAAGAATTATAATTTTAGAAAGTACTATTACAATTTAAGGTATTTATTTCGTTAATGGTCTTCGTTATTTAACATTTTATAATTGCATAACCTTCATTCAAAATGTAAATAAAATAGGTTTTGATTTGTTCACCATTTGGGTAGAGAAATTTAGTTGTAGTATATACAGGTCCCAACACGGTTTCAACTCGAAAACCCTGGTTAGAAGCTTTGTTATATTTTACTGTCTATCTTTTTTTTGAATGCTAAGTGGTATATCAGTTTCAGCTACCCCTACCCCCGCAAGGAATAATTACATTATTTCTAATCATATACATGTACATGATAATGTATAAAATTCGTGTAAGGGATATAACTATTGCGATTTTCAGTCACAAGTTGAATTAAAATTTAAACAACTTTAAATCATGGTCCACTTGAGTGTTAAATTCTGCAATCGTGTGCTGTAACTGATGCATCTAGTTAGCTCTACTCACATCACGTATAAACCGTGAACTAATCAGGGTAAAATAATATTCCTTAGTCTACACGTTGGAACTTTGTGATCCAATCCAAACTTTTCAGTTTTTAAAACGGGTGTTCTTTGTTTATTTGTTTTACCCAAGCGAACTCCAGTCCATGCGTGTTACTGCGCTGAGAGAGATCTTTTTTTTTAAATTATTATTATTACTATCACCATCATCATCATCATCATCATCATCATGGAAC
Source organism: Elysia chlorotica (assembly GCA_003991915.1). Classification (NCBI taxonomy): domain Eukaryota; kingdom Metazoa; phylum Mollusca; class Gastropoda; family Plakobranchidae; genus Elysia; species Elysia chlorotica. The sequence goes on along the minus strand of RQTK01000689.1, from coordinate 56,253 downwards.
TACATAACACCTACAATTGCTTTCACAGGCCTAGACCTTTATTATGGGGGTACCCAGGCTGTAGACCTACATTTTGGGGTTAAAAAGGTTTTTAGAGGTAGGTACATAGGTTGTAGACCTAAATAGTGGGTCATGTTGTAGACCATTATAATGGGGTTGTATTCTGTAACCCAAAGTTTATATGGTACATATTGCCTATTGATCTATTTTTATTTGTTTGTTTCTTTTGTTTTGTTGTTTGTGTGTGTGTGAGTGTGTGTGTGTGTGTTCGGAGGGGGGACGGGGGAGAATACATAAGCTGCATATATAGGGCCTGGGTAAATTCGCTGTAGTCGTATATCATGGGGGTGCCCAGGCTGAAGGCCCATATTAATATAAGAATAATATATTGCATTTATATAGCGCACTTCCATGAACAATCATGCTCAGTGCGCTTATTATGGAGAAGATACATGCTGAAGACCTAGATCAGTATTGTCTGTGTTAATTATTGTGGTGTCTCACTATTATTGTAATGTAATTTCTTTTGAAGATGTCACATTCAACATTATATATTTTCGATGTAACACACATTGACTGAATAAATTTGAATTTGAATTTGAATTTGAATTACAAGATTGTATTTAGGCAAAACATTTTTTTTAATTACGACAGTGAGTTCCATCTACGTTAAAGGTCTTTGGTCAAGTAGCAAACGAACGGGGAATTCTGGCACGTATCGTAATATTGAACGGGAAAACAGGATTTTCAGGCAGGTATGATACTATAAGAAAAGGAAACGGGAAATACCGGCACACGTAAAATTAGAAACTGTTAGAGATAAAAGAGGAATACCTGGCACTTATGATAATATTAGGAGAGAAAACGGGAATTTCTTTTGGCGAAGGTTACACCGTAGCGCACCAAAAGCCAAAATAATGTGGTTGTTATGGTATTCCTTTCAGAACAAACACCAAGTCGCGCCTGTGTCTGTGTCTGCTCTACTGCACTGATTGGTTGTATGATTCACGCCGTTGGGGCTGGTAGCAAACCGATACATACATTCATAGTTGTGTGGTGATACATGCACACACGGTGGTGGTCTAGGTGTTACAGGATTGTAAGGAGGAGACACATGGACAAACTGGAATGTTCTAGAGGTGTTACATGGTTGTGTTGAGATACACGGGCAAAATGGATTGTTCCGTGGGGAGCCAAAAGAGTGAGGGGTGCTACCTCAGGTCGGGAAATGAGGGTGAGTTAGCTGAGTCGGTAGATGGAAATGGCTTTTTTCCAGAAATGCATGGTTCGAATCCCCAAACGAGCGCGTCTTTAACGATTCGTTTGATCGGTGTCAATATAATGTAACCGGCAAAGTCCTGGGTGCCCAACTCTGCAGTCTCTTTACTGTTTTGGATTCTTCTTTTCTTTTTCCGAAATATGATTGGCTCTGAAAGTTGGCAATCGGCGTGCCGGCGGTCGGTAAAGTCTTCGCTTCAGATTAAAAAGGGACAGGGTTCAAAACTCTGGGAGATGGACTCCAGGAAATAAATCAGTTATGTCCGAGAGGAAAGACAAAAAGTGAAGAGAGATAGAGAGTGGGGGAAAGGCAGTTTATTATTATTATTATTATTATTATTATTATTATTATTATTATTATTATTATTATTATTACTATTACTATCATTATTATCTTGTTTATTAATATTACACATGTATCATTAAAAATATAAACAGTAACATTTCACTAAATAATGGTTCAAATGATATTTTTTAGTCCTCCTAATCCTACACTGGCTACATGTCTAGTAGAAAATTAAGATATATAATTATTTGATAAATAATCTAAATCGGGTTCGCAGTAAATCAAATACATGTTTTTTTCGTGCATATTTCAATTTTTTTTCTCTCCGCGATCTATTTAAACTTCTTCCACACAGTAAAGCTGTCACTAGCATCATAATTAGTCAACACCACAAGAGGAAAAAACTGTCTAAAACTAATACCATTTGGTGAAAATGTTTTCCTCCTTATTTGATTTGTAAAACTAATACATTCCACTTTTTCAAAATCTAAGAAAAAAAACCAAAACAAAACAACAATGCATCATCCTTAGTAAAAGTGTATTTATAACCTATACAAAAATATATGCATCCAATCATAATGTTGATTTTATTTCCTCATAACATGGTGTTTGGTTTCCAACATAAACAAAGGTGTATACATGTATGATGATTTATTTCAATTGATATAAAAATAGAAAGGCAGTGTATTTAAAAAGCAATCAGGACTGTCCACAGTAGCAAAGCAATACAAACATATAATTATGTATTAAATTGTAAAAATCATATAACATGAAAAGTATACATATTATTATTAAGGATATGAATTATGAATATTCTTCAGATGAAAACATAGTTTAGTTCCAATACTAAAATGTATTCCTAAAATTAAAAAGCAGTAGCTTTTTTATACTTATTATTGTGATACTTCTCATAGCTGCCAAGGCTGGCTGACTGAAATTTCAAAATCAAGACATTCACAATGAATTTGAATTAATCATTCGAGTGTACTTTTCAATCATTCATAGCTTCGAGTTATACATGTATATAGAAAAGGGTTTAACATACACTACAAGTACAAAATTAGGGAGGGCTGAAAAGGCAAAACTACATGTGTTTTTATGGAGCTTTAAATTAAATACCAGTATTAGAGTTTGGATGTAAATTGTAAGGCAAAACTGGTGCTCTGCATCCTGGGAGGGAGCTATTGTGTCCCCTACTTACTTTGCCTCGACCCCTAGTGAAATCATTAGACCCATCTTTGATGAAAAAACACAGCACTTATGTCACAAAATACAATTCCTTCTCCTTTGGTTTGTAGAATTTCTGTCGTGACTTCCTAAATAATACTTTGACATTGTTTATGCTACCATGCTAGCATATTCATGAGGTCAGCTGTTTGCGGAGAGCTTAGACAGTAATAAAGTTAAGTTGTTAAAATCCTGCAAAAGATGTCTGGTAATTATTTTTTTGATAATGTTGATAAGTGTGTTGACAAGTGTGTTGAGTCATAATGAATTACATTCAACAATTAGCCTGCAACAGGGACCCACTTTATCGAGTCAATGCTACAAATACTGAATAAATAATAATACCTGGATATAGTACATGTACTGTTTTATTTTTCCTTTTATTTTTAACATATGATTATTAATGGTATATTGACTATATGCATAGCTTTGGTAAAAAGCCTTTAGATTTAGTTTTCATCTTGATATCTTATGTCATTTCATATACATGTGTATTTTTCTCCAATAACACTTTCTTTATATTTTCGGGAGGGGCAGGGAAGATAAAGATGAACAATCAACATGTATTTTGAATTCTGACTTCAATTAAATAGCTGCATTTTAACTCTTTACCCGATCTTCCCTTTAGATTTAGATACATCTTTCAAACTTTAAATTCTTTCTGGAACTATTTGAGGGACCTGAAAAATGCCTCTCAGTTTTTTTCACTCTCAGTGACATTTTCTTGGTCATCCATCATCCTATATATATATATTGTGTGCATCATTTGCTGTTATCTTTTTTACAACTTTTGAACCTTTTAAATCTAACATTGTGACAGATTTCCTATCACCGCAAATCACAATGACTTTTCATGTGTTTAGAAAAATTACTGCTCCATCTGAAAAATTTACCACAAAACTTACATTTGTATGGCATTTCATTACTATGAACTCGCATGTGTCTAGATAATTCAGCTTTCATATAAAAGCCCTTACCACATGAATCACATTTGAATGGCCTTTCATCACTATGTGTTTTCTTATGTAAGAATAAAGAACGTGAATTAGATAAACACTTGCCGCATTCGTCGCACTTGACTTTCTTGGATCTCTCATTCCTATGACTGTGAGTTTTTATGTGGGAGTCTAAAGAGCATCTAAATACATATGTTTTGCCACATAAATCACACTTATGGGCCTTTTTTTCACTATGAAATCTCTTGTGTCTATAAAAACTATTTTTTTCCCTGAACATTTTACCACAGACATTGCACTTGTACGGTTTCTCCCCGGAATGAATTCTATTGTGGTCTAGCAAATAAATTTTATCATTAAATCTCTTATTACACAAAAGGCAAGCAAAGGGCTTCACACCAATATGGTTCCTTAAATGAATGGATAGTGTGAAAACCGAACAAAATGTTTTGCCGCAATCATCACACTTGTACACCTTCTTCGGGAGATGCACTTTCAGATGGATTGATAAATAATCTAGTGAACGATAAAGTTTGCCGCACTCATCACATTTGAAAGGTCCATCATTGCTATGAGTGGCTTTGTGTCTGTTTAAAGAAGATTTATAACCGAATTTTTTGCCACATAAATCACACTTGTGGGCCTTTTCATCACTATGACAATGAGAGATTTTGTGTTGCTTCATATCATTTTTATGTTTGAATATTTTACTACAGACATTGCATTTGTACGATTTCTCTCCAGTATGAATTCTATTGTGCCTACTCAAACTCGCTTTTCGGAGAAATCTTTTATTACATAAAACACAAGCAAAGGACTTCACACCAATATGGTGCTTCAAATGAATGGATAGTGAGAAACCTGAACGAAATATTTTGCCGCAATCATCACATTTGAAAGGTCCGCTTTTGCCATGAATAACTTTATGTCTGTCTAAATGAGCTTTTCTTTTCAATATCATATCACACATACTACGAGTGTGCATCTTCTTACAACTTTGGTTTATATTATGCTTTGATAAAGTACTTTCCTCACTTAATCTGTTATCAATTATATCAAGTGTGTGGATGTGAGACCTATTGCTAGAGAGACGCTGATTGAGGGATTCTGTTCCAGTACCATTTATGCCTTCTTCATCACGAGAATTGAGGTTGTCTCTAGATTCTCCAGCATCTTCAAGCACACCACACAATAATTTAGGAATCTTTCTGCGCCTAGTTTGTAGTCCAGTAAATGCAATATCTCTGTTGCTTTTTTTCCTGGAACTACTCTTCAGACCTCTCGGCTTTGGATTTTTTGCCTTAGCTCTCTGTGAACTGCCAGTGCAAACATTAGGACAGCTAAATTTATTTCCTGTGGGAAGAAAGCAGTAAAAAGAGATTGAGCGTTATATGATTTTTACTAAGTCATTGAATTAAAAAAAAAAAAGCCATTTCTTTAACAAAAGAATAGAGGAAAAGCAAGCTCATATACATTAAATTGTTTACATCAATTAGGGTGCACAGTTTGGAATCCATTCTTGGCAAATAACTACAGATTTGAAAATTAGTGATATATATATATGTAAATTTTTATTCTTTAACAGTACTGCGTAAAATGGGAGAAATATATTGTTTTTGCAAATCATTACCTTGGAAAATACATGAAGATCTTTAGTAATAAATATCTAGAAGAGTATGATATATTTCTAGGGCGATTAAAATCTACGTCATGATCAGATCCAAACTCTTACCTCATTTTCAAAGCAAATATCTGCATATATAGATCTAAATTTTTATGAAGAATAAAAACTGGCAGTTACACTGATAGGTGAATCATTAGATAAAGGTGATGTTTCAGGATGACAAAGTGACTCAAGCCTGATGCTCCTAATTAGAGAAGGTTAAAGATTCAATCCTTGATCAGGCTGCTGTGTTCCTTACTGATTAGATCTATATCAGTATATGAGATCATGTAATAACCACTCTGTCTCTATACATAATGATCAGACTTTATAAACAGGTCTTGAAATCTTCCGTTAAAGTACGAGAGAACTTTGATCCTACAAAGGTCAAACAGGTTCAAAAATTGTTGAAAATGTGTACATGTATTGAAAACAAAATGCACCTGTAGTGGCAAATCAATGATAGTGCTATTCAATAAATCTTTTTTAACCCTTTTAATACTTTAGGGCCAATATATTGGCCCAATAGAGAGGGAAGAGCTAAAGTAAAAGGTTTAATCTAACTATTCATAAATTTGCTATCATATAGTTATAAAATACATGCATTTTCCATTTGAAAATCACTTAAATATAAACCTATATATATAGTACCTGTAATGCTTGCACAATTGGTTTCTGGACCTCCCATGCTGCTTGGATGCTCAACTAACTGCAGGGTTTCAATGTCTCCCAGCCTCCGAGGTTGCATGCCCTGATCATCCACGCTGCTGGGTCTATCCAAGGCCTAAAAAATATAAGTAAATATATAAAAAATATTAAAATAATTAGAAGTTTAATTGATTAGCAGCATTTTTTAAATAAAGTTATTATCCGTTCAAGTTCCTGGCTTCCTCGTACATTTCCTATTTATGGAAATTCATAATGGAGTTAAAAATAATTTTTCTTTCCAGAAAAGGAGGCTGAATTAGAATTAAGGTACAACCTACTGAGATACAGTTAGCACAGTACTAAAATATAATATCTAAACATTATCGGTTCAATAAATTGTAAAACAAGAACTACTAGTTTGTTAAGTACTCTATCAATTGATTATGTTGCAAAGACTGCTTTATAAAATTAATTATGATGCCTTGTCACCTTTTTCACACTTGTATTAAAAAAACAACAACAACTGAATAAGGAATTATAAATGCACATAAAAAAAAATGTAATATATGTTTTATGTGTACAATCTTGAAGCCTTTAAACAGTACATATGGTTAGTGACTTGCTCTTTATCTCTAAAAACTTTAATAGTCCCTCTAAGTCTAACTCTCTCACTCTTTCTCTGTGTGTATTTTTGTCTGTCCGTCTGTCTGTTTGTGACTTACACAGACTTATCTAACTTAAAAAAAAATTCCTTTAAAATCAATTTCATTTAATTCAAAAGTTAACAATTTAAACACAGTCTTACAAAGTAAACTCACTCCTGCTTCATTACGACTTGTTTCCGTCTCTCCAATCATATCAATCCTCTTCACACTGTTGATAGTGTTCTTCTGTAAATCAACAGAAGACAAATCTAAAGCAGCAAATGGCTGATGAACTATGGACTCTTGATGGGTCTCTACAAAAAACAAATACACGTAGAAAAAAAGAATTTTAATAATTAAAAAAATATTTGTAAGATAAGAGATAAGATAAGATAAACTTTATTTATCCACAAGGGAAAATTTGGTTGGATACCTGCAAGAACAGTAAAATTGGCATTGACACGAAAACAGTAATCAAGCATAGTCACTATTACTGCCATTACTACAACTACTACATCCACCACCACTACCACTACCACTACTACTACTACTACTACTACTACTACTACTACTACTACTACTACTACTACTACTACTACACTACTACTACTACTACTACTACTACTACTACTACTACTACTACTACTACTACTACTACTACTACTACTACTACTACTACTATTTTCTCACTAATATTACAACACTTGTTTTTTTTTTAATGAACGTTGAAATACATAATTTCATCAAAGCAAATAAATATTACCAGAGAATGATAAAATAGCCACCATATTAAACTTTAGGACAAAGAACTCAGAATATATACAAGCACAAATGATCCTTGTTTATTTTGGTAACTGTTTTATCATATTTTTTAAAATTTATCACTGCATATTGGATCGCTGATCTAATGATGTATGTAATGTTTCAAGAATTGCAATCTAGCCACTTTATATCCATATTAAACATTATTCTATCCAAGATAAAGTGAAAAATGTACAAAAGATTTAATATTTAACTGAGAAACCTTACAACCCCCTTCTAACTATAAACATAAAGTGGAAACTGAATAGTCTGATGCTTCTGAAGTTGACTACCCATTACGCAGATTTTGTTATCAGGCACAGCATCCTTACATAAATTTAATCTTTATGACATTCTTAGGAAATGATGCATGCATGTAACAGTAAAACACCATCAATTTTTACATTATTTTGATTTCAATTATGTCCCTTTGAGTATAAGCTCAGCTAAGATAATATGTACAGGTAATCTATTGCAAAATTATGCACACAAATAAAAAGAAAAAAAAGAAAATGTCTGCCTAAAGGGATTGATCAGCAAGAAAAGAATTTCCTTTAAAAACAAATCAATTTAAATTGGACTGCACTGTACAACAAATACCTTTGGGTTTTAATGAGGAACCACTAAGAGGTACAACGTCTCCTTGTACATAAATCCCAATTCCATCTGGAGGTTTTAGGTGTTCAGACTCAGGCACATCACCATTACCATCATCATCATCATCATCTCTTCCATTTGCTGAAAATGTCTCCACTAAATGTCGCAGAGACTCCACAAGTGGTTTTTGTTCATCAACAGACAAAGAAGTATTTTTTTCTTCCAGGGATATTCTTGCAGGTTCTTCTTTCAATACAAAGATTTTGGTTTCTTGTTTATTGTCCATATATACACTTCTAGCATCTGTTTCGTCATTCTGAGCCAAACTCTGAACATCCTGTTTCACATTTTGAAACAAACTTTTGACATCTGGTTTTACATCTTGAAAAAAGGTTTGGACATCAGGTTTTTCGTCTTGAAAAAAGGTCTGAACGTATGGTTTTACATCTGGTAACAAACTCCGGGCATCCAGGTTCTTATCAAAATCTGCGCTTTTTAGATCAGGTTCCACATCATGATCCAGTTTTTGCTCCATAATAACTAGTTGCAGGATGTCAAAGTATCTTGCATGACAAGTAAAGTTAAATACAATTCAACTGGAAAGAAAAACAAAGAAGGTATTGATATTCTTGCACATAATATATTATATTGTAACAATAATAAAAAAAAAAATAATAAAAACTTTCAGTTAAATTATATCATTATCAATGGTCATATCAAGAAAAGTTATAAATACTTAAATGCTTACTGCTAATTATAGGTCTACTTTGATTTTGAAGCATCATTTAGGGGCAATATTAAACACACACAAAAAAAACAAACAACAACAACACAATGCCATCTATAAGAATGTAAGTTATAGTCCTCTGAATGTGAATGTCTGATTGCATTAGCCTTCCATATAACAGGAAGCAAGACAGTAATTGATCTTTTAATCAAAGAGGATCTCTGTCCTTGTCTTCATCTATAATTCGATGATAACCAAGTACATGTATTTAGATCTATTAGAGTATGGATAAATGATCTGTACTCTTTTTAGACAAGTACAAATTATAAATATCATATCCATCCTAATATGAATTGCTTTGGATTGGACCAAAACTTGGATTGTTAGAAGGGGACATACATGATACCTGAATCGAAAAAGCGCTCTAGATTGTGAGCTAAAAATTCGATTTGATAGTAAATTTAAGTTAAATTGATGTTTTGGTTTTCTGTTCAGTGTTCATCAAATTCCTGAGGACTTTAGCACACACTATATTCTGACTGCCTTCTAAATTTTTCTCTTCCTTCATCTGGTGTCAGAAGTGGGCTCCTGTAGTGGATGACACAGTTCTGAACCAGGCACAAACTGCTCTGGATGTTGACTGGTTGCAGGTGATGACACCAACCATCCACATTAAACTTAAAAGGCTGAGTGCAAGAAAGGATGGGAGGTTCTAGGCCAGGTCTTCTAGACAGCTATGGGCAGTACTGTCCCTACCTCTGCCTCCTGCTGTGTCTTTGAATGATGCCAACTGGATCATTCTCTTTTTACTTAACTTTTTTAGATAAAGCTGTGCTGCATGTAATTATTGGTGAACATTAACCCTTTGACAGATCTTACCTGACTTCTGACCTGCCATAAAAAAAACAAAAAAAAACAACTGAAAATCAGTAAATTGGCATCTCTGGTGCTTTGATATTATGATTAATATCCAGAAATTGTGACACTGGCAGTAAAAATGCATCAGGATCAGCCTAAATCAACCTGGCGGATATAGAGGAAAGTTATGGAGGAAGACTGAGGGCTGAATGAGATGACAGGCGTTGCAGAGATGGAAGTCACTGCCACATATTCCTCCTTATCAGTGATTGCCACAACCCTGTCTAAGGTAGGCCGTACATCTTGAAAAGGAAGGGCTCAAACTCAGCCATCCATCTCTGTCCCACCACATCAAACTTTGCCGTCTCAAGGTGGGCCAGTGGATAAACCAGCATAGCTTCCGATCCCTTAGATTACTCTGTCACCTTGTGTAAAACCTAAATGAATATGATCCAACACTGTGTACGTTTCTGCGAGAGAGCCTGCTCAGTCACCTGGGCAAAGCTTTCACCAAGTTCAGGAGTTGGCTATGAGATGAGATGATGAAGAAGAGGAGCAGCAAATTGAGGATCTTACCCCCTTCCCCGCAATTCATGCGGGATTAAGCACTCCTAACTTAATAAAAACAGATCTAGGCCTCCTCTAGTGTAAGTCTGTTGATTTACTCTCATTTGATTTCTACCTTATAGTATTGTATAAAGATGATCCCTTACTTGGATTGGTGTAAAATCTAGATCTATAAGAGAGAAGGTTGCAAAAATAGGTAAGACGAGTCTGCTAGGATGCGAAGGAATTGGATGAAAAGTTTTACAAACAAAACAAAAACATTCAATGCAGCTCAAAACCAATATCAAATCAAATACTCACCAACATACATTTAGATTGCTGCTTGCAAAGCTCTGTATTCTAGGCCCCATACAGATCTAGATCTTACATCCTATTTTTTAACGTAGGCCTACATAACTGTATGTTATCAGGCGACACGGTAACATAGGCCTTCTACCATACATACGAGATCTATATAATCTAGATAATTAGATCTTGTATTAAAAAAAATGATGATCTCAAAAATTCAAAAATATGTAAGCTTACCAATCACGTTGATAGGCTAAGGGTGCTCATTATATCGATGACCATTGAAACCTTCAAAGTTCGAAGTATTCCCGAAAAATGTCTAGAATACATAATAAAATCGAACAACATAGATTTATGGATCTAGAATTTGAATTTAGATTTTATTCTTTTCTTTAAAAAAAGCTTAAAACCATGAGTTTAAAAGAGATCAGGGTGCTATCATAGCGCTGAACTGACCTCTTTCTCTCAAAACGAAAGAACAACTAAACAAAACGTAAACAAAATCACGTGACATAAAAACAACTTAACAAAACGTAAACAAAATCACGTGACAGTTGTATTTTTTTTTGGTAGTGCTTCGGTGGGTACACGTCTACCCACGGAAGAGCTTTGTTTCGGCAGGTACACCTACACCTTCGTTCAGGAATGAGCTTGACCTGAACAAATCCAAGATTTACACTTGAGCGTTCACGATCTTATTATATAATGTTAACTTGATTCCTCCATTAAATGAATGTTGACAATTTAACTTTTCAAAGTGATAACTCGAAATTGTATTCCGAATAACAGCTCCACAGTGGACACGTTATTAGGAATAGATGCGAGCAGAAGCACATAATATGGTACGACGCAAACTTGAGGCAAGATCTACAGTTGCATGATTGTATAGTTTTATCTAGATGCAGAGTGATTTCTTTAAATGACGAGTTTCGAATGTCCACGTTACTTTAGCCTTTTAAAAGTAAATAACAGCTAGATTCGCCCACCACAGCCACCGGACCCGCCGGGCATGCACCACTTCGACTAGTTATTTACCAAATAATTTATTTAGCTATCTAAAAGATAGATCTAGACCTATGAAACTTCACTATACAGACCATGAAAGAGACACCAAAAACAACGTGAAAAAGACAGGGAGAGAGCAGGAGAAAGAGAGAGAGAGGAGGGGGGGAGAGAGAACATGCAACCATAAAAGAGACACAAAAACAACGTGAATAAGACACACACGCACATACAGAGAGAGAGAGAGAGAGAGAGAGAGAGAGAGAGAGAGAGAGAGAGAGAGAGAGAGAGAGAGAGAGAGAGAGAGAGAGAGAGAGACCATTGATTACTTCATCATAAATCAAAAACTAAAAAAGAGACATGCCAAAAACAATAGGACAGAGAGCGAGAGCGAGAGAGAGAGAGAGAGAGAGAGAGAGAGAGAGAGAGAGAGAGAGAGAGAGAGGGGGGAGAGATACAGACCTACATACAGAGAGAGAGAGACATAGATCATTGATTACTTCATTACCGTGCAAAAGATAAAAGAGACGCTGAAGAGAGACCAGCCAAAAACAGCATCTGATATCCTTGGCTTGTAAAGTAGACTTATTAGAAGAAAAAAAAAACGTTTTGCGCGAGCCAACTAACTAGCGGTGACATTTAGGAGAATGAGGTCAGCCATTTTTTGTGTCAACATTTATTATGATTATTTTCTTAATAGTACTAGGTCTAGACACTAGCGTACGACGAGACGTAAGCTACGTCATGTTTGTGCATCCTACCCTGATATCAGATTTTTTTTATTATCCCTGTGTACATTCAAAATGTGTTTTATACACTTTCCCTTATTTCTTTGTTGTTGTTCTTTTACTTTTAGAGCTGTAACATGTCCCTACCATTTGCCATGCCTTGCAACCAATTTATTGTAGGGCCTAGAGACTCCGCGATTTCGATGTGTACTGAAGTGAAACCCAACATCATTATTTTTCTTTCCATAAATGGACCAGAAACACCCAGGCGCCCATACTTTCACACATAAAAAAACCCACAATAAATCGCCATCGCTATTTCCAAACGTTTGTTGTTGTTGTTGTTGTTGTGCCTTCTTAAATATTCAAACGTTTTAAACACGATCTACAATTTGTCTGTTGCTAAACACGTTTACAATGGGTTGTAAGTTCAACGTAACAGTAGCTCACGACTCGTTGTAAGTCATCTTTATCGCATGTTCTTACGAGTTACGCTACGTTGCACTTACGGCCCAAGGTAACCATCTTTAGCCAACCATCACACAGTGATGAAACAAGGAGTATAACCAATTGTAATTTGTTTTACTGAGGGTACTCTAAAAGTGGTCTCCCTTCCTTTGAGATTGGGGTCTACCCGGTTGTCAGTGTCAACAAACATGGCTAGTAAAGCTAAAACTGTACATCCTGGCACATTTTGTGGTGCTATCAACTGTGCAAATGCTATTTATAAAGAGAAGCGCAAAGGAAAACCCTTCTTCACATTCCCAAGGGGTAAGGAAAGGTGAGTTTCCATTGGCATTTTATAAGATTAACATATTTAGGCATAGGTCTACTGAAATTCCCTCTATCATAATAATTTGTCCAGACCTTCATGGTCTAAATTTCTGAAGGTAAAAATTTCATCTATTCTATTCTAGATTCCAGCGTCGTGAGCTACCGCGACTTACGACCCTTGGTGTCTAGATTAGAGTCTACTTCTAAACTAGAGTCCATAATGTACATCTACTAGTACTACTGCGGCATTGTGCTTATGGCTCCTAATTATCTTTTTTTTTTTCACAGACATGTTTTGTTTTCATTTTTTCTTCCCTTGAGCAGGTACATGCCAGGTGTGGATTCAAAACACAATATTACTTTAATGTTAAATTTGTTAAAATTCATGCTTTCTTAATATGTGTCGAATATATGATTCATGTTTTCTGAATTTTGTTTGTACAAATACTGAAAAATCTTATTTCGACTTGTTTCACTTCAGTTTGTGGTCTTTAGTATTTTGTTAAATTAGATAAAAATTAATGATATATCTACTTTATGAAGGAGTTTACAATGGTCGATTAATAATAAAAACAAGACTCAGAGGCAATTCTGCACAGTTAATCTCTCTCCCCACTTTTTCCTTCATAATATTGTTTGTGTTTTGTTTTAACTTTTGCCATTTAAAATGAGAAGACATAAGATAAGATATAACTTTATTTCTCCTTTAAAGGCAAATTTGGTGGTCCGTATATGCTGAAAAACAAAACAATATAGACAGTAATAACATTATAATGTAGTCGTATAAATTATGTCAATGATGATGGTGATGATGATGATGATGATGATGAACAACGACAACAACAACATCAATAAAAATAATAATAATAATAATAATAATAAGAAGAAGAAGAAGAAGAAGAAGAAGAAGAAGAATACTAATAATAATAATAATGATATTAATATTATAAAACAACAACATATCTATGACAATGTTCTTCAACTTCAACTCTCTGAACGAGCTAAGAAAAAGAATGTGCCCATAAAATGTGCCGCCCCCCCCTCCAAAGAAACAGAAAGAGAGAGAGGGGGGAGAGGGGAGAAGAGAGAGAGAGAGAGAGAGAGAGAGAGAGAGAGAGAGAGAGAGAGAGAGAGAGAGAGAGAGAGAGAGAGAGAGAGAGACGCACAGACGTACAGTCAAACGCAAAGACAAAAAGCAGAGAGATTGACAGACAGAAAAGGAGGGAGGGAAAGACAGAGACAGACAACCTTCAATGGAAACAAAATTCAATTAGGCCTTAACATTTCATTCGTTTTTAACTTATATATTTCATCTATTTGTAAAAAGCTAAGTTGAAAATAAAAATTTAACAAAACAAAAATGGGTTTCAAGCATACTTTATTTATGTTTACTGCGTAAGAAAAATAGGAAATATAAATTCATGCTTTCTCTACATCTAAAGCTTGCTGTGCCATTGACCAAGATACACTCTGTGAAGTTCCAATAAGCTCCATGCTTGGGATGCTTCTGCATCTGAGCATCCTCCTTGAAAAAAAAACAAGCAAACAATTTATAAGATTAAAGCAAGTGGGGAAATGTAGAAATTGTACCAAAACAGTAAAAGTACATCTATTACAAAAATAACATACAACATGATGAGTCATTCAGAGTGGTTTAATACTTAGTAAGAATTTTTCCTCAGCCAGTTCACTCCAACCTAAGAAAGTTCTAGTTCTATGTATTTCAATTGGCTCTCAAAACTCAAATGTTTAAAAGAAAATCATAACAATACTTCACTTAAACTTAAGTACCTCAAAGAAAGATAGAGTATGTAGAATGAGTTGTCAATGTGATATATAGTAAGTTGTCAGTGAGGTGATAAAGAACTTTGTTATCTCAACTGATATACCATTCCTCAAAATCTGTTTATTTCAATAAAAATGATGCAGGCTGTACGATTTTAATAATAATGCTATGAAATTGATACAACTTACACAAGAACAGACCAGTAAACCTCTTTCAATAGGGACTCACATCCACAACATTCCTTATAAGAAAGAATTGCTCCAGCTAAGAATCCATCGATAGACTAATGTACAATTTTATTTGCCTTATACCAAAGTGCAAGTGATATCGTTCTTAAGATGGAAATGTGATCTTACTTTACTTTTTAGGAACTGGTGTCCAATATTAAGGAAAAATAGGGACATGCAAAAGTTTATATCAATTATTTCAAAAGTAGTAAAAATGACTTTATGCCAAAATCATAGCACAGTGAAAATCTACTCTTTGTGGTTTGTAACCCACCTAGAATCTGAAAATGAAATCCAACCAAATTTCATGAAAAATCCATGCCATGTACTACAAGGCACTAAATATGAATTGTTATCAACCATACTCAATATCAATCCCTTTTTATTTTGTATGCTGTTAGCTGAGCCAGCTTAACTGGAGGAAATAGTTTGAATGTGATCTACACTTAGAGTGAGGACACCTCTGGGCTTGATACTATAGCAACATTTGCAAGGCACCGCAGATCTAGCCAAAGACAATGTTTTCAATAGTGAAAAATATTTTTGAATTCTTTTCTAACTGGACAAGTACAAAATGCACGTTAAAATCTCAAACTTTTGTATTCTGTGAAGACAAATTGAAAAAAACAAAACACGTCTGACTTTAGTTATTAAGTTTTCAATATAGCAGAGCTGCTTTACCTTGAATCAATGGTGGGCTTGATTTGTCTGTCAATGAGTTCATTGCATTACTTTAGAATGCCCATTTTGAAAAGCCATTAAACAGTTAAAAAAAAAAAAGATCTTTAGATTCTAACAGTTAACATTTTAAATAAAAGCGAAGTGACAGTTTTATAAATCCATATTTTTAAGCAGAAGATTTAACCATCCTTTCATTGGGACATTTGCATGAACAGTGGTTTCTGCCAAAGAACAAGCCCCTCAGTAGACTAAAAAAAATACACACAAAAAAGTTTTTTAGATGGATCCAGTTCTAATGGGTTTTTTGAAAGGGCACTACTGAATACCAAGAGTACAAAGGGCATCCCGTGTTTTACCTCTATTGTTTGATGTAACATATAACATGTTCTTTGGTTGTCAGGCAAAAATTATTAATTTGTTGGAAACCACGAAATTTTGGCAAGATTCTCTGTGGTGCCACAGTCTAAGTACATAGTAAATGTATTAATAATTTGTAGACGTGTATAACAAAGAGACAAAATGATAATATCCTATTTCAAATTAAAATATTACATTGCTATTAACTCTATCGAATTTTTAGAGTTTGGAAAAATCAATTTGAAAGACATTTCCAGATATCCAAATTTAACTTAGACCTCTTCAGACAGAGACATGGTATACCCACACTGTCTTTGTGCGGCAGCACATAAACTTTTTAGACTTCAGTCTTGATGGTCGTCTACAATATTTATAGCCAAAATAGTACTGAAGTTGGACGCTAAGCAACAACGCTTTACCTGCAGGCCTAAAATACTGCACCCACCTGGCTTGGTTCCTTTCCACGAGTCTCCTCATGGTCACATGTTTCTTCACTTGCGAGGACAAGTGCATCTCTGGTCTTGAGGTACACCTGCCATTACCTGTTCAACATGAGCACCACACCCTTAAAGAAAACAAAGATACATTGTCAGATAGGAATACAATTTTTATCAAATACTATAATATACACTACTGAAAAAAATAGGTGCTGACGCTTTATGAAGGTAAGGTTTTAATTTCGTTTTACACTTTTATTCCCGAACAGTGATTACATTTAGAAGTTAAAAAGTGATTTACAGTTTACTGCACTATTACTATCATGGATAAATTCATTATTCTGATGATGGGTAACTAACAATATTCTCTGCTTTATTAAATGTAGAATTATCTACACTTCATAAATTTTGGATGATAAGCAAATAGTAAGAAGGTAAACTGAACAGTCAAATGTTACCTAGCAAATCATCTCTAGAAAAAGGAATGGACTGTCTAGTTTGAACCAAAATTCCATTTGGATTGGAGAGTCTGATTACATAAGAACTGCTTTACATTGGAAGTCTCTATTCAAAATGGAAGATTAATCATTTTATCATGAAAAAGGTTCTGCAATACTTCTTTCTTCCTATCTAAATCAAGCTTTTTCCTGGTTCAACGTCTCCTAAATTCCCAAGAAGGATCACATACAGCGACATGCTCAAAGACTTAT
Source organism: Elysia chlorotica (assembly GCA_003991915.1). Classification (NCBI taxonomy): domain Eukaryota; kingdom Metazoa; phylum Mollusca; class Gastropoda; family Plakobranchidae; genus Elysia; species Elysia chlorotica. The sequence goes on along the minus strand of RQTK01000689.1, from coordinate 39,011 downwards.
AAAGCCTGACAATTGTGAACATGCTGCAACACAGAAGCAGGGCCGTGATGACAGGACCTCTGTATCAGACCTTCATATTTCACTGACACCGCCCAACCAGCAGTCCATATCCCACCTAAAGTCTCAGGTGCAGGGGAGGGACTGTCCAGCATATAGACTCAAGATGCCTTACTAACAAGCCAACCTTACGCAATTATCCTCATTTCCATAAAGTCCAGAAGATGAAAGTTTGTGTTCAGAGGTACAAAATAAGATTCTACAATAATGCCATGTATCTGGTATAGATTTAGACTATGCATTGATATGGACTTTATTGGTAAAACCTCTATGTACTTCCAAACCATTCTTCTCAGGTTGGAAATCTAAATCTTAATAAACTTCAAATTTGTACTCTAGGCCCCTACTTATTTGATCATCAGATTTAAATTCAAAGAAGTAATGCAAGTAACAAAATTAAGGAGATTTTTTTACAATCATAAAAAAAAAAAAAAAAAGATTGAACATTTCATGCAGTTTTATTCCAAAGAAATGTGTGTAAGTTTACTGCTACCATGGCAAACCAACAAGATCATGATGGACAGAAAAGCTGTGTCTTGCACTTACTTTTACAGAAGTGCAATTTTAATTAAGCACATAACTACATAAAAATTGTATTCATAATTCATATTATGCATTTTTATTGTAAAGCACTTTGAGCCGAAGTATATTTGGGGTAGAGCGCTAAAGAAATAAAGTTTATTATTATCATTACTATTTTTGTTATTATTATTATTATTATTATTATTATTATTATTATTATTATTATTATTAATGCAAGTTTACACTCTCCATTTTTCTCATTTGAACATTTTAAGTCTAAAAATAATTTCTGACAGAAATGAATCTGACATAGCCTACCCAATAAATATTGCCTTTTTTTTTTAACGAGAGCAAATTTCAACCTGCTCACTAGGCCTACCATTTGAGGAGAATGCCTTGTGACTTAGCAAAATGTCCAAACAAATGAAACCAAATGTTTACAATGAAATCCAATTTATAAACGTTTTTCACAGTTCTGATGCACATAATTTTTAGTTTTAGAACCATACTTTATACGGATTTCGGATTTATAATTATGTAGATCTAGAATCTAGTTCTTCAGCTTTGCCATCCCACAATTTTGTGGGTTCTTAACTTTTCTAATATTAATTTAATGCAAATAGATTGATAGATAGATAGATAGATAGATAGATAGATAGATAGATAGATAGATAGATAGATAGATAGATAGATAGAGAGAAAAAGTGATAGATAAATAGATTTTGAAAAGTAGAAGCGCAAATCTATGAATCAGTCATATATAAGTGTTATGTAGGGGAAATAATTTACTAGACTTATTACCAAAACCAAGGGAAACAATTTATAATGCCTGTAATTATGCACATGAACGATAACTCTTTATTTTGTATTATATTTCACATTTCATGTTTCCCTAACAATATGTCAATGTATATACTGTATTTAATATTGTTTAATGTATATCATACTATGCTGATTATTTGCTCATGTTAAGAGTGACTGAGTATTGTGTGCGTGTTTATTATTTTGTCATCTGTACATTACTATGATTATGTGATCAACCTATCTTGTACATGGATAATGATGTTATGACACCTCAAAGTAAATAAACGTGTTTGCAATTCACCAATCCAAGATTTCCCGCGTTCCTGTTTTTCAAGTTCAAGAATTTCAAGTTGTTACAAGCAAGAAACACAACACTGGCGACGAGAATCGGATCTACACGCTTGGTGAGAAACCTAGTTACTACACACTAGTTTACACGGCCCTGCTGCCCAAGCCAGCCGCTGCCTGCTGAGAACTACACACCAAGCCAGCCAAGCCTGCCTGCTGAGAGCTACACACCAAGCCAGCCAAGCCTGCCTGCCTACCAAGCTCAGCTGACCTCAAGCCTTTCTCTGACCAAGAAAGCACACTACTGTACAGTCTGCCTGCTAGCCTACTAAGCACTGACTTCAAGCCTTCCTCTGCCTAAGGAAGCACACAGGAACCGGGATTTCTGGTGAATATCTCGCCTATCCGGCGGGGAACAATTTTTTTCGATAGATCTAGTGCGAAGACTTATATTCCGCTCTCATGTGTCTATAAGTCTAAGCACGAGGATTTATCATTGCGAAGACTTATATTCCGCTCTAATGTGTCTATAAGTCTAAGCACGAGGATTTATCATTGCGACGACTTATATTCCGCTCTTATGTGTCTATAAGTCTAAGCAAGGATTTATCTGTCCGCTTCATTGTCTCGATAAGTCTTCGTAGACTTATCTGTCCGCTCCTCTATTGTCTCGATAAATCTAGTGCAAAGATTTATCACGTCCGCTCCCAGTCTCTTGACAACTCCCCGAGTTGGTCACGCTTCGTCTCCGATTTTACTCCATCGGGAGTTAAATCAAGTTTTAACCAACAATTTTAACCAGGCCGGCCAACGTCTTGCTCCGTTTGCTGTCCTTCTCAGGACAAAACGACAAGAGTCAAACCCATTCGTCTGTCCGATCAACTGCTCGTGTTGTTTGCTGCCCTTCTAAGGACAAAACACCGAGCAAGCGTGAGTCGAGAACTTCAACTCAGAAGCCATGTCTCGCTCACAGTCGCAAGAGGAGTTGATCCGACTCTTACGGGAGCAGATGAGCCAGCAACAGCAGCAGATGGAAGCCCTCCTAGCTCTAGTTCAGCAGAGCAAACCTGCTATAACAAATACAAAATTTGGAGAGTTCGACCCTTCGACAGAGCTATGGGCGGACTACTGGGCCCGCTTTGAGACTTTCACAAAAGCGAACGCTATACCTGACGAGAGGCGAGCGGAGATTTTCCTCACCAACCAATCAAACGCTATATACAAGTTGGTGAAGAACTGGGCCCAGCAGCAGACGCCACCGAGAGACGTGAACAACCTCACGATGGCAGAGATGGAGACATACATGGCGGACCAGTTCAACCCGAAACGTTTCGTAGTGAGGGAGCGTTTCAAGTTTTGGACAAACACAGAGCGGAAACCAGGGGAGACAGTGCACGAGTTGGCAGCGCGTATCAGACAAGAAGCTGCCACCTGCGACTTCGCCTCCATCAGCGATCCCCTGGACGAAGCCATGAGAACGCGATTTGTGTGCTCAATACACAATGAGAGCACAATTAAAGCTCTGTTCAAGATTAAAAATGACGAGCTGACCTTCACCCGCGCCATAGAAATCGCAGCAGAGGCAGAGGAGGCAACCAGGGTGGCCAAAGAAACCCTGGGAACTCGAGAAGTAGAAGTGCACAAACTATTCAAACGGCATCCAGCAACCAAACCGTTTGTGCACAAGCCGCAGCAGCCGCAACAGAACCAACAAAACTGGCAGCAGCAACAGCATAGAAAAGGACCACACCAGCGACCAACACAGCGACGCTGCAGCAGATGTGATGGAGCTCATACACCCGAGAGCTGCCGGTTTGCTACTGCCATATGTCGTTTCTGCAACATCAAGGGGCATATAGAAGCGGCCTGCAGAAAGAAGCGCCAGAAAGTGAAGATAGTGAAGACTGTCAGGGGCTCAGCTGCCAAACCCTTGACGCAACAGTGCTTCCTGTCGGGGCATCCTGTCCGCCTTGAGGTTGACACAGGCTCCAGAGACAACTTCATCTCGCTGAGCACCTGGCACCAGATCGGTCGACCCAAGATGTCTCCCACAAGTAACCAGTACCGTTGCCTCTACCATTGTTGGGGGTCACAACGGTACCTACATCAACTGCCAAGACTTCAAGGGGGAAGCCACAAAAGTTCGTGGTGACAAATCTTCACCTGAACATAATAAACTTTTCTCTCTTATAGTTGAATGTCTCCAGTACAGACAAGATTTCAGAGCGGCAAACCCTGGTTTGGCCGCTTACGGTGTTCTGACGCTGATCCAACCAGTAGGAAAATGCGGGGGCCGGTTCGAACCATACCTATCCACATAAACGCGAACACTTTACCCCTGGATAACCGCGCTCCGAACAAAATGCATGCTCATTATCTTGTACTCGTTTAATTGATGAATTTACAAATGATACACTCATGGTTCGACCCAATAAAATACTGAGGGTTTATTTAAATTAAGATTATGAGTGACGACTCATGCCAAGAACGAAAACGTGTTACGAGCAACATTGTCAGTAAGAAAACCAAGATAGTGTGGCGAAGTTGACAACCATCCTTACCGGTAAGAAAATCAAGATAGTGTAGCCAAGTAACGGTTGACGATTATAATTGTCAGTGATAAAATCAAGGTATTTTCGCTAAGTTGACGATCCTACTTGGTAACCTCCCCACCCTGACATACACCCCCTGTTAGCCCCCCCCCCCCCCCCCTTTATTTTCCAACCCACTTTCTCAAAATCTGTGAACTAAGAACCGCACGCTCCTGATGCCCCCCAAACATTCTTCCTCCTTCGAATTTAGAGAAAAGTTCGAACAAAGCATGAAAAAAATCATTATTCAGACCAATTACTTTTCCACTGACGGTTCTAAAGATGAGACCTGCATCAGAGTGCCACTCATCCTCAGCATATACATGCTGCGGGGTGAGCACGAAGGCTTCAATATACACTGCGGAGGCAGTTGCCTTGTGCATAGCACTCGACACTGTCTCCACCTTAAGACGAGACAAAATTTTTCATTCTCCCTGACTCGCTTTCCCTAGTGGAGGCAGTCGGAGAGGCAAACTAAAACAAAAATCCGAATATTCTTTACATAATCATTGAGAAAAATTCACGAACTTCAGCAAAATGGTAAGAAAATACTCTCTGCTGGATCCCCAGCCATATTGGAATTGAAGGAAATGAAATGGCTGATCAGTTCGCCAAAGTCGGTATCGAACTGGAACCTTTTAGTTTCATTGTTAATTTTCCCCCGTCAAACCAAACAAAGCCACTCTCTATGAAGTCAGAACAGTTGAGCCTTTATCTCGCCTGTCTGAAGCACATTCATCGATCTATTTGTATTTTTGTATATCCCTGACAACATTACATTAGATAAATACTTGTCGAGCAAAGATTTGTATAAATCCTTTGCTACACAAGGCAAAACCGTGATTCAGATTCATTTAGTGTATCTTTGAAAATTAGTTCATATAATAAAAATTTAACATTCTTTTTACAGAGAGGCTCCAGTAGAGGCGTGCGTATTACATTCATGTTGCGTGGCTTTTGTTTTGTTTTTTTCGTTTTTTTGTTTTTTTTTCGAGTATAATTTGCTTATAATTTGATCTACAGTAATCATTATGTAGTGCACAGCAATGGGGATTAAAAAAAAGAGAAAAAAAAGGATTGCGTGTTGTGTGAAGTTCTTGCAGCATGGTTGGCCAAAGAACATTCCTGACCAGATAAAACCATTCTTCGCTCTTCGAGACTCTCTGACTCATGTAAATGGTTGCCTTTTCTACGGCCACAGAGTTGTGGTCCCGACATCTCTGCAGTCCCAGATCCTTCAAATCTTACATCTGGGGCATTTCGGAATGCAGAGGATGAAGCAGTTAGCACGCACCGCTGTCTACTGGCCCCGCATTGACACAGACATTGAAGACATCGCTCGGCATTGCAAGGCCTGCAACGAGCACCAGAAGCTGCCTCCCAAGCAGCCATCGCATCCCTGGATCACTCCAGACAAACCTTGGAGCCGCGTTCACATTGACCATGCCATCAACTTCAGAGGTCACAACTGGTTGGTCATGGTGGACGCCTTCTCCAAGTACCCCTGTGTGCATGTCATGTCATCCATCTCTACGAAGGCGACGACCCGGAAACTGGATGAGGACTTTGCCCACTTTGGCTACCCACACGCCATTGTGACCGACAACGCAGCCTGCTTCTCATCCGCGGAGTTCCAGACCTGGTGTGAGCAGCGGGGGATTCAACACCTGCATGGAGCCCCCTATCACCCCGAGACCAACGGAGCAGCCGAGAGACTGGTACAGACCTTCAAGCAGTCTCTCAAGAAGTCCGACCTACCTCCTGCCGACGCCCTTCAGGAGTTTCTCATGCACTACCGCCGCACGCCGCTGGCCAGTGGTAGCAGTCCCAGTGAGCTCCTGAACGGACGGCAGATCCGCACCAAACTCGACGTCATCGTCCCAGCGCAGAGACTGACCCCAGCCACAGTTCGGAGAGAGCCGGCACCTGCCCGCCGTCTCACCAAAGACAGTCCCTGTTTTGCCCTCTCTTACAAAGCGGGGCGCAGAGACACGTGGCGACCAGCCGTGGTGACTGCTTACCTTGGTCACCAACTTTTCGAGGTCCGTGTGCTTCCAGACGGCCCGACGTGGAGACGACACGTCGACCAACTGCGACCTCGACACGCACGTCATCAGCATGGACATATTGTGAACTCTGATAAGTCTTAGATTGTGATTATTTGAAGAACTGTTGATGGACACTTTCATTTAGTCTTCATGCTTTCAGACTGAAGGGGAGGTGTTATGTAGGGGAAATAATTTACTAGACTTATTACCAAAACCAAGGGAAACAATTCTTTATTTTGTATTATATTTTGTATTATATTTCACATTTCATGTTTCCCTAACAATATGTCAATGTATATACTGTATTTAATATTGTTTAATGTATATCATACTATGCTGATTATTTGCTCATGTTAAGAGTGACTGAGTATTGTGTGCGTGTTTATTATTTTGTCATCTGTACATTACTATGATTATGTGATCAACCTATCTTGTACATGGATAATGATGTTATGACACCTCAAAGTAAATAAACGTGTTTGCAATTCACCAATCCAAGATTTCCCGCGTTCCTGTTTTTCAAGTTCAAGAATTTCAAGTTGTTACAAGCAAGAAACACAACAATAATAATGATATTAATATTTTTTATCCTGTATTNNNTGGCTAATATAGATTTACAGTTTACTGCACTATTACTATCATGGATAAATTCATTATTCTGATGATGGGTAACTAACAATATTCTCTGCTTTATTAAATGTAGAATTATCTACACTTCATAAATTTTGGATGATAAGCAAATAGTAAGAAGGTAAACTGAACAGTCAAATGTTACCTAGCAAATCATCTCTAGAAAAAGGAATGGACTGTCTAGTTTGAACCAAAATTCCATTTGGATTGGAGAGTCTGATTACATAAGAACTGCTTTACATTGGAAGTCTCTATTCAAAATGGAAGATTAATCATTTTATCATGAAAAAGGTTCTGCAATACTTCTTTCTTCCTATCTAAATCAAGCTTTTTCCTGGTTCAACGTCTCCTAAATTCCCAAGAAGGATCACATACAGCGACATGCTCAAAGACTTATAAAGCCTGACAATTGTGAACATGCTGCAACACAGAAGCAGGGCCGTGATGACAGGACCTCTGTATCAGACCTTCATATTTCACTGACACCGCCCAACCAGCAGTCCATATCCCACCTAAAGTCTCAGGTGCAGGGGAGGGACTGTCCAGCATATAGACTCAAGATGCCTTACTAACAAGCCAACCTTACGCAATTATCCTCATTTCCATAAAGTCCAGAAGATGAAAGTTTGTGTTCAGAGGTACAAAATAAGATTCTACAATAATGCCATGTATCTGGTATAGATTTAGACTATGCATTGATATGGACTTTATTGGTAAAACCTCTATGTACTTCCAAACCATTCTTCTCAGGTTGGAAATCTAAATCATAATAAACTTCAAATTTGTACTCTAGGCCCCTACTTATTTGACCATCAGATTTATCTTCAAAGAAGTAATGCAAGTAACAAAATTAAGGAGATTTTTTTAGAATCATATTAAGAAAAAAAAAAAGATTGAACATTTCATGCAGTTTTATTCCAAAGAAATGTGTGTAAGTTTACTGTTACCATGGCAAACCAACAAGATCATGATGGGCAGAAAAGATGTGTCTTGCACTTACTTTTACAGAAGTGCAATTTTAATTTAGCACATACCTATAACTACATAAAAATTTTATTCATAATTCATATCATGCATTTTTATTGTAAAGCACTTTGAGCCTATGTATATTTGGGGTAGAGCGCTAAAGAAATAAAGTTTATTATTATTATGCTATTATTATTATTATTATTATTATTATTATTATTATTATTATTATTATTATTATTATTATTATTAATGCAAGTTTACACTCTCCATTTTTCTCATTTGAACATGTTGAGTCTAAAAATAATTTCTGACAGAAATGAATCTGACATAGGAGATCTAGGCAAAAAATATTGACTTTTTTTTTTAACGAGAGCAAATTTCAACCTGCTCACTAGGCCTACCATTTGATGAGAATGCCTTGTGACTTAGCAAAATGTCCAAACAAATGAAACCAAATGTTTACAATGAAATCCTATTTTTTTTAAAAAGTTTTTCACAGATGGTTGGTATCTCTATGAATTTGTGAATCTGACGCACATAATTTTAAGTTTTAGTTTAGAACCAACATTTATAAGGATTTCGAATTAATTATGTAGATCTAGATCTAGATTCTAGTTCTTCAGCTTTGTCACCCCACAATTTTGTAGGTTCTTAACTTTTCTAATATAAATTTAATGCAAATATGACACCCCTTGAAATGTAGATCTACCTTGCCATGTGTATTTGCCACATTTTGAGCATACCACTTTGCAGCACATGATAGATCTATTTGGTTTGTCCTTAATTCCAAAAAGAACTAAATCTTGATATAAGAGCAGATTAGATATAAGCTTAATCCTTGCAGTCGTATCTAATCTAGATGACCTCTAGAATCTAGCTCAGGAGTACGCCTAGATCTAGTTCCCTAGTTCAGGCTTCTTATTTAGGCTGCAGAGTGGGGCTAGAGACTAGGGTGGGGCCGTGGGCTTCGGTTCGATGATCTTTGGAAACTCATAAACAGAATAATGTTTTGTTATGTTAAAATACGTGACCAGAAATTACCGATTTTCATGCCGTGTGCAAATTCACGTCTCTTTTGTTTTGTCACACACAGCAATACAATCAGCCATCTTGTTTACATAGATACGGCGTGAATGGGGCAGAAGCTGTTTTGCATTACGGTTGTGAGATAGCCATGTACCTAAATAATTGAAAATTTGGGGGGAATGTCGCAGAGACCACTGCAGGAAACGGCAATACCGTTACTTTACATCTCAAAACCTAGAATAAAGCATTATTACCTCCATAGATTTGGGGTGTTCCTTCAAGCATAGGGGATAAGAAGATCAAGATTTAATTTAATTGACACTGAAAGATTGTTTAATCTTTCAACTTTTATTTTTGAGGATAAAAGGACATTTTAGAGCACAAAACCCCCTTTCCTTTAAATGTCGAAGCTGTTTATCAAACGACCACTTTACGCCGTATAGGACTCCCCAGGGGGAATAGGAGACGTTAAACCCGGAGAGAGGGAGAGAATTCTCTCCCTCCCTCTATAGAGAACAAACGGCCACTTATTTTTTTTACTTTTCTCTTCCCATTGGATATAACAAAGAATCTGAACAGATAGTTCTGTTTCAAATTGATGTATAGTATTACATCACATAATCATGAGCTCAAAACCTTTTACACATATCTTCATCGAAAGCAGATAATGTACAATCTAGAAATCGAGATCGAAATCGAAACTCAATCTGCAACGTTATGTTAGAGACTCTGCATTTAGACATTACCGGTATATCTAAAAATATAACTCTTCGATTAAAAATACACTATTGCTTGTGTGTGTGTGTGTGTGTGTGTGTGTGTGTGTTTTAAAGTTTATTGAATCTCCGCTCATATCCTGCACCAATATTGTAGGCCTATGCTTTTTTTTTAACGCACATTATTGTACAACACAACGTAGGCCTATTGCGGAGACCTCTTAAGTTTGTTGCGTGACTGATTCAAGTGTTCTGACGAGCAAATAAGAGACACGGGGATTGATTAATAAAGGCCAATTAATACATTTAGTTTAAACCTCTCGATTCCCTGTGGGATATAGGACCGCACCAACTCCCCTCCATCGGACTAGTCCTCTTCAGGTTCGGTCCATGTGGTACCTGCGGCTTTTATCGTAACATTGGTGCTTCACTGCCAAATCTGCCTCGGACGACCGACCGTTCGTTATCCTTAGGGATTGATGTTGGATAATAGGCTTTCGAATTGTGTGGCGTATGCAGTCCCAATTAATGTTTGTAGGGTTTGAGTGTTGGCCTTGGTCACGCGCCATAATTCAAAGAGGGTTGGGATTACCACTTGTAAAATTAGCTTTGATTAACCAAATCATGTATACGTGTCAGATACATGAAACCCACAGTGATGTTGCATCAAAGATAAAGCCTTCAAAACAATACACTGTACTTATCAGAAAAATACACTTATACAGTCATGTGCAGGTTTGTTTGTTTGTTGTCGTTTTTTGTTTGGGGGGAGGGGGGAGGAGGACATAAACAAAGTGATGGAATATAATACTGTGTGAACATAAAGATTTGTGCGAGGAAGACAACACACAAAATACAGAGACAGTGGCAACAATTAATGAATCTCCAACGATGACGTAATCGGGAGCCATAACAACCGAGAGAAATGGAGATACATTCATGCTAGCCGCTATCTGCAACATACCTGGAACATAAAGGCGTAAAAGATAAGACGCAAATACACAGACAATGGCAACAAAGAAAGAATCCACAAACGAAGGCGTCATTGGGATAACTAATAACCGACAGGAATAGACAGACAATCATGCTTGGCGATATCTGCAACAGAGAACAGTTCTGGAACATTAAGGCTAAGCCGTAAGCCTTTGGGTAAGCCATGCTCACACAAAGCTGTCTTAAAGTTAAAGATAATTTAAAAGTCTCGGTCTAAAACGCCTATCTTTGGGAGAACAGAAAAACACAGTGTATAATTATGAATAGCACCTCTGTGGAAAAAAAAACAAAAACACGATGTCTTTATTACATTTAGTTTAAGCCTCTCGATTCCCTGTGGAATATAGGGCCGCAACAACTCCCCTCCATCGGACTCGGTGCTAACTAGTCCTCTTCAGTTCGGCCCATGTGGTACCGACGGCTTTTATCGCGACATTGGTGCTTCGCTGCCAAATCTGCCTCGGACGACCGACCGTTCGTTTTCCTTAGGGATTGATGTTGGATAATAGGCTTCCGAATTGTGTGGCCTATGCAGTCCCAAATAATGTTTGTAGGGTTTGAGTGTTGGTCTTGGTCACGCGCCATAATTCAAAGAGGGTTGGGATTACCACTTGTGTATTGTAAAATTAGCTTTGATTAACCAAATCATGTATACATGTCAGATACATGAAACCGACAGTGATGTTGCACCAAAGACAAAGCCATCAAAACAATACACTGTACTTATCAGAAAACTACAAATACAGCCATGTGCAGGTTTGTTTGTTTGTTTGTTGTCGTTTTTTTGTTGGGGGGAGGGGGGAGGAGGCACATAAACAAAGTTGGTGGAATATACACAATGTACAAGGAAATAATATTGTGTGAACATAAAGATTTGTGCGAGGAAGACAACACACAAAATACAGAGACAGTGGCAACAATGAATGAATCCCCACGATGACGTCACCGGGAGACATAATAACCGAGAGAAATGGAGATACATTTATGCTCGCCGATATCTGCAACATACTGGAACATAAAGGTGTGAAAGATAACACGCAAAATACACAGACAATGGCAACAAGGAAAGAATCCACAAACGATGGCGTCATCGGGATAACTAATAACCGAGGAGAATGGAGAGACAATCATGCTCGCCGATATCTGCAACAGAGAACAGATCTGGAACATTAAGACGCAATCCTTTGAGTAAGCCATACTCACACACAGCTGTCTTTTTAAAGATAATTCAAAAGTCTCGGTCTAAGAACGCCTATCTTTGGGAGAAGAGAAAAACACAGTGTCTTTGAATAGCACATCTGGGGAAAAAAACGATGTCTTACTATTCTTGAAAAGGCAAGAAAATGAGCCTTAGGTCGACAAACAAGAGACCAGTCATCAAAATAGTTATCTGTGATGATTTTCTTTTTTTTAGATTCCAAATACGAGAATTCATAAAATAGGCCCTATCTCTTTTTCAAAGCATGAAAAATTAACTCAACACCCTCATCAGTTGTTTCTTCATCAAGTTGGCATTAATTCAAACAATACGATAAAAAGGAACTCCAAATTGAATAGGCATTATTATTTAATTTAAATTGTATTTTATTTTATATATAATACATGATAGTAAAGTGATTATCGGTTTCCAAAAAAGGAAGTGTATTTAATTATAAAAATTACCGTACATTTTCATTGTGTGTTCCACCGATACGTGGACTTAGTAAAAACAGTTAATCAATACTGTTTAGTTTACCTAAAAAATCTGGCCTTAAAATAATATGTAAACAACAACACTGTAGATGTGAAAGAGAGACTGAGAGTGAAAGTGCGATTACTGTCTACTGACACTTGACAAGTGAGGAATGAAAATTACGTAAATCAGGATCTGGAGCTTGATATAGCTAATTGCGAGAGACTAATTAAGCATTTGAAAAGTTTCCCTGAGGATTAAAATTTGGATGAGTTTAATGGCTTCAAGAATACCGACGCACTATCAATAGTATTACTAGTATCATAGATCTAGTATTTCACGTTCTCTTATAATGTTTATAAACGTAGTCTATCACAATTTATTTGGATCTACTTATAAACTTGCATGTGTGCCGACAATTGTCGGATTTCCAACAATCACGTCTGGTCAGCTAGAATCTAATTTGTATGGCCCAAACTTGAGTATCATCAAATTGAACAAATTGTCGGCGTGTCAGCAATCTTCCACTCTACCTGCAGATAGCAGTTATTCAGTCCCACTGCTGACAATATTGTTGGAAAATTATTCTTAGCATGGCCTGCGTCATCGGGAAACCCTGCATGGGCAGTCTGATAACTTTTGTTTCACCTTTGTGTTTTCTTTTTTCCTGTTTTTGCTCCACAACAGGACGTTCAAGTCCATTACATTTGTTGAACGCGTTTTCAGATCCTGCTTCCTCGAATTTCTTGATTATAGTTTATCTCTTTGTCGAAGATTGGCTTTCCTTTATATTTAACTCCTAATCTCAATTTGACCAAGTTTTATAAAATTTGATCCTGCAATTCAGGCGTTCTCACAACCTTAAATACACATATAGTCATGCCATCTATAGATATACTTTTGAAAGTTTCTTAGTTGGGCTCACAAAGCCAATGACATCTTCCTCCTTAGAGTTCAACCTGGAATTCCCAATTAAAAAAAAATCTATCTAGATCTAGCTAAGCCTAGGTCTCTCTCTCTCCCCCCCTCTCTCTCTCTAGACTCTCTCTCTCTCTCTCTCTCTCTCTCTCTCTCTCTCTCTCTCTCTCTCTCTCTCTCTCTCTCTCTCTCTCTCCCTCTCTCTCTTCTCTTCATCTTTACACATCCACCTCTATTTCTCTCTCAGTCTCTGTCTCTGTCTCTTTCTCTATCTATCTATCTCACTTTCCATCACTCTCTCTCTCTCTCTCTCTCTCTCTCTCTCTCTCTCTCTCTCTCTCTCTCTCTCTCTCTCTTTATTTCTCTCACTTAATCTCACTGTCTTCCTATCCTCCCCCCACTCTCTCTCTTTGTCTCCACTCTTTACTTATAATTCAAATTCAACCTTTTTTATTTCTCTCACAAGGAAGACTACAATTTGAACCGATCTTTAGACTCAGAAAAGGTTAAATTATGAGATAGATTGGCTTTATTCGACTGTCAGAACAAAAAATTTGATTTGAACAAAAACACTCAAAAGTCAAATAAAGATTTAGATATAGTGCGTATAGCAAAATTTGGACAAAAATCCATAGTTGATACTTTTGATAGACAGGCAGAAATACAATGTTGCGTATATAGACATTCCCATCTAAAATTCTTGATCTTAGAAGCTGCTACAAAAAGTATCTAGATTTAGATTCGATACTTATCTAGCCAGAATTGATAGAATTTTTAGCAATAGATTGGACTAGGAAAAGGATTTGTTATTGTTAACCTTTGTGTGTTTTGATCGAATCTTACATTGAAAATGATAGCAAATGTGACTGTGGTCTTGAACTTTGACTTAGTTTTTCACAAGAAACGTTCAATCCCCCTTATTTTTAGACCGATATTGCAGTACGTTGATGGGAGTATGGAGTAGTGGACAGAGGATAGTCAGCATCTGGGCCAAGGTTTTAAAATGTGAAAGCACAGTGCAATCACGCAACAGGGTAGTAGACGAAAAATAATTTGAATCACCTTGTTGCCAAGTTGAATTTATATATAAGGACAAAATACTTGATGGTGGATGGTTGATGTATAAGTTTCTTTTTTTTTTCTTTGCTATTTTTGTTGTCGTATTTTAAATTTTTAAAATTATTTAAGTTGTAAACCGGTACATTTTTATATATTAATAAAAAATTTCTCTTTGAGTATTAGTATAAGAAGGTTTACATTTGAAATGAAAGGGGTCTGCGGGCCACATCTCTGTCTTGCTAAAGCAGGATGTTTCAAACTGGTCTAGTCAGTGTCACCAATCCATCTTCCTAGATGCCTAGATAGTGTGGAACCAATCTCAAACCCCACTCTATATATCCATAACTCCTGTGCCTACCCCTTTTACATTACTATTCTTTCCCATATTTATTGGCTTATCTGCATCTCTTGTGTGGACATTTTACAAATAGCCGCAAGGTTTGCAAGCAATGTTTCAATATCATATCTAAAGAGCTGTCCCAACTTGTGATAACTTGATTTAGCTTTAAAACTCTTTTAAAGCTGGCTGCCCATTCTGTGTTTGATGGAGGATATAGAAGGATCATTAAAGGGAAAGAGGCTATTTTTTCCCCCGTCATACTTTGTGATTTTACCCCACACGGGTCTAAAGTTTAATTAAGGGACGCTATATTACTAAACAATATTAAGTTACTCTGAGTTTCCCTTATACCACAATCTGCAATTGCAGTGAAAGTAAAATAAAGTAATGTCCGTTCTGACATCACGCTTTTGTTTGTTTTGAAAAAGTGCTGCATGTACTATTTCATTATCCTTTTTTTAAGGCTGGTTCATGTTTATCCGATAAAGCTTAAGTAAGCACCTAATATCTTTCTCATAAAAGAAGTCACCCTTTTTTTTTTTACATCTCTGAAGAATACAAGAACGATACATCATACAGTGAGTGCTTATAAAGCATCTTTTTTTCCAACTGTGTTTCCAGTTAAACAAAAATATCTTGTTTCCATTCATTTCAGTTTTTCCTTGAAGCTGTCTTATCTGAGCAATGGACATTCAAGATTTATTTCATTCTTGCAAATCGGGTGATTTACATCGGCTTCAGTGAGCAATTAAACTTCATTCCTATGGACAATTTGTCAGAAATTTATATAATAATTAAGAGTTTAATTGAAATTATTCTTTTGGAAACTTCCTACAGATTTTCAAACAGACATAAAATAAAGAAATAAACATGCCATCTTCTCAGATAATTATATTAATAAACAGTATTGGCGGACAATATTATTATAGCATGAAAAAATCTCTTTAGTGTTCTCAATAATGATTTATTATTACTTTGCAATGTTTTCCCTGTCATATGCTTTTATGTTTAGTTCTTTTGAAAATAAATTCATTGTATATATAATCTGTTTTATAAATCTAGTTAACGTCAGCCATGTTTTGGTAAGGACAAGGGTTAATTGAAACAAATTGGTGTTACAGAATTTTCACTTGGATACTTGCAGATATCTAGTGGAAGTTAAAGAAGTAGAAGTCGATGTTCGAGATAAGTGGGACAGCACACCACTGTAAGTCCGCTTGAAATTAAACATCTGAGTAACTAAAATTTATCATTGAAAATAATAAACCAGTTTCATTAAGAGCTGGATTTAATGAAGTTTGCTTGTAAATTTATCCATTTATAAGGGGTATTCTGTGTACATCAAGGTTCATCTGAAAAGGCACTCAAATATTGAAAATTATTGCCTGCAACATTAGGAAGATGATTTAGCTCAAACTTATTTTCCGAAAGAGTAAATTCAAACCTCATTTTATAATAATATTATGCTAAAAAAAAAATGTTACTTAGCAAATTTATAAGTTTGATGAAGTATTTTCTCCATAGATTAAATCAACCCCAACCGTGTTCATGTTTATTTATCTTTTATCTTCTGAAAACCAGTCATCACATTTTATATATTTTGTGAATTTTTTTTTTAATTTGTTGATAAAGTAATGCCTCAATGTATACATACAATTTTATTTTTTTAAACTTTAGATACTATGCTTGCCTCTGTGGTCATCGTGATATTGTGGAGTTCCTCCTTGAAAAAGGTAATGTCTTCAACCTTTGCTGTGCTGAAAAGTTTATGCTATGGATATTGTGGGAATATCCTCTGGTTTCCCAAGAAGTGGTCCTACATAATTTCAGTTTTGGCCTGTGAAGTCTGTTTTCCAAAAAAATGTTACATTAGTTTTATTTTTATTTCATACTTGATTGTTAGTTGTTTTCGAATCTTTTCTTTTATTTGACTTAAAAATTAAGAATGTTTTACTAAAATCCATATAAATCACTCAATTACCTTTGTTTTTCAACAATATTGTTCACATTTCTTTAAAAAATAAAAGAAAAATATAAGACAACAAAATGTGAAATGGAGGAAATATTTTGTCTTGTGTGCTTGTCTGTGTGTATTTTTGTATCAAATATGTTCAAAAGCTACTTTTTCATCAAATTATATTGAACAAAATTAAAATCAGTGTTGTTTGTATAGGGCCTAGTAATGATACAAAGATTTGTCTTTTTTGTTTTTGAACTAAAATTTGTTTTTATGGATTAAGTAATATATCATTCTGTTACTTTACATTCTTCCAAATTTTGGGGGATTCCAAAGTTAGAGCTTTATATTGCATAACATTTTTTTTCAATAAAGATAAATGTTAAACACTGTTTAAGGTCCTAGCTTATTATATAGAGACAAGATGTTTTGCAAACTTTTAGGCGCTGTTTTTATTATGATTTTCTCTCCACTTTTTTTTTTTCGAACAGGAGCAAAATGTGAGGCCAACACATTTGATGGAGAGAGATGTCTTTATGGGGCTCTCACTGACGAAATCAGAAATTTACTAAAGAGTTTTCATGTCATTTCAAAGCGTACTATTAGGAGAGATTTATTCGAAGAATTTTTAAGAAGGTCAGTGACTTAACATAACTATGTTTTTTCCCTACAGTAGGTTCTATTCATAAACCTTCGGCCCTTAGTATCACTGATACATTAATTTGAACAGTCTTGTAGTTGCAGCTCCAGCCAATGATGAAAGCTAACCCATACTAATATTTTTTACCTTAAATGATTAAACTTTTTAGCCCCCTTAATTTGAGGATAAGTATGTGTTATGCTCTTTGGCTAGGTGATGCTGTGAAGTACAATATTTTTCAATATCACCCAAGTTAAATTGCCTACTGTATCTCATTTTCGTGTGTGTTTTATTTTGTGTTTACTATTCATCATATTAGCCTTTCCCCATCACGTCGCACACATGTTGTGCAGGTTGATACGCTCTTGTGCTAGCACCTTTTAGAATTGATCTGCACACCTTCCATTTGAAAATAATGAATATCAAAGCTTTTACCGTTTCAAATTTTTGGAATTTCCCTAAAGCAGTGTGCACACAAGGAAAAGGCCTCATATCATGCAACGTGAAAAGGTTAAAAATAAGTAAAATTAAGCATTCCATTTTTTGTTCATATTTATAGTGATATTACTTTCATTCAGTGGATAAGTTTGATTCTAGTCTGATTTAATATACACTTCAGCTGAGAAAAATCTCAACATTTTGTAGTACTTTACCTTCTTTTTCCAAGCCCTTATTTTAAGTTGGGGATTGCTTAATCATTTCTACAAGTTTTGGGTCACCTCAGTATTATTATTTCAACCTTGAATGTAAAATGTACATCGCAGTGTTCCAAGATTTCTGTTCTAGCCTTTAACACGATTTCTGAATGGGTTTAGTTGACTCTTGTTGTGGCTGTACACCCTGCAGGCTGCTCGAGAGCAAGCTCCACTCAGATGTTGTGTTCAGTGTTCATGGGGAAGAGATTCATGCCCACAGATGTGTTCTCAGTGCCCGGTGCCTTTTCTTTGCTCACATGTTCAAAACCAAGTGGCATGACAGACAGAGGGTAGAGCTGAACCACTCAAATGTGAGTTTGATGAGGGTTTTTCTTAACCTATTTTATGTGTAATCTAACCCATATAAATCACTGTCAGCGTCTATAATTTAGTAATAATTTTTTTTATTTACTATATGTATATTTCAATTACAAAAAATACACAATCCAAGAGTGAAAAAAATTAAAACAAGAAAGAAACCTCCACATAACTAACCCAAATCATATCATTGTGATAGTCCATAGAAAATAACTGAAAACAAGGCATGTTAAGTAAACATTTCTTAACCCACGCAGCACTTTAAAGGCCTCCTGACAGCCAGATAGCCAGTCTGGGTCTGGCGCGGGTGACTGGGTGTGAAAAAAATGGGGTGTGGCAGTACTGTTCCGCTTGTTAACTGATGCTCTGAGTGTTGCACTGCTATCGCTAATATTTTTTTTCATTAATTCTAGTTATAGATTCATAAAATTATATATTTCTATTACACTGAGAAGTTGGTTGATTTCACTATCTTGTTTGTGTCTGCTTTTTAATATTCGTTTATTACTAATCATAGGGCAGGAATAAAGGAGAAGCCGGTTATTACTTTCTTTCCTACAGGTGATCACAATAAATTTAGAGCATCAGTTAACCAGGTGAACAGTACTGCCTGCACTGTTCATGTTAAGACTAAAATATTTTGACTTTATGAAAAGTACTACAGCCCTCATTTTCCTATGAGATCTATTGAAATAAAGTTAGGATTGCTTTTTCTCAACCATGCGTAGATTCTATGCAAGTAACACCTGAACTGGAGAAAGCTTTTCCAGCTTGAGAGGTCTTAAATTAAGTGCAGAGTTCAACAATGAATTATATATTTGTAAAAAAAAATTGTGAAAGACAGCAGCTTTATGCCATAGTCTCTCAATTCAGGTAAAATTAATTTGCTTCTATTTTCTATTTACATTCTACAGATGCTTCCAGGAGCTTTCAAAGCTACTTTGCAATATCTCTACACAGGTAACGTACCTAGATGAATCACAAGATTTATCATCCCTTTTTATACATAATTCCTGAGTGTGTTAAACAAGCATTTAGGATTAAATCAGACACAATTTCTTCATAACGTCCTGAGTTAGAGCCTTTGCAAAAAACATTTTCCTGTTTGATGATATTTTTGAAGAAGAAAAAAGTCATTCAAAATCTAGACAACTTGAAATATTTTATTTTTTTTTTTTTAAAGTGAGGGTAGGAACAATATATAACTTTATTTTAACAAATAATTAATAATTATGTAGGATAGGTAAAGAACTTTTTTCGTAACTGACTCGCCTAACTAACCTGGCTTCATTTTCAATCTTTTGAAATTGTTTTAGTTGTGAATTTTGATTTTTTTAAAGTGTCTGTACATCTTTGAAGGATTGGATCTCTAGAAACGACTTTAATTAAATGAACCAGTAAACTGTATCTGAGTTTCAAACGAAGATCAGAGACTTCCCTGCCTGCTTCACCTTCTATTTCATGGCTGGATTGTGTTCATGAATATCTGGGTTTCTTAAATTTTTTTGTTGAAGTAATAAAAAGAACTGGAATATCATCTTTCACAGCTTCAGTGTTGTGTATTTTAGTTTAGTAAAAAAAAGTTCTAAACTACCTTTTACATGTATCATAATCATGTCGGTATTTACTATACATAGATTATCTATTTTCAATCAACATATACAGCACATGTAGAAAAATTACATTTACTGTCATAACTGATCAGTGTGATATGCTGTATTACCAAGTTTGATTTTGTCTCTACAAACTTCTCATTGTTGCAAATAGACTTTAGGTGAAATTAATAATACAAAGCTCAGACATTCCTTTATTTACTTGTGTGTTTTTCCAGGCCACATGGAGATTCACATGGACCTTGTGGAGAGCTGTGTAAAGCTGGCGCGCCAGTGTGAGCTGTCGGAGCTGATATCAGAGCTGGAGGACAGGCTCAAGAAAACTCTCTCTTGGGGTATGTGACCTGTACTTGTTCTGTTACATAGAAAATTCTCTTTTGGTATATGTGACCGATACATGCCCTATTACATAGAAATTTGTCTCTCTCTCTGTCTCTCTCTCTGTCTCTCTCTCTCTCTGTCTCTCTCTCTGTCTCTCTCTCTCTCTCTCTCTCTGTGTCTCTCTCTCTTGGGTTGTGTGACCTCAATTATATTATATTATAGAGAAAAATCTCTCTAGGTGCATATTTTCAGTTACAGAGAAAACTCTCTATTTCGGTATCATGCAAACTGCACATGTTCAGTTACTCTCTATTGGGGTATTTGACGACATGTTCATTTACACAGAAAACTCTTTCTTGGGGGTATGTAACTGTTGCATTGAAATCTTTCTTCACTTACAAGACTTTTTAAACCAACATTTTTAGATGTTTAGCTACACAGTTACTATTATCTTCTCAAAAACAGAAATGTTATCTCTTTGCCTGGAATCCATTTCAGTTTTTTAACGATGTGCTGATCTTAATGTAACAAGCTGATACAAAAAAACCCTGGTAGTGGTATCCCTCCACTGTTGTTGATGATGGACATTGAAAAACAAAACAAAAATAGGCCATTAAACTTTTTGCTGATCAAGATGAAAGTTGTAGTTATAAATTAAAATATGTGAATGGACCTGTCAAATATTAGAATTCAAAGGAACCCTCAAAATCCTATTTTCTATGACACCATAAGTTGTTGAGAAATTGTCATTTTTTAAAATAATGAGTTAAGTTTTCTATTGTTTAAAGAAAAAATTATCTATTGGTTTGTTTTATTTATGGATTATATATTTCCAGAAAGCTCCAAGCCGGGAGTCATCCTTCAGCCCTTAGTATTACTGATACATTAATTTGAACAGTCCTGTAGTTGCAGCTCCAGCCGAAGAAAGCTAACCCATACTAATTATTTTTTACCTAAAATGATTAAACTTATTAGGCCCCTTAATTTGAGGATAGGTATGCGTTATGCTCTTTGGCTGGGTGATGCTGTGAAGTACAAAAATATTCAATGTTGCCCCAGTTAAATTGTCTACCGTATCTCATTTTTGTATGTGTTTTTTTGTTTCCTATTCATCATATTAACGTTTCCCCATCATGTCCAACTCATGTTGTGTGGGTTGATACACTCTTGTGCTAGCACCTTTTAGAATTGATCTGCACACCTTCCATTTGAAAATAATGAATATCAAAGCTTTTACCGTTTCAAATTTTTGGAATTTCCCTAAAGCAGTGTGTGCACAAGGAACAAGCCTCAAATCATGCAATGTGAAAAGATTGAAAATAAGTAAAATTGAGCATTCCATTTTTTGTTCATATTTATAGTGATATTACTTTTATTCAGTGGATAAGTTTGATTCCAGTCTGATATAATATTCACTCCAGCTGAAAAATCTCTAGATTTTTTTGCACTTTACCTTCTTTTTCAAAGCCCTTAAGTTGGGGATGGTTTAATCATTTCTACAAGTTTTGAGTCACCTCAGTATCTTATTTCAACCTTGAATGTAAAATGTACATAGCAGTGTTCCAAGAGTTGTAATCTAGCCTATAACACGATTTCCTTGTTGTGGTTGTACTCCCTGCAGGCTGCTCGAGAGCAAGCTCCACTCAGATGTTGTGTTCAGTGTTCACGGGGAAGAGATTCATGCCCACAGATGTGTTCTCAGTGCCCGGTGCCTTTTCTTTGCTCACATGTTCAAAACCAAGTGGCATGACAGACAGAGGGTAGAGCTGAACCACTCAAATGTGAGTTTGATCATGTTTTATTCTCTATTTTATGTGTAGTCTAACCCATATGAATCACCGTCAGCATCTATAATTTAGTAATAATTTTTTTTATTTACTATAATGTATATTTCAATTACAAAAATTTCATAATCTAAGAGAAAAAAAAGTAAAACAAGAAAAAAACCTCCACATAACTAACCCAAATCATATGATTTGATAGTCCATAGAAAATAACTGAAAACCGGTTATTACTTTCTTTCCTACAGGTGATCACAATTAAACTTAGAGCATCAGTTAACCAGGTGAACAGTACTGCCACAGCTGCACTGTTCATTTTAAGACTAAAATATTTTGACTTTATGAAAAGTACTACAGCCCTCATTTTCCTATGAGATCTATTGAAATAAAGTTAGGATTGCTTTTTCTCAACCATGCGTGGGTTATATCCAAGTAACACCTGTACTGGAGAAAGCTTTTCCAGCTTGAGAGGTCTTAAATTAAGTGCAGAGTTCATCAATGAAATATATATTAGTACAAAAAAAGTGCGGAAGACAGTAGCTTTATGCCATAGTCTTTCCATTTTCTGTTTACATTCTACAGATGCTTCCAGGAGCTTTCAAAGCTACTTTGCAATATCTCTACACAGGTAAGGTACCTAGATAAATCACAAGATTTATCCTTCCTTTTTATACATAATTCATGAGTGTGTTATTAAACAAGCATTTAGGATTAAATAGGACACAATTTCTTTATAACGTTTCTGAGCTAGAGCCTTAGCAAAAAAAATGTTTTCCTGTTTGATGTTGTTTTTAAGAGAAATAAAGGCATTCAAAATCTAGAGAACTTGAATGAGGGTAGGAACAATATATAATGTTATTTTAACAAATAATTAATATGTAGGATAGGAAAGAACTTTATTTTGCAACTGATTCACCTAACTACCTGTCTGTATTTTAAATCTTTTGAAATTGTTTTGGTAGTAAATTTAGATTTTTTTTCAAGTGTCTGTACATCTTTGAAGAACTGAATCTCTAGTAACAACTGTCATTAAATGAATCAGTAAACTGTATCTGAGTTGATTTGTCTGGGATTTTTTGTCTGCCAATGAGCCTCCAATTTTCATCGTTTGAGAAACAGATTTTCAAGTGAAGATCAGAGACTACTTTGCCTGCTTCAGCTTCTGTTTCATGGCTGGATTGTCTACATGAATATAATGGGTTTCTTAAATTTCTCTGTTGAAGCAAGAAAAGAACTGGAATATGATAATTCATAATGTTCCTTTCACAGCCTCAGGCCAGGCACATTAATTTAGTAAAAAAAACTTCAAGCTTACTTTTACATGTATCAAAATCATGTCAGTATTTACTATACATATGTTATCTATTTTCAATCAACATGTAGAAAAAAAACATTTACTGTCATAGCTGATCTGTGTAATATGCTATTACAAAGGTCGATGTTGTATCTACAAACATCTTGTTGTTGCAAATAGACTTTAGATGAAATTAATAATACGAAGCTCAGACATTCCTGTATTGTTGTGTGTTTTTCCAGGCCACATGGAGATTCACATGGACCTTGTGGAGAGCTGTGTAAAGCTGGCGCGCCAGTGTGAGCTGTCGGAGCTGATATCAGAGCTGGAGGATCACTCAAATGTGAGTTTGATCAAGTTTTATTCTCTATTTTATGTGTAGTCTAACCCATATAAATCACAATTAGCATCTATAATTTAGTAATAATTTTTTTTATTTACTATAATGTATATTTCAATTACAAAAATTTCATAATCTAAGAGAAAAAAAAGTAAAACAAGAAAAAAACCTCCACATAACTAACCCAAATCATATGATTTGATAGTCCATAGAAAATAACTGAAAACCGGTTATTACTTTCTTTCCTACAGGTGATCACAATTAAACTTAGAGCATCAGTTAACCAGGTGAACAGTACTGCCACAGCTGCACTGTTCATTTTAAGACTAAAATATTTTGACTTTATGAAAAGTACTACAGCCCTCATTTTCCTATGAGATCTATTGAAATAAAGTTAGGATTGCTTTTTCTCAACCATGCGTGGGTTATATCCAAGTAACACCTGTACTGGAGAAAACTTTTCCAGCTTGAGAGGTCTTAAAATTAAGTGCAGAGTTCATCAATGAAATATATATATTTGTAAAAAAAAAAATTGCGAAAGACAGCAGCTTTATGCCATAGTCTGCTTCTATTTTCTGTTTGCATTCTACAGATGCTTCCAGGAGCTTTCAAAGCTACTTTGCAATATCTCTACACAGGTAAGGTACCTAGATAAATCACAAGATTTATCCTTCCTTTTTATACATAATTCATGAGTGTGTTATTAAACAAGCATTTAGGATTAAATAGGACACAATTTCTTTATAACGTTTCTGAGCTAGAGCCTTTGCAAAAAACATTTTCCTGTTTGATGTTGTTTTTTAAGAAGAAAAAAGTCATTCAAAATCTAGACAACTTGAAATATTTTATTTTTTTTTTTTTAAAGTGAGGGTAGGAACAATATATAACTTTATTTTAACAAATAATTAATAATTATGTAGGATAGGTAAAGAACTTTTTTCGTAACTGACTCGCCTAACTAACCTGGCTTCATTTTCAATCTTTTGAAATTGTTTTGGTAGTAAATTTAGATTTTTTTTCAAGTGTCTGTACATCTTTGAAGGATTGGATCTCTAGAAACGACTTTAATTAAATGAACCAGTAAACTGTATCTGAGTTTCAAACGAAGATCAGAGACTTCCCTGCCTGCTTCACCTTCTATTTCATGGCTGGATTGTCTACATGAATATCTGAGTTTATTAAATTTCTCTGTTGAAGTAAAAAAATGAACTGGAATATCATCTTTCATAGCTTGAGTTTTCTGTATTGGCCAGGCACATTAGTTTAGTAAAAAAAAGTTCTAAACTACCTTTTATATGCCTCATAATCATGTCAGTATTTACTATACATATGTTATCTATTTTCAATCAACATGTACAGCACATGTAGAAAAATAACATTTACTGTCATAACTGATCAGTGTGATATGCTATTACAAAGGTCGATGTTGTATCTACAAACATCTTGTTGTTGCAAATAGACTTTAGATGAAATTAATAATACGAAGCTCAGACATTCCTGTATTGTTGTGTGTTTTTCCAGGCCACATGGAGATTCACATGGACCTTGTGGAGAGCTGTGTAAAGCTGGCCCGCCAGTGTGAGCTGTCGGAGCTGATATCAGAGCTGGAGGACAGGCTCAAGAAAACTCTCTCTTGGGGTATGTGACCTGTAATTTTCTGTTACACTAAACACTCTCTCTTGGGGTATGTGACCAGTACTTGCTCTGTTACATAGAAAATTCTCTTTTGGTACATGTGATAGGTACATGTTCTATTACATAGAAATCTGTCTTGGGTTATGTGACTCTCTCTCTCCCTCTCTCTCTCCCCTCATGTCTCTCTCGTTGTGTATCTCTGCCTGTCTCTCTCTCTGTCTCTCTCTCTCTCTCTCTCTCTCTCTCTCTCTCTCTCTCTCTCTCTCTCTCTCTCTCTCTCTTTCTCTCTCTCTCTCTCTCTCTCTCTCTCTCTCTCTCTCTCTCTCTCTCTCTCTCTCTCTCTCTGGTTATGTGACCTCAATTATATTCTATTAGGGAGAAAAATCTGTCTAGGGGTATGTGACCTGCACATTTTCAGTTACAGAGAAAACTCTCTATTTAGGTATCATGTGCAAACTGCACATGTTCAGTTACTCTCTATTGGGGTATTTGACGACATGTTCATTTACACAGAAAACTCTTTCTTGGGGGTATGTAACTGTTGCATTGAAATCTTTCTTCACTTACAAGACTTTTTAAACCAACATTTTTAAATGTTTGACTTAAAGTAAAGGCACAGTTACTATTATTTTCTCAACAACAAAAATTGTGTCTCTTTGTCTGGAATCCATTCCAGTTTTTTAACGGTGTGCTGATCTTAATGTACCAAGCTGATAAAAAAAGCCCTGGTATCCCTCCACTGTTGATGATGGACATTGGAGAAAAAAAAGGCCATTAAACTTTTTGCTGATCAAGATGAAAGTTTATTGTCAATTAAAATATATCAATGGGCTTGTCAAATATTTGAATTAAAAGGAACCCCCAAAATCTTATTTTCTATGACACTAGAAGTTGTTGAGAAATTGTCATTTCTTTATAATGAGTTAAGTTTTCTGTTTGCTTGTTTTTTAAATTATCCATTGGTTTGTTTTATATTTATGGATTATATATTTCCAGAAAGCTCCAAGCCGGGAGTCAGGGTCACGACACTGGTGCTGAGTCCTGAGAACAGTAAAGAGACTTTACAGCGAGACCTGGCTCAGTTGGCACACTGGGCACTGCCAGAGAAGCTCACCTCATGGGTACAGTGCTTTGTGAGAGAGAAGCTTGCTCCTAGTTAAACGTTTTCTAGGATCATTTATTAATTATGAGTCTCAAGAGTTTGACACACAAAGACTCTTCAGGCTTATAAGGACTCCTGTCTTATCCAGTCACATAATATTGGAACGCACCCAACCATTAGGCGGTGAAATCCAACAAACAAGTTTGCCTGATCGTGGGATTGAACCTTAAGAACAGAAACCCAATGCTCTACCACTCCATCCAGCTGATCAGTGCCTCAGATTGTTTAAATACTTAAATGTTGCAAATCTCAATTCTTGTCCAAAACATAAAAATTTATTTCTTTATGAAGAATTTAGGAAAAAAGGCACCTACTAGTACTTAGAATAACTTTCCTAATCCTTAGATGAGTTTTTGTCATACGTCTGTAAAAATTGTGTTTTTGAACTACTTTGTTTTGTTCAGGACCAAACAGAGTACTTTAGTTTAGGTATGATCTGTCGTGTATGTTTATTATGAGTGGCATTTGGTATCATGGACCTTTTTATCCTTATGATGTCTTGCAATGTCCATAGCAAGAGCCGAAAGTTGTTAATGTTTTTCGTCCCTTGCAGATCTTGGGAGAGTTGCCGTTTGAACCAGAGATGATGCCTCTGACATACCCGGATATTTGCTTCTCTGTGAGCGGCAACCAGTTCACATGCCATAAGGTAAACCAAGTCATCTTTAGATCAGTAGAAGGATCCTATACTAACGTGGGACCCCAGAATGGGATACATGGGACATGGCCAGTCGCATATATATATATATATGACAACAACCCAACCAGTAGGGATCTTAGTGGCTTGAGAACTATGTCCTGCATCATGGGTATATGTAGGACCTGATAAACCAGAAACCCAGTTAAACCGCACAATTTTCAATCCATTTTTTATCTCCTAGTCTCTATTGAAAGATGTTAGATATAGCAGGGATTAAATCGGGTGAAATTAGCTAAAGCAGAGGCTATGGTGCCAGCTAGTTCTAATGTAAGCCTTTTCTTAAGTCAAAGTTTTTGAAAAAAAAAAAAGCTGAGATTTTAAGCTTATAAAAATAAGCTCAATGGTCGATTCTGAGAGAATTATGGGCTGACTAAAACTGTCCTAATGTCACTTTGTTACAGGACGAATCTTATGAAAGAGAAATCAATAGTTTATCAACCATTACATGCATTTCATTTGATTTCTGATTTAAAACATATTTTTCTGTGGTCCCATCACCTCTATTATATCAGTTTCCATTGTGAACTTTCTACATAGATAAATTCAGAATTTTAGTTTGTTCCATGCTCTTGAATAGTGCGTTTGGTAACCAAGAGTTAGGGTCCTAATTTTTTCTGACAAAGGGCATTGTCAGGTAGGTTGGTCATTACTTTCCTTGCAGTACTTGTCTTAAGAGACTTAGCTATCCATTCCATGCTGGGTTTGCACAGGGGCCAACAAAAATTTTCGGTCATGGAGGGTGTGGAACTTAGCACATTCTGACTGGTAGTTCCAAGTCATTTGGCAAACTCTATATCGACTTTCAGAATGAAAGGAAAAAATAATCTGCATCGTAAGTTTTTGCGATGTTTTCATAAAGGGATGCGTGTCTCAAGGTAATAGTTGGCTGGAAGTTTAAATCTAGATTTGAAGAGGAAGGATGGAAAAAAAGGTTGATTTTAATATTTTTTTATCAGGCAGTCAGGACTTGTTTGAAAAAAGAAAGAGGGGTATATTTTTAATTTTTACCAAAGTAATTCAATTTGAATGAAAATGCATGATTTTATTAGCTGCATATTATTTTTCTCATTTCCATTTTGTCGTGATAGGAAAAGGTTATAATTTTGATTCAGTGAAGCTATTTAAGTTGATATAAGCTTCATATTTTTTTTTAACCAGACTTTTTTCTGCGCTCGAAGTGACTATTTCAAAGCCATCATAGAAGATCATTTTGGAGAAGCAGAGTTGAATGGAAGCCTGCCAATCGTGTACCTACATGATGTTACAGTTGATGTTTTTGTCCGGATCTTATCCTACATGTACTCAGACTCTTGTGATGTAAGTTAAGCTTATCCTTTGCACACAGCACAATTCTCAAGTATGCTAAAAAAGTAAAATAGTGTGAGACAGTGAAGGCTTTTGAAATACAAAGTTCCTGCAGTTCTTTCTACCTAAAAGTCTAACATTATAGGCTCTTTCCCAGTGCTGCAACTTCTTAAATGGATTAAATGCAATTTGCTCTTACTAGTTTTGAATGTGTTTATCATAAGTATGAAAAGTTTTGTATTTTTTTATACATCAATAAGTTGCAAGTTTACAGGTGTAGTTTACCCATGACTTTGTTAATTTGTTGGTTGGATGGTTTCCTAGTGTGCAACATCAGCAATCAGGCTATATTGTGGACGGGTTTAAGACTAATGTCTAGCAATTTTAAGTGCTGTCAGATTCTTTGAATGAAAACCAGGGCTCCTGTCTCAACCGGTCACATTTACTTCCACCAACCCAACCAGTAGAAGACAAAATTCAAGAAGTTAATTTGCCTATCTGGGTTCAAATAGGGTACCTCCTAATTGAGAGACCAAAGCTCTAATACTTGTGCGCTTTGCAATGTCACCCCCCTCCCTATACTATTAGACTATGTTTTGTACATAATATTTTAATTTAAAAAAGATAATAAGATTTCTTTAGAAAATCATGTCATGAACAGTAATTATTTTCTTGTCTTTATTTTTTACTCTTCTTTGAAATAACATTTTCTTCATACATATAGCTTCATGTTTAATGCTTAGTGTGATATTGCGTTGCTGAAATTTAACATGTATAATTCACAAATATTTGACATGTGAAACTATAGTCTGTCAAGACAGGCTGGCTAACAAGCTAAATTATCTCAATTTTTGGTGAAGCCATGTATTAAAGCAGACAGGACTACAAGCTATATCATCTCAATGTTTTTGCCCAGCTGCACCCAGACATTGTGACAGACGTGCTGGTGACAGCCGACATGTACCTCTTGCCTGGCCTCAAGCGTCTCTGTGGTGTCGCCATGGCAACTTGCATGGATGTGTCCAATGTGGTATCGATGATTCAAACTTCTCGCCTCTTTGGACTTGTGAGACTAGAATCTCAGTGTGCAGAGTTCATTGCCAACAATTTGCCCAAGGTAAGCAGAGTTTAAAGGCTTCTAAAATCGTTTCAACACTTAGAGAACGATTGCTGATATTTTGAAATGGGTATGTTAATGTGGACAGCTTTGGAGCTGATGCATGGTCTATTCTGTAATGAAATTGTTCCGAGAGTTAAAGCGATCTCATCATTATCTTGTCTCCCACAATCTCAGACTGCTGTTGTCCTCTTAGGCAACTTACAGAGCTCCTCATTAATGAATTTAAGAATTTTTTTTTTTTATTATGACGGAACTGTGCTTAAAGTGCTTTACCACAGAACATGAACCATTATGCCTTTTAAAAGTCAGCTTTTACACCACAAACATTGACTACTGATCTTTTTTTTTGTTTTCTTGCAGATTATTGGTCAGGAAGATTTCAAGCAACTGGTCATAGAAGATGCAAGTCAGGTCAAAGGTCGAGAGGAAACTGATTCCATTGATGTGATTGACGAGATCCGTTTCTACATTTCTAGTTTTGTTCAGACCTACAGCGAAATGGAAGAGGCAAATGACAAGCTGAGGCTCATAGACGATCTATTGGAGGAACTGGATATCGAGGGATAAACATGCACTAAAGGAACAGCCACTAATCTCCTGAATTGTTTGTTAAATGGTGAATGAAACAGTGCACCTATTCTTGCTCACAATCATTAACCGCTAATCTTACTATGTAAGATGCTGTAATCAATGTGAAAAACTGCTGGATATTGCATATGATGCGATTCCAACCTGATAGGGCTGTGGAAAAAAAAACAAAAAAGATCTCGTCTTATCACTCTATTTTTTTTGTTTATAATCACAATTCCTGTTTTTTCTTGTTTTTTTTTGTTTGTTTGTTATGGATAGATTTAGGGGTTGCTGTTTTTTTTTTGCTGTCAGTGCTTAAAGACTGGAGGAATATATTATTAATTGTTCATTGCATTGCGATCATGGCAGCTTGAAATTATCATCCTTACATGTTGACACAACCAAGTTAAAAATGCAGCTTAGAATGAATATTGAGAAAGAAATCAGTGGAACGCACCACTTGTAGATTTTTTTCCTTTTTGTTTTTTGTTTTGTTAGGGAGAAGTAATCTACACATGTTCATTTATTAAAAAAATAATGAACTCTTAGAATATTTAATTACAGTGGTCCGTCAGCTTAGCATTGTACACCACATTTTGTTACATCTGAGATAAAATTAGTTTCAACTGTAAGATTGACAATTTTTTAAGGATGTTTATTTATTAACCTGTACTGGAGCAATTTCAAAACACAATATAAGATGTGACAGCAATCAGTTTTGTTTATCTGTAATTTTTTAGATGTAGTGACTTGTATCTATGGCAGCTATCTTGATTGTCATTGGTTTGCCAGTGCTATTGCACCTTACTTTTGCAGATAAATGTAGTAACCAGCAGAAATGTAAAAACTGTTACAAATTATAATTTTTCCGAATAAAATTATATCTCTGGTGGGCTTGTACATGTTGTACTAGAAGATCATAGAGAAAATTGATTTGTAATTTATTTTGGCGATTCTTATTGTTTTAAAGAATGTTATATCTTTGCTTTTGTGATACTGTTGATAAAAGCACTATGCGTTTGTTGAAGAATGTTTTTCTTACCAGAAGTATTTGCATGTTTGAGGTTGTGTGAAACATTATTATGATATTTATTTCTCAAACTATTTATTTCTTCCAAGAATGTCCTTTTTCTTGCAGGCCTGCCTCACTCCTGCATGAAACTTTAAAGGACAATAACAATGCCTGCATATCTTTGAATCATACCAAAGATGCATTTGTACATAGATTGTAAACTGGTTCCTCAGAAGAAGCATACCTTACTTTCCACACAAATAGTAACCTTTTTTTTTCACATAAGCTTTAAACCTCTCCACTCAATGTGTCCTGTTTTCCTGCTTTCACTGAGTTACTTCTCCTAAGTTGCTTTGTACGTTTCTTTAATTCTGTACATAAAGACAAACAGTGGATGTGAAACACAGCTCAAGTGTGTACATTACACCTCAGACTCAACAAACTAGCTTATTAATTTATTTTCAATAGTTCGTTGTATGCAAGGTTCGTTAAAGCCATGGGTTGCTCTGTAGTGCCTCCATAGCCTCACATTACATGATTGTACCTAGATGGTGTTGAGCCAATGACTTACCCAGCTTCTACCTACAACCTTCCCTCTACCTCTTCTTACTACAATTATACACACACACATCCCATGTTATTACTAGCGGCTTTTTCTCTGTGATCATGCTCTGCGATCGTCCGTCGGCTTCCACTCCTCTTCCCCCCTTACCTCGCTGCTCGTGATTTTTTATTCTTTTACTGTACACTACACTACATGATGTCAGTCCTGGTTTACAGAACGGATGTACTTTAGCGAAGAGTAGGCAGATCTTTGGTTTTGTTTTTATTCTAAACTAGTTTTAGAGTGTCTGGTATGCATCTTTGTTAGCCTGCCTACAACTCTGATTCTTTGGATCCGAGGATGGGAATGAGATAAGTTTGTTGGATCAAAGGTAGCCTAATAAAGACAAAAGAAGAAGAAAAATAGCCGATTTTAAAATGTTCGTTGACTCTAAGGTGTTCTTTTAGTCCAAGATCGTTGTATTCAATTCTACACTTTTTTCAAGTGCATCCATATACCATAAGTACAATGTACTTTTTAAAGACTTAACCATTTAGGCGTTTTCCTTTAACTCCATCATTCTGTTTAGTATGTTCATGGTTCATTGGGACTTAAATTTTTTATTGGGTCCTAATGTTTTCTTACTTATAATTATTTGTATGTTATATCAAGTGATATCCCGTACCTATGAAACCATAATTATGATATGTAAACACCTTATTATTAAGCTATGATACTCTTTGTTTTACCCTTGTTATTTTGCAAAGTTTACCAAAGTAATAACATATTAAATTATGTTTCCCAGCTCTGCGACTAGTTTCAAGTTGATTTTATATATGCAAACCAGGCTGAAAATAAAAAAAAGAAAAGTTATGTGAATTCAAATCTTTGACTGTTATTTGACTTTTTAAAGTAACATGTTTAAAAAAAATTCTTGTTGTGGACATTACAAATTTTCAGATTTTCTTGAAATTTATTAGCTGAGCACATTATATGAAGAACAGGAAGTGAGATCATTATCAAAATGTAACCATCTGTCTTTGTATAGCGTATGGCGTCAAGTAAAAACGTCAAAGATGACTTGCTCAGGGCATATTATACTTGCTTATGTTGGAGTTAGACGTTAAAAAGACGAAAAAACAAACATGAAGATCCTCTTAGAACTGATCAAGTATTTTTCCCATATCGTGACTGACACAACTGATACCTTTATCACCCACAAAAGAAAAAAAATTAGATCAAGAGGGTAAAAATGTAGGGATAAACTCTACATGGAGGATTCAGTATGATCATGGTGGATGGTGGACTTTCTTATACATCTTGAAATCTTAAGAGGGTAAAAATGTAAGGATAAACTTTACATGGAGGATTCATCTTGAAATCTTATGTATGCATTTTAATTTTTTTTAAATGAAAAAGCAAGCAAAAAAACAACAACAGCAATACTCAGCATCTGAGATGAAGTGTCAACAAAAAGTACAAAGAATAGTCTGGACTGATAAGATAACAAATAAACAGCTTTTAAAGAAAATTAATCTAAATTTAGCAACATTAATATATTATTACGGAACATAAAAAACGAAATTAAAATACTGTGGACACCTCAAAAGTCATGACTTACTGGAAAGACACATACTTGAGTCCAAAGAGTAAAGTTCAGGGAAATAGAAGGAGAGATGGTAACAAGATGTGGAGGAATGGCTTGGTGTATCAACAGTGCAGGCAGAAAGAGCATTAGATGGCAGACGGGGTTTTAAAAAAATGCTTTCGGAAGCGACGTCACAAAAAGAGACTGCTAACAGAGCAGAATACGTCTCTAACACTAACACTAACATTCTTTTGAGGAGAAGCCCCCTTAAATCATGTGTTTAGACAGTATTATTAAATACATTACAATTCAGACATCGTCTATAAACAAAAAAAGCAAATTAGAGCCATGGCTCTACTTTTATGATTTTGTTGACAATAGAGAGAGAGCTTTTTACGTGCGATAGGTCGCAAACCTTTTTTTCCCCGACACATACATGTACACATGAATTGATATCAGAATATATTAGCTGTTGCACAGAAGCGGAGGTGCACGTCCCCTGGGTTTCACACTGGGATCATTTACAATGAGTTATGTTTTTTTCAATGGCGCGCCAACCGTAACAATATAAAGCTCAAAGCTCTGTATGCCCATCGTAGTTATTTCTTGTAATAATTATGTTTACCATACAACAAAAATACAGTGCAAGTTTTACACGCCAGATGGTATTGACTATGATTGCCATTTTCATAAAAAAAAAGAAACTATTCTAAAGTGATAAATATAAATAAGGCCAGCCCTTACTTAAATGCTCCACGAGATAGTACATGTGTGTTATAAAACATAAGTTATGTATCATACTAAATTATTCTAATTTTACGCTTAAGAATAAATACAGAATGGTTAGTCTCTCAAATGGTAAATCAATGCTGCTTAACAGCAATGTAGCGCAGAAATTGATATAAAGACAAAATTAACAAAAGAACAATTCATCATAAAATTTGATTATTGTACTGTTTGATAAATTTTAAGGTTTGATAATAATTGTCGTAGAAAACAAAAACATAGCTTCTTAACAGGGAAGATAAAATTTCGATCCCCAACCTTATAGCCCTGATCCCTACTGGTCGGATCGATGTCAATAAAATTTAATGTGACCAGCTGAGACAGACGTTTCGTATCCTCGCTGTTTTCGTGCAGCAGCACCTAGAGTATTGCCTAACTTTAATGTTGTGGGTCCTATCGCTGTACATGACCTCTCTTAGTACCTTGGGAGACGTTGCACCAGGCAAGAGCTTCTCTCCAACAAATAGATTTATAAAGCAGAATAAATAAGGAGATTAGAACATGAGGCGACATAGGCCCACATGTACTTGGATGTTCTACGTACTGAGCCACCTTCTGGTACACACATGCCTAAGACAGAAACAAACCAAAACTGAAAATATTAGTTCGTATTAATTAAACGACAACACAGCTCTCCTCTACAGGCACATGTAAACATATAATCTGTTTACGAATCGTTGAGAATTTTAAATAGCGTAAATAAAGTATATTATTACCAGCAACAAAAGGTCATTTAAATGTCATACAGATAGAGAGAGGGAAGGAGGGAGAGAGAGAGATAGAGAGAGAGAGAGAGAGAAGAGAGAGAGAGAGAGAGAGAGAGAGAGAGAGAGAGAGGAGAGAGAGAGAGAGAGAGAGAGAGAGAGAGAGAGAGAGAGAGAGGAGGTGGAGGGAAAATGTGATGCCCTCTTTTGATGAGACTGTATCCTTTATTTCCATTAAGCTGTCTCACCAAGAGAGAGAGAGAGAGAGACAGAGAGAGAGAAGAGATGGAGAGAGAGATGGAGGGAGGGAGAGAGGTAATGGTCTTTGCACCTGGCGTTATGCTTCTCTGGCTTTGGTATCCCAGTTGATCTAGTGCCAGCCTGGGTGCTCACCTGCCCGCGATCTGACGTCAGAGCAGCGTGCCAAACCTGGCAAGCGGCACCCAAACACCGTGAGTGGAGGACGCGCATCCCACTTTGCTGCATCCCTGGTCTACTATGCCTTTGTCCTAACCCCTCTCCTCTCCACTGTGGGGCTTCACAGGGATGTGCGCTGTAAACAGTGGGCACTGGGGAGCTCTTCATGGGAGGCAGACAAATCCCACAAAGTTCTGACTTTCTAGATCTAGATCAAGATCATACCTACCGGTACCTGTAGAGGGATTCATATAGTCTTGTTCCATTAGTTCATCATTGTTGTGTGGAGACTTAATGGCAAATTCACTTGTGCTTTTAGTCTAGACTAAAGTTGTAGCAACTATCCTCTGAGAGACACTGATTGTTTTGTGGTTTGCTGCTCAGGGGATGAACTTTTTCGTGTAAACCCTCCCTGGGTTTCTTGGAATTATTGATAGATATTAAAAGACCGGTTTTACCATCACTTGCTAGACGAGGAAAACTCACTCAACTCTGCCTACTTCAAACCAAGAAGACACCGCCTTCAGGTAAATATAGATGACATACTTATGGAAATAACGTGTGGAAACTTTCAATATTACCACTTAGTGGAAACTTTCAACACTTCCACTGCGCATGAGTAACAAAAGCATTTTACTATCCTGCTTTAAAAGATGTAAAGTATAAAACACACTCATCCATACAAAACTAAAACGTTGATATCATTTATAATGTTTTTTTTTTTTATTTCACCTGCAAACTTTCTTTGTTGCGAGGTGTGAGCTGTGTGTTTTTTTTTTTTAATTTAATTTTACACCCAGTCTCAGCAGCAAGACTACATCTTAGACATAGCCCAAGACTAATGTGCTGCCACACATAGACAGTTCAGAGATACCAGGATACTAAATAGATTGTGTTCAATCGTGGATTTCGAACTGGTGACTTCCCTTGGGGAGGGCATTGCTATACCACTTGTACCCGTTCTGCCCCCCTTTCAAAGTTTTGAATGAGTTAATCTGGACGGTACAACATGTGCCTGCTTAATTTTTTTAATGTGGGGATGATGTGTGTTCATGCGATTAAAAAGAAGGCGACGGTTTTGTTCTTAATGTGTTTTTACGTAAGCCCTAGATATAAGAGTTTTTTCCTCCACTTTTCCTAATTTTTCTTCTTCCTCTGATTTTTCTATTAGATTCCCTCTTATCCCTTTCGTCGTCGTCGTCGTCCTCCTCCTCCTCCTCCTCCTCCTCCTCTTCTTCTTCTTCTTCTTCTTCTTCTTCTTCTTCTTCTTCTTCTTCTTCTT
>RQTK01000688.1:256882-276506 GCA_003991915.1 Elysia chlorotica | reverse complement strand
TACTACTACTACTACTACTACTACTACTACTACTACTACTACTACTACTACTACTACTACTACTACTACTACTACTACTACTACTACTACTACTACTACTACTACTACTACTACTACTACTACTACTACTACTACTACTACTACTACAAATAAGGAAACTAGGACTTAAAAGTCATACGCACAACACCAAAGTGGTGATTTTCGGGGGTCATAAGGAAATCTAAATAACAATAGACCCCACCGACATAACAACTTAAATATCCACCAAATTCCTAGGAATTACATTCGAAAAAAAAGAATTACCCCTAACAGGCTAACTCATAGAACTACTAACCCAAAAAACCCGAAAACAACTTTTACTTGTAAAACCACAAGTTCAAAAAGCATACACACACTCTATGTGATTTAAAAGAAGTCTAAAAATAAGTAGTATAAGGATCCCTTACATATTGGCAAGAAATATATGGTCAAACCAATCAAACAACCCTTAAATGTCCAAGCAGCTGCCCTTTTAAGCTATAGCAATAACCAACACAATCTCACTAATATAGAGGCCTTCCAAGTAGCAACTAACATAGAACCACTATGCATAAGAAGGAAAGGAGCAGCTCTGAAATACTGGGCGAGAGCGAATTTTAACCCCTGAAATCCAACAAACACAATTTTACCGACCCTGTTAACAAAATTACCGACACACAAAGAAGAAAAACAATCAACCAAAGCATGGATGGTATGCGATGAAATATAGAACTATAAAATTATCAAATCAAGTATTTTTTTTTAGTTTTATTGTAACTGTGAATAAAAAAAAGCATTGATCGCACGAAAATTAGGCTGATATAATATTTTTTTTAAAATTCTTTAACGCCGGTTTGTATATTTCTGTTATCAACAATATTTTAGTATACATAATTTAACCTTTGCTGGATGATTTACATGTACCGTGGTTCCCCACTGGGCCCGTGTCAGTTTCATGTGACGCACTGAGACAGGAGTCCCAGCGCTGTCTCCATGAGGCAGCACATAAAATTGTTAGACGCCAGTATTTGGGCCCGCCCACAATATGGTCTAGTATATTAAGCCAACTCAACTATATGTACATTGAACCTCATAATTTGAATTGCTTGGAATTTGACCGAAACTTGAAATTAAGAGAATTCGAATTACAAAAGGGGTCACACCTAAGCATCGAAAGTGTTGAAATTAGATGGCAGTTACTTAGCTTCTTTGGATCTGCGTTTATTATAGTTTCCTGTTTTTCTCTTTCTATAGCAATCTTCTCTCAACCCCATTTCTCAGGCATCTCTTGGGTAGCAATAAGCATTGAATTCTGCTTGATAAAAGTACTTTTGTAATGCCTATTGGTGGTGTGGGCTTCGAATTAAGAGAACCAAAGCAGAGAAACTTCGAATTATGAGCCTGATAATAGAGACAAATAGAAACAAATAACATACACTGTTGGGAGAAAACTTTCCATCGCTCAATAGAGAACAGAAGACGGACGAAAACTTTGCATTGCTTAATAGAAAACACAAGACGGAAGGACATAAAGACACACACACACACACACACACACACTGACGTGAAACTGATTACATTGCATGTTGAACCCAGGCCTGTTCTATTCGTGTGATTTTGAGCTAGTAATTGAATTTGTCTCACTTTTATACTCTATTGAATATATTTGGACAGCAGTTGACACATACTGTAACCGACGGTGATGAGGCGCCATATATCTCTAGCATTAGTGCTCTTGATTGACAAGTAGGACGCAAAATGTTTTGATCTTCAGGTAATATTTCCCTTACTGCTATGTTGAGCTTTCAATTGGGGCTACAAGGGTTCTAGACGCATAACCCTTTCAGTCAAGAGACTCAAGCACATAGAAAAAAAAATCTTGTTCCATGTTAAACGGATTCGAACTGAAACATTTGACACAGAATGATAAGAAACAAATGTAATTGTTATCACCTGCATGAAAGAAGTAATGACCGTCTTCTATTACGATTAGTAATAAACGCAGGACAAACAAGACAATACAAGACAATAAAATCAACCAACTTTCTATAAAATTATCAAATCAAGTATTTTTTGAGTTTAATAGTAACTGTGAATAAAAAAAAGCATTGATCTCATGAAAATTAGACTGAAATAGTAATTTTTTTTAATTCTTGAACGCTGGTTTGTATATTTCTGTTATACATTGTCATGTATCTACAATATTCAGGTACATTAAAACAATATTTTATTATACATAATTTAACCTTTGCTGGATGATTTACATGTACTGTGGTTCCCCGCTGCGCCGGTGTCAGTCTCATGTGACCCACTGAGACAAGAGTCATGGTATCCCAACGCTGTCTCCTATGTGGCAGCACATAAAATTGTTAGACGCCAGTCTTTGCACCCGTCGACAATATGGCCTCGTATATTAAGCCAACTCAACTATATGTACATTGGACCTCATTATTTGATTTGCTTGGATTTCGAACAAAACTTGAAATTAAGAGAATCCGAATTACAAAAGCATCCTGTTGTTTTCTTTCTATAGCAATCTTCTCTCAACCCCATTTCTTAGGCATCTCTGGGTAGCAATTGGTATTGAATTCTGCATGATAAAAGTAGCTTTGTAATGTCTATTGGTGGTTTGGGGTTCGAATTAAGAGAACATAAGCAGAGAAATTCGGATTATGAGCCTGATATTAGAGACAAATAGAAACAAATAACATACACTGTTGGGAGAAAACCCTCCATCGCTCAATAGAGAACAGAAGACGGACGAAAACTCTGCATTGCCGAATAGAAAACACAAGACGGAAAGACATAAAGACACACGCACTCCCGCGAAACTGATTACATTGCATGCTGAACCCATTCCTGTTCTATTCGTGTGATTGTGAGCTAGTAGTTGAATTTGTCACACTATTATACTCTATTGAATTTATTTGGACAGCAGGTCGACACATACTGCAACCGTCTGTGAGGAGGCGCCATATATCTTTAGCATTAGTGCTCTTAATTGACAAGTAGGAACCCAACCGTTTTGATCTTCAGCTAATATTTCCCTTACTGCTATGTGGAGCTTTCAATTGAGGCTACAAGGGTTCTAGACGCAAACCCCTTTCAGTCAAGAGACTCATGCACATAGAAAAATATCTTGTTCCATGTTAAACGGATTCGAACTGAAACATTTTACACAGGATGATAAGAAATATAATTGTTATCACCTGCAGGAAAGAAGTAAGAACCGTCTTTTATTACGATTAGTAATAAACGCAGGATAAAAAGCAGAAACAAACAAGGCAGTAAAATCAACCAACTTCTCAGCGCAATAGAAATTTTTTAGTTTTACAAAAATATAAAAAGATGTTGCAAACAATACCAACGAGCGCAACACGCAAACGACGTAAGTTTCGTCTAGTTTGTAGGCCTACGCCATCACATGAATACGACCCCTGGGGAACAGTCGTGCCACGCCACATTTCTTCACTTCCAGTCACCCGCGCCAGACTCAGACTGGCCGTCTGGCTTTTGATGTGTGCTGTGTATCATGCCCTAAAGGCCCATAATGCTGTAAATATAATTATGTGATGCGCTAAAAACGTTTTTTCAAATGTTTGGGGATGTTTGCTCTAAACATACATTTTGTTGTTGTTGTTGTTGTTGTTGTTGTTGTTGTTGTTGTTGTTCTTCTTCTTCTTCTTCTTCTTCTTCTTCTTCTTCTTCTTCTTCTTCTTCTTCTTCTTCTTCTTCTTCTTCTTCTTCTTCTTCTTCTTCTTCTTCTTCTTCTTCTTCTTCTTCTTCTTGATATTGTTGCTGTTATCGTTTTCTCTATTACTAATGTTAATTCATTTGTTTTTGTAAATCCTGTAAGTTGTATTACTTCCGCATGGCATAAAGTTACCCTAAAAATACACTTACAGAAAAAAACCCATTTGTTTGGCAGTATCAAGACAATATGTATCAATTCGTTCCCTTCTCACATATTCTCTCTCCACAAAGGCTGTTTATTAATTTTTCCTTTTTTTTATCTCCGACGTCTTAATCTTTGCATAAAACGTTAAGTTAAAATAATGAGCAAATCTTGTAATTTTTTTAAGCACAAGTAGGGCAAACTGGTGATCAGATAACGGTGACGTGAACATACCTAGCTTTCACAATAACAATCTAATTTGTCTCAACTGTAAAGACAGTGTATAAGTAAAATGAAATTAAAATACAAAATGTAGGGGTAGGAGAAGCCAGCCTTGCGCAAAAATTATCAGGCGCAAAGCACAATTGAACCAAAATTCCGAACATTATACCGCATAGTAGTTTTTTTTTAATCCTGTCTTGTTTCTTTCTCTATGCTGAGAGATACGCTGTGGAAAAAAAAATAGAACTGATAGTTATTGTTTCTCTAGTCTTGGAGTAGAACATCGGCTTCCGACGCAGAGAGACCATGGTTCGAGCCCTAGCGATTTAGCCCTCCACTGGTTGGGTCAGTGCCAGTTAAAGGTGACCGGCAGAGATATGAGTCATTGTGTTCCCGCCCTGTCTTGTGTGTGGCAGCACATAAAATTGCTTGACGCCAGTCTTGGGGCCCGTCCACAATGTAGCCTATTATAGTGCTGACGTTGGACGTTAAACCAATTCATCAACTAAAACTATTGCTTCTCTATTAAACATAGAAAGTATTAGATTTTTCAGCTACTCCATCCTATTGATACATGCAGTTATAAACTGTGCTCAAAGATACAATACAGAGTCCCCCAGGGAGGCCTGTAAATACAGTTGTGTAGTATTTTATTCGCGAATCTTTAGACAATTCGTGTCTTTGTAATCCCTCTCGTGTCTTTATAATCCTCACTGTAGCTGTAAGACATAATAGTTTTTTTTTGTTACTTGGATTGGTTGATTGATTGATTGGCTGATTGACCGATTGATTGGTTGTATTTGAGTACTAGGAGGTATACATTACGTGAAAGATCAGTTTAGGCACATTGTACTGCAACACTGAAAGTC
This sequence comes from Elysia chlorotica, assembly GCA_003991915.1. Taxonomy (NCBI): domain Eukaryota; kingdom Metazoa; phylum Mollusca; class Gastropoda; family Plakobranchidae; genus Elysia; species Elysia chlorotica. The sequence goes on along the minus strand of RQTK01000688.1, from coordinate 271,502 downwards.
GTCAAAGTTTTGTCGAGTTGTGTACTTTTTAGATCATCTTTTACCTTTTTATACTCCGCTCTCTCTCTCCTTTCTCTTTCCCGCTCTCCGTCTGTCTGTTTGTCTGCTTGTCTCTGTCTCTCCATGTTTCCCTGTCTCTCCCTGTCTTTCTCTTTCACTCCCACGCTCTCTCTCCCTCTCTCTCTCTCTCTCTCTCTCTCTCTCTCTCTCTCTCTCTCTCTCTCTCTCTCTCTCTCTCTCTCTCTCTGTGTCTCTGGCATTAACGTCTCCTATACGGCGTTTTTTTTAAATATTTTTGGTTTGGTGTCTGATGGTCAACAATAATTGATTAGAGATCCAGAAAAGATGGTGTGGGATTGGGCATTGAGGTCGAAATTGATATTCCAAATTCAACTCAAGTTTTGCGACTAGTAAAGATATAAATTATTATTATTTTATGGTATCATAAAACTTGCTCTATGTTAAACGTCGTATAGAATCACAGAGAGATGGTGGGAGACGGTGTTCTACGGCGGGTATAGAGCAACATAGGGGGGGGGGGGGAGGGAGAAATTGGCTGAAACGGTAGAGCATTTGTCTCCATATTGGAAGGTATGCGGTTCGAATCCAACATTATATTTGTTCAAAATATATTAGTCCGCTTTCTTTCCTTACTGTTAAGCGAGTGTCAGTCTGATGTGACCGACAGAGGCAGAAGTCCAAGTCTCACCGCCCTGTCTCGTGTATGTGCAGCACGTAAAACTCTCAGATGTCAACCTTGGTGTCCGTCCACAATGTAGCCTGTGGGATGCTGACGACAGACGTTATACAACAAACCAAAAAGACTAAAACCCCTTACCTTTTCTCATTCTTATCTCATTTTCTCCGCAGTTTCTCCGAGAAGAGATCGTTCATCACTAGCAGAAATGCCTCATCTTCGTGCTCATTTTATTCTTTATCGCGATTGTGGTTTTCTTGGCGCTGTTCCTCGTCTACTTCTTCAAATATGAAGGTAGGAACTAGGAGCCTAGTCAGTAGATAGAAGTAAATTATAATGTGGATAGAAAAACAAGTCGTTGCATTGAAATTATTGCTATTTCTATAATTCTTTTAAAAAATTCATAATTGTATCCTACTTTCTAATAATTGAAACGTTTTGTAAAGTTTTGGCAAGCCTAGACTACGTTTCTACTTATTAATTATTGAATACTGTTTTAAAATAAATTTAGAACGAAAATATTATTTTTATACATAGATTAATTTATGGTTACCTTTTGGTAATTTTTTTCATGTGAAATTGATAAAATTGGGCAACACATAATTGCTTGTTTATTTGTGTTAAAATTGTACTTTTTACTCAATCTAAAGAACATTAAAATCTGTATTAACAAATTAAAGCTGGTGCGTCCCTAAGTATTCAATGCCTTTCTTTCGTTAACCTTCCCCAGAGGACAATGGCATCTGCAATACAGTTGAATGTATTAAAATTTGTGAGAATACTGTATTTTTATTCTCTAAGATTAACAGTTGTCTTTTTAGTGTCATTATCATCATCATCATCATCATCATCATCATCATCATCATCATCATCATCATCATCATCATCATCATCATCATCATCATCATCATCATCATCATCATCATCATCATCATCATCATCATCATCATCATCATCATCATCATCATCATCAATATTATATCTATACTTATCATTGTCATAATCGTCATCACCATCCTCTTCCTTTTCCTTCTTCTGCTCCTGCTGCTATTCCTCCTCTTTTTATTACTACATAATACACAACGGCATATAGCACATCGCCTGCACCAAATGCAACAAACAATATGTCGGGCAAAAATCACAAACATTACGCAATCGCTTCACAAATCACAGATTCGCCATTAACAACAACCGAGACCAACTGGTAGCCAGACACTTTAACCTTCCTGGACACACTATAAAAAAAACCTTAACATCACACCCATGGACCAAATTATCAGAGCAGACACATTCACCAACAAAGAAACTGGATACACACCCTTTAGACTATGACACCCAACGGCATCAACACCAACAACCAATCACAGTTCCCAATTTCAGCACTCACCAAAACGGCGCAATAATAATACCAACTAACAACAAACATGAGACACCTAACAGCATTGGTGGCGGGAGGTCTGACAGGACCACAGCAGGAAAGCCACCTAGAAGGAATCAGACGACCAGCAAAGAGAGAGAGAGAGAGAGAGAGAGAGAGAGAGAGAGAGAGAGAGAGAGAGAAGAGTATCAGTAAGTAAGTAACGGGAAAAAGGAAAAACTGTAAATCAGTTAACAACAGGGAAAGAGAGAGAGAGAGAGAGAGAGAGAGAGAGAGAGAGAGAGAGAGAGAGAGAGAGAGAGAGAGAGAGAGGGGGAGAGGGAGATGGAGATAAAAGATGAGAACGAGAAAGATAGGGAGCAACTGAGACTGAGCGGGATGGAGGTAATGAATAGTAAGGTTCAGTCCTACACCTGTCCCCTATGTCCTAGCATATGTACTAATAAAACTACAGGACCGTATAGAGTTGTATTGTTAATCATTGTTTAAAACCAATCGAACAACGTATTCTTAATCTTATGCACTGTGTTTACCATTACACTTTAGAAATACAATTCCTATACACAGAGATCAAGGGAAGAGGGGAGGCTGAGAGAGAGAGAGAGAGAGAGAGAGAGAGAGAGAGAGAGAGAGAGAGAGAGAGATCAAAAAAATGCACATTTACGAGTTGTATCACCTTACGACAAACCCATATTTACCAAGTATATTTCTTTAACAAAAAAAACTCGTTTTCCCTAATTAAATATCCTTTACAAAGAAAGAAACCCACATTCCCCAGTCGTATCTCCTTAACAAACAAACGCGCGTTACCCAGTTGTATCACCTTGATAAACAAACAAACCCACATTCCTCAGTTTTATCTCCTTGACAAACAAACAAACCACATTCGCCAGTTGTATCATCAATTCCAGTACAGCAGAGGCGTCCTCAGCAGCAACATCCTCATCAGCTCCCAGTTCGACAGCCACGTCCTTGTACCTCTTCTCAAAAGCCGGAAAGATAGTGGCGTTGCGAGGACTGAGCAGATACTGTCTGCCGAGACCCAGATGGGGATCCCTGAGCTGACATGGTAAGAAGGCACTTGTTGCTAGTTGTTTTTTTTGATACTTCAGTGAAGTTACAATAATATGCAGAAATATATAATCAACAAATACTGCTGTGGTGAAATGTAGATAACGTAAAAGTAATTAAATCAGTTACAAGCATAACTGGGGCAATTAAAAAAAAAATAATATTTATGAAAGACTAGTAGGTTCATTTCGACTTCTACTATAACTAACAACCACAACTACTATTGCTATTACAACAACAAATACTGCTAATGCTGCTACTACTAACACTATAACTGCTACTCTTCATCCTATTGCTGCAACTGTTAATGTTATTACTGCTTCTTCTTCTTTTATTCCTTTTACTGCTACTACTGCCATTAATAGAGTTGTTGCTACTACTACTACTACTACTACTACTACTACTACTACTACTACTACTACTACTACTACTACTACTACTACTACTACTACTACTACTACTACTACTACTACTACTACTACTACTACTACTACTACTACTACTACTACTACTACTACTACTACTACTACTACTACTACTACTACTACTACTACTACTACTGCTAGGTTAGAAAGGGACAGCCACAAACCTAGGTCTAGCTGAGACCAACAGATAAGACAAGTAGACAAAGACACATTTTTAGAATGATGACATGGACGGGGATCGAACCCGCACCTTCTACTCGGCACCCATCGCCTTGCGAAGACCAGTGTGCTTAACCATTCTGCCATCGGCTTTCACAAAAATGAAAGCTCCTGCCACAGGGCTTTACACACGGCTTGCCTTGACTGAGAAATCGTACTTTGCTGAGTTAGACCTGTTAAAGTTTTTTTTATTACAGAACGTGAACAAACTAGTTTCTCTATAGGATCCCGAAGTATTCATGTTAGCCAGAATAAATAATAGAATTATGATACAGAGAAGCAGGCCAACAACTATAGAGGCTTTAACAGACGGAGCTAGACCTAGGGACCAAATAATGATGCTAGCGACTGAAGGAATAAGGTGAAAATAGGTTAGAAAGGGACAGCCACAAACCTAGGTCTAGCTGAGACCAACAGATAAGAACCTTGCACCTTGAACCTTGAACCTTGAAATGTTTGATGTTGTAGACTTTTCGATCTTCTCATCGGTCTAAATTGTATGGTCCTAGTACTAGTATGTGGCATGCGTGGCTTAGACGATGTTTTACATATCTTATAGTACCGGGCTGTCTCAATTAACCTAAGAGGCACATTGGGGGTGATTCTCCCAGCACTTGTCCAAACGTTCACAGTTGTAGAGACAAAGTAGACAAGTAGACAAAGACACATTTTTAGACTGATGACATGGGCGGGGATCGAACCCGCACCTTCTACTCGCCACCCATCGCCTTGTCAAGGCGAAGACCAGTGTGCTTAACCACTCTGCCACCTTATTCCCTTAGTCGCTAGCATCATTATTTGGTCCCTCTATTTGGCACATATATTTATCTATCTATCTATCTGTCTATCTACCTATCTATCTATCTATCTATCTATCTATCTATCTATCTATCTATCTATCTATCTATCTATCTATCTATCTATCTATCTAACTATCTATCTATATATATATATGTGTGAGCGGGTGGACATTTTAGGACATTTTGGGATGTTTTTCAGATACATTTATAAAAATCATTTTAATGAGCGCTCTCAGTTTGAATGTGGCGGAGCGTTTGTAAAAGGGGAACCAGGGCCATCCATCAATCCGACACTACCGAGAGCTCTTTTTGAGTATCCGTTGTTTAACGTTCTCCAAGAATCTTTTCGCAGTTTTCCTCACTATAATAATCGTGTTATGTGAGGTGTGGTTTTTGGTAGATTAAAAAATGGCACTACATATAAAAAAATTATAATTATATATTTTAGCATTTTCTTGTTTCCTTTGACCCCTTGATCTCCCAACACCCAAAAGCTATTTTGGCACAAGAGGTCAAACCTGAAGACCAGGACTACATCATCAACGCCAAGAACTACTACCAGTCTTGCATGGACATAGGTGAGAAACATACAAAATAAATCTAGCTTAGTTTTAAGCTAAACACAAAAAAGTTAAAAAGAAATGAATAGAAAAATTTATAAAGTCTATATCGCCCAAAACTATATAAGAAGTTATGTAAAATTAAAAAAAAATAAAATCATGCTTATAGAATACGCATGAGGAAAAAAAAGGGGAATAGAGATCTTTATAAACTATACCAAAGAAGTAGAGGTCTCTAAATATTGGCTCCCAAGAATCTTATAAAGAGAATTAGAAAATCTTAAAATTTTAGAATTAGTGGAGAACCAAAAGTATCAAGCAAAAACAATGATAAACAAACTCTCATAGAGTCAAATGTACAACGTTTTTTTAAGCTTACGACTCGTATTGAGATATAAGATATAAAAAAAAATGGCCAACACCTAATCTAATCGTAATCTTCTTCGATGTAGTATTCCATGCCCATTTGTTGCTCTCTCATTCTTCTATGTTCCTATTTTAGAAAAAATGGAGGAGATTGGCCTTCAGCCATACCTGGACACCCCACAGGCCAAGGAATTCCCCACACTACTCGGCAGGAACTGGACAGGGGAAGCCAGATTTGACCTGGATGATGTCAATGAAAGATATATGGCTGCCTTCATTAATGTCCTCTTTTCTTACAGCGTCAGCCCAGACGACAAGAACTCTTCACGGCATGTCATAGTGGTACGTAGATGGATGAAAAGATAAGATAAGATAAGATAAGATAAGATAAGATACTCCTTTATTATCCCATAGGGAAATTTTTCGTGGTCATACATACATAAATACACCAGTTGTACATGTGTGACATAAAAATTAGTGATGATAATGATGATATTAATAATAAAATAAAATATAATGAGCGATTTCAAACACACAACTCTTCACGCATATACAATAATACATTTAATACTGCATACAAACACTAAGTTCCCGACTGCGATTCTACCGACCCGGAGACCAACGTTCGCCCCGCTCTAGTTAAAGTTATATATATATATATATATATAGAGATAGATAGATAGATAGATAGATAGAGATATAGACAGATAGATAGATAGATAGACTCTACTATAAGCTATATTAAACGCACTATAGATAGATATAATATATAGATAGATAGATCGATAGCTAGATAAATAGATTGATAGATAGATAGATAGATAGATAGATAGAGATATAGACAGATAGATAGATAGATAGGTAGATAGACAGATAGATAGATAGATAGATAAATAGATGTGCCGCAAGAAATGGCCGTAATCACAAAGTTCCCGACTGCGGTTCCCCCGACCCGGAGACCAACGTTCGCCCCGCTCTAACTAAAATGATGCTGTGATTAAAAATACTGATGAAACTGCTAATAGTATGTGCTGTGGTTACAAACAAACTTAAGCCGTGTACGGCTACACTCACTCCAATAAGGACACACAGATAAGGTTGAAATAGATGATAGGATATTTATTACGTTGGAACAGATAAGAATAGATAACTCAAGTTAAAACAACTTGGAACCACACAGTAAAATAAAAAGAAGAAAAACAAAAGAGATCAGTTAAACTCTAGTAAGTTAGCGAAACGTAAATCCGCTCAAACCTAAATTAGAACAAATAAAAACTCTATACCAGGATAGATGAAAATTAGACCTGTAATACAAACATCAACTTGACTACAGAGCACACTTACCAACTCTAGTCAGAACACAAAACTAAGTCTTTACAACTTCGATTCTTCCAATCGACAGTAATGAAAACAAAAATGCGCAAAATGATGCTATGAACAAAATAATGCTTCCTGTAGACAATTCTGTCGACAATAAGACTTAATCAAACACAATTAAAATCATAACTCTGAAATCTCTAAATAAATTACAACGTAACTATGGCGACGAATAGACTCATAAAAACTAGATACATAAGTGAATAGCAACGTAACTTCGACCCTCAGTCGACGACAACCAAACTAATAATTCTTGCAACGTGTAAGTAAATAAATGAATGAATGAATGAATGGAAACGAATAGACTAAGGCGACGTTGACCCTAAGTCGATGGCGACCAAAATAATAGTTCTGAAACTTGTAAATAAATGGCAAAGAATAGACTAAGGCGACGTTGACCCTAAGTCGATGGCGACCCTTCCTGTGAATCAAAATAAATGCAAACATCTAAACTATCTTTCATAGTGAAATGCAAAGATAAATGCAATGTTATCTGCATCGAATTTACATCCTAAATAAATACAACTTCATCCGCCAAAGGTTAGTTAAACGTTGGCTCAGTAAGCATACCATACTTGCAAACTGGATTATACACTCAACAGTTCCACAATAAGTCTAGATAATTGTCCTAGAAATCAAACTAAAGTATTGACACACAGTTGCTACACAACATTCAGTTGACATAACAACATCAGTAAACAATTTAACCTATATTTATCTCACTCCACCAGTAACTGAATATGACTACATAAATGAGAAAAATACCCTTTTCATCACTTATATGCCCGAGCTGACCAAAACAGTACAAGTGGTGCCGCTCACCAGAAAAGTGAAATAGTTACAGTTGAACAAGTGGCCTATGAAACCACTACTCAAGTCTACAGAAAATATTTAATATAATATGTAATACGAACAAAGCCTGTCTCTAGGGTAGAAAATTAATGATTACATTTACAGTATTTAGATTATAAAGTAAGATAAACAAGTGCAAAGTTCTCGTTAGTTTCAAAAGGTTTTACGTTTATCTGTGTACGCACCATGGCTGTGCGCGCTACGGGAAACGGTATTAATCATGTCAATGCTTTTGTTCGAAGCAAATAAATCTACGCTCATTGGTTTTTAATGTAGTAAACACTTTTTTCTGTCCTTTGTCTCGCTGTTTTCCATCAGACACTGCCACTATGGCCACGGCAGGGAGTGGCTTTTTTTCACAATCTGTTCTCCTCTGGTAATTTACAGCCATTAAACACTCTCTTGCAAAATTGCATTATGCTTTCACTTAAATTCAAAGTTTCGAAAGGGCCAATCCCTTTAAGTGGAACAAAACGGTAAGTTCTCCTGGCCTATTTCTTGAAGTTTGCTTCTTCACCAGTTTCTCTGTTTCCACTGTAATCTGGGACGTGAGTAGAGTAATGAGAAAGAAAAATCTCATTTCGACAGTATCAAATATTTGTTAAAGCAAGACTTAGTGTGACAAAATTTGATTTGGCAGGAGCTCCTCTCATTAATACATTTGGACAAATCAAAAGAAAAAAAAATCAATAACAATAGCAATAACAGCAACAGCAACAGCATCTACAACCACAACAGCAACAACAGCAACAGTAGAAATAAATGCAACAACAGTAACAACAACAATAACACCAACAGCAACAACAACAGGAACAACAACAATAGCAAGACCAACAACAGTAACAAAAACAACAGCAACTAGCAACAACTGCAGCAACAACAGCAACAACAGTTACAAACAAAGTAACAACAGCAATGACAACAATAGCAACAACAACAACAACAACAACAACAACAACAACAACAACCTTTTCCAGGGCGGTATTAAGCTTATCGTTTGAATGAAAGAAAAACACTTTAAAACAGTTTCCCAGATGATGGTTTTACTGTGACACCTCCAGACATTTTGGAACATGCCTCTTATGATGACCGAAGAAATCGCATTATTTAAGAAAAATTAAACAAAACAAAAAGGAAAGCAAGAATAATCGTGTAAATACACACCCTCATAACTTTAAAACTTTTGGTATAAATTATAACATCCTTATTAAAATTAGACATACAATAAATTAAAGATACAAAAACAAAAACACAATAAAAAAACAAAACAAAAAATAACAACAAAAACATCAACGAATGCCAAAAAAACGAAATCAATACCCCCCCCCCTCCCACACACACACACAGACACACATTCATGATAAATATTTATGGTTGATACAGCATAGGGCGACCGATTTTCTTCTCAATTGGCTTTGAACAGGGTTTTTCCATAGTTTTGTTTATGAGTATAGAGCGTTATCTGCCAATAGTATGAGCCACTAGGCTTAGCTCTCAAAAACAGACATCTACATCTACATGGCTGAGGCAGGAGTCATGTTATTCCCGATCTATCTCCGTGGGACACATTGCATCATTGTCAGACGTTGGTCGCGCGACCCATGGACGAGATGTGCTAATAATATTGATGACAATGAACGCTGAAAACCAACCAACCAACCAACCAACCAACCAACCAACCAACCAACCAACCAGCCAACCAACCAACCAACCGACCGACCAACCAACCAACCAACCAACTAACCAACCAACCAACCAGCCCACCATACCAGTCTGGCAATACATAGCCAACCTTGCACTCCTGGCTCTCTGGAAATCTCGTGAAGGGCATCCAGGTTCAAACCAAGATGTTTATTTTACACAAAGGAAGTGGGGAGCTGGTAACTTCTTTCGTCTGTGGCTTTGTGCCAACATACCAGCTTCCAACAGTTCACGGTACAAAGCCAACATACCAGCTTCCAACAGTTCACGGTACAAAGCCAACATACCAGCTTCCAACAGTTCACGGTACAAAGCCAACATACCAGCTTCCAACAGTTCACGGTACAAAGCCAACATACCAGCTTCCAACAGTTCACGGTACAAAGCCAACATACCGACTTCCAACAGTTCACGGTACAAAGCCAACATACCAGCTTCCAACAGTTCACGGTACAACTTTCCCCGGCTGTGAGGCTGTACAACTTTCCCCGGCTGTGAGGCTGTACAACTTTCCCCGGCTGTGAGGCTGTACAACTTCTCCGCGGCTGTGAGGCTGTACAACTTTCCCCGGCTGGTCATTGCTTCACGGACTCTCGCGGGCGGGCCGTCCAGAAAGCAAACAAAGGCCGTACTCAATGTGGGGCGATGAGGAGGGGGTGCTTTATACCGTGAATAATAATAGTTAAAAAATGTAGTTCTAGTTCTTCACGAACTGCACTTTATATAATACTCAGAAGAAATGATTTGAGTTGGTTTTAGTTTCATTTTGGTTGGCGCTTTCAATCTCGACTCTAGTTTGTTTGTTACCACTGAAGGCATTCATTGGAATGTCCATACTGCTAGGTTCATAGACTGAAGTGATTATTAAACTCAAACCAAGGAGAGTTGTCTCATGTCTATTTGTCATGAATCAACGTAGCGTCTCATTCACAATGGCGATAGCGGCTCTTGAAAGAACTGACGAATTATATGAATCAAAATCCTATCCTACCCTACTATTCTAACAATGGCACACCCGGATTCTTGCTTCTTTAAACTATTCGCTTTCGTTATGATTGACAACCGTTGGGACTCTGAACATCACGAGCTTGATTGAACAAAGTGTATGTGTGTGTGTATGTGTGTGTGTGTATGTGTGTGTATGTATGTATGTGTGTTGTATGTGTGTATGTATGTTGTGTGTATGTGTGTGTGTATGTGCATGTGTGTGTATGTGTGATAAATAGCCGGCCTGCATTGAGATAACTAAAATTGAACCCAGCAAATAATCGAGACGAGTATTGGACTCGGTCCGGGCACCGAATGGCTGTGTCTACATACGCGGAAATGTAATTTCTAGGGTCAGTGGGCAGGGCAAATAGCTCTGTAGACAAGCTTATTGAGAGAGGCGAGCGGGAGAAGCTTTCCAAGAGCAGTCAAATGGCTGTTGACATGTCTATGAAGCGGGGGAGGCGGAGACGTGGCCCGGGAGAACCAACAAAGGGAAATAATGGAGACTGGAGCCCCACACTGAGGACGCTTGGGCCCGCTTCACAATGGAGATAATTTGCTCACCGCCAGAGCTTTTGACCCAAGGGAGGGAATAGGGAGAGCACCTAGCCATTTCAAGAGAATCGCGGTGAAGGAGGAGGAGCATGGGGAAACCGGGAGGTGTAGAGGAGTGAGGGGGGGGGGGTTCATGGTAGAAAGTGTTTGCTTGGTCCGCGGCCAAGGGAGAGATTGTAGAGGTTCAAATCTAAGCTTTAAATAAAGAGAGTTTGACTAATGTAAATATAGTCCCCGGGATGTAGAGGACGGCATTCAACAGAGAGCTCAATGAATGGAGGGAAAGGAGGAATGAGTGAAGTAAAGAAAGTAAACTCACCAAAAAGGAAAGATTTTATAAGGTTCATGATAAACACGTTGAATTTTTCCAAGACTTTGGTAAAGTAGATAGATAGATAGATAGATAGATAGATAGATAGATAGATAGATAGATAGATAGATAGATAGATAGATAGATAGATAGATAGATAGATAGATAGATAGATAGATAGATAGATAGATAGATAGATAGATAGATAGATAGATAGATAGATAGATAGATAGATAGATAGATAGATAGATAATAGATGGAAAGATAGATGGATGAATAGATCGAAATATAGAGAGGAGGAAGAGAGAGGGACTTTTTCGTAGGGGAACCAAATGGTAGTACAATATCAATAACAAAGCCACAGATGAAAGTAGTTAGCTGTAAACTATTCGCTTTCGTTGTGATTGGCAACCATTGGGACTCTGAACATCACGAGCTTGATTGAACAAAGTGTATTGTGTGTGTATGTGTGTGTGTGTATGTATGTGTGTATGTATGTATGTGTGTGTGTATGTGTGTATGTATGTGTGTGTGTATGTGTGTGTGTGCATGTGTGTGTATGTGTGATAAATAGCCGGCCTGCATTGAGATAACTAAAATTGAACCCAGCAAATAATCGAGACGAGTATTGGACTCGGTCCGGGCACCGAATGGCTGTGTCTACATACGCGGAAATGTAATTTCTAGGGTCAGTGGGCAGGGCAAATAGCTCTGTAGACAAGCTTATTGAGAGAGGCGAGCGGGAAGAAGCAAGAATCCGGGTGTGCCATTGTTAGAATAGTAGGGTAGGATAGGATTTTGATTCATATAATTCGTCAGTTCTTTCAAGAGCCGCTATCGCCATTGTGAATGAGACGCTACGTTGATTCATGACAAATAGACATGAGACAACTCTCCTTGGTTTGAGTTTAATAATCACTTCAGTCTATGAACCTAGCAGTATGAACCTTCCAATGAATGCCTTCAGTGGTAACAAACAAACTAGAGTCGAGATTGAAAGCGCCAACCAAAATGAAACTAAAACCAACTCAAATCATTTCTTCTGAGTATTATATAAAGTGCAGTTCGTGAAGAACTAGAACTACATTTTTTAACTATTATTATTCACGGTATAAAGCACCCCCACATTGCCCCACATTGAGTACGGCCTTTGTTTGCCTTCTGGGCGGCCCGCGCGCGCGAGTCCGTGAAGCAAATGACCAGCCGGGGGAAGTTGTACAGCCTCACAGCCGGTGAAAGTTGTACAGCCTCACAGCCGGGGAAAGTTGTACAGCCCCACAGCCGGGGAAAGTTGTACAGCCCCACAGCCGGGGAAAGTTGTACAGCCCCACAGCCGGGGAAAGTTGTACAGCCCCACAGCCGGGGAAAGTTGTACAGCCCCACAGCCGGGGAAAGTTGTACAGCCCCACAGCCGGGGAAAGTTGTACAGCCCCACAGCCGGGGAAAGTTGTACAGCCCCACAGCCGGGGAAAGTTGTACAGCCCCACAGCCGGGGAAAGTTGTACAGCCCCACAGCCGGGGAAAGTTGTACAGCCCCACAGGTTGGAAGCTGGTATGTTGGCTTTGTACCGTGAACTGTTGGAAGCTGGTATGTTGGCTTTGTACCGTGAACTGTTGGAAGCTGGTATGTTGGCTTTGTACCGTGAACTGTTGGAAGTCGGTATGTTGGCTTTGTACCGTGAACTGTTGGAAGCTGGTATGTTGGCTTTGTACAGTGAACTGCTCCTAATGTAAATACAAAAAGAGAGTGATATGTCTGTAAAACGTTTGTACTAAAATGGAAGTTTAAAGAAGGAAAATAGTTGTTTTCAGCACCAGTTCTATTGTCGAAAACTGGGAGCGGAAATCGGATATACAGCTTTACACGAAGAAGTGACTTGCTTTTCTCTGGTCTTTTATATTTCTTTTTGCAAACTAACTCGATCTAAAATTGGATAATGAAAAATTATGATGATTGAGCATAACAACAATCATCATAAAGATCTTACTTTGTATGTCTTAATTTGGTGGAAACCTAGGCAGAGTTGCCGGCTATTTCTTGATGAAACAAACCAACAGTCTGTAGCCTCACGCTTTTCTCCCTTTGTACGCCTGTCTGTCTCTCACTCAATGTCCCTGTCTCTGTCCCTCTGTCTGTCTGTCTGTCTGTCTGTCTGTCTGTCTGTCTGTCTGTCTGTCTGTCTGTCTGTCTGTCTGTCTGTCTGTCTCTGTCTGTCTGTCTGTCTGTCTGTCTGTCTGTCTGTCTGTCTGTCTGTCTGTCTGTCTGTCTGTCTGTCTGTCTTTCTGTCTGTCTGTCTCTCTGCCTGTCTCTGAACTTGCGGGCGCGTGTGTGTCTCAACCTCCCTCCTCTTTCCTCGTTCTTCTTGCCAATCCATCTTCATACTTTCATCTACTCTCTGAGTGGTTCATTGTTCTGTTCATTCTAGCGTCTAATACTTTAACATCCCCTCCCATGAGCATCAATTAGACCCCCACATCAGTTCTGATCGCTCCGATAGACTACACGAAGCCCACCTTATCTTTCCGCCCAGAAACTCCACCAATGTAAACTTTACTTTGTGGGATTATTCCCCCCTGAGGCGGATAACAGTTCCCCTACCTGGATCTGCGGAAAATGGAATCTCTAAATCTAGGTTTGGAAAATAATCAACATTTTCCAATTATTGGCTCAATGCGTTATCCGCTGTACGTCCTAATTGGAGGACGCCAAACCACACGTATAAAGGAACGTCAATTGACCAAGCGTTATGGGCTGTAGTTACAAGTTCCACTCTGTTAGTTACAAGACATGTACCAAGCAATAGTTCACTTTGAAATGAGTAATAGACATAGATCTATGGTAATAAACTATCCCCCCTCCCACCTTCTTTCTCACTCTATCGCTCTTTCTGTATCTCTCTGTCTTTGTCTGTGTGTCTGTGTGTCTCTATCTGTGTGTCTGTCTGTCTCTGTCTGTTTGTGTGTCTGTCTGTGTCTGTCTGTCTTTCTTCTCTTTCTGTCTCTCTCTCTCTCTTTCTTGTCTCTCTCTGTCTCTCTCTCTATCTCGTCTCTTTCTCTCTATCTCTCTCTCTTTCTTTCTGTCTCTATCTCTATCTCGTCTCTTCTGTCTCGCCACCTCTCACGCTCCTCTCCTCCTCCTGCATAACGCATTCAATCATTGATGTCTTTTGTTCAATAAGTAGCAACATTCCAACGTACTATGCAATTCCTAGACATCCCAGGCATTACACGCATCACCCGGCGGTTTTGTTGTGACAGGCCTCAAAGCTAACCCCTCTCCCCCCCCCCCCCCCCCCCCCCCCCCACCGCTCTTTCTTTC
>RQTK01000688.1:193714-256825 GCA_003991915.1 Elysia chlorotica | reverse complement strand
TCTCTCTCTCTTTCTTTCTGTCTCTCTCTATCTCGTCTCTTTCTCTCTATCTCTCTCTCTCTTTCTTTCTGTCTCTATCTCTATCTCGTCTCTTCTGTCTCGCCACCTCTCACGCTCCTCTCCTCCTCCTGCATAACGCATTCAATCATTGATGTCTTTTGTTATAAGTAGCAACATTTTCCAACGTACTATGCAATTCCTAGACATCCCAGGCATTACACGCATCACCCGGCGGTTTTGTTGTGACAGGCCTCAAAGCTACCCCCCTCCCCCCCCTCATTCCCCATTAGCTGAGGGGATTATTTGAAGGGCTTTACAGGCATCAAAACTACCCCCCCCGGCCCATTAGCTGAGGGTCAGATTGAAAGGGCAGGCTCCTGTATGGATTGGAAGTACACGTACTAACAGTTTCTATTAATAACTCCACGGCAGTGGCACTCTGAATTAGAATCTACTTTACCGCACAACCTTCCTAGACAGTCTCACAGTGATAAACTTTCTATTCTTCTACTAAGGCACTGGCAGTGAGAGATGAAGCGATCTAAGGAACCTTCTACAGATGTCTTCGATAGCGGGCCGCAGAGTGAATACAAATCTGCCGTCCAAGCAAAGCTCTGCTCTAGACTTACAGAGTGTGCCTAAAGAGTGAATACACCTAGACTTACAGAGTCTGCCTAAAGAGTGAATACACCTAGACTTACAGAGTCTGCCTAAAGAGTGAATACAAATCTGCACCCCCGTCCAAGCAAAGCTCTGCTCTAGACTTACAGAGTCTGCCTAAAGAGTGAATACAAATCTGCCGTCCAAGCAAAGCTCTGCTCTAGACTTACAGAGTCTGCCTAAAGAGTGAATACAAATCTGCACTCCGGTCCAAGCAAAGCTCTGCTCTAGACTTACAGAGTCTGCCTAAAGAGTGAATACAAATCTGCCCCCCGGTCCAAGCAAAGCTCTGCTCTAGACTTACAGAGTCTGCCTAAAGAGTGAATACAAATCTGCCGTCCAAGCAAAGATCTGCTCTAGACTTACAGAGTCTGCCTAAAGAGTGAATACAAATCTGCACCCCGTCCAAGCAAAGCTCTGCTCTAGACTTACAGAGTCTGCCTAAAGAGTGAATACAAATCTGCACCCCCGGTCCAAGCAAAGCTCTGCTCTAGACTTACAGAGTCTGCCTAAAGAGTGAATACAAATCTGCACTCCCGGTCCAAGCAAAGCTCTGCTCTAGATTTACGGAGCCTAAAAAGTGTGATTCTATCATCCGTTTCTATGGAATGGATCCTAAAACCTGTCTCTGTGGGATGGTTGCAACTACACGATCAATTTCCGTGCTACTGTAACTACAAGCTTTTGGATGGTTGCATTTACACGATCAATTTCCGAGCTATTGGAACCACAATCTTTTATATTTTACAACACTACTGCGCTTGTGGCATCAAAATGAAAATTAAATCTTTGGTAGGAGATGAAGAAAACATTATTTTTTTACTTTGACATAGTTTATATTCCTCGGAGGCACGTTTCACACTGATTGGAGAGAACAAAGACTTGGCGAGTTGGAAATTTGAAACAAAATAAGTAGAACTTGCGAACTCATACTTTCAGTGAATTACACAAACTTTTATTTTATAAAGCGCGAAGTCTTTTCGACGTCTAGAACAATAATTGTACATTGGACAAGGACCGCGTCTTTTTGTACACAAAGCACTGACTAAGGTTTCCTCCCATTTCATTCAAGAACTTGCGGGTAGTCGTTTGCAAATTGACTTGACCAGTTGCTCAAACTTGGCCAATACTTGACTCCTGCAAAGGTATTCTTTCCGGCCAAAGTAAAAAGTAGTTAAGATTTGACAGAGCACAAAAAAAAAACAACTCTAGACCAGAACAAAGAAATTTCTGTTGCATCCAAAAACTGTTAAGTAATAAATAGCACTCTCTCTCTCTCGCTCTCTCTCTCTCTCTCTCTCTTCTCTCTCTCTCTCTCTCTCTCTCTTTCTGTTTTATCTTTTATGTTTTGTTAAGCTTGTTTTGATTTGAACGTAAATTATTAAAAGTCTCATTTTGTAACTATCAGTTTAGGAGCATAGGAATTTCTTGGTTCAAAATGGCCAATGGTTTTACCGAGAAGGAAATCAAATCCGTTTGTTAAATGTGTCGGTCGACTCCGCGAAAGATTAAACTTGAGGTAGTGGGGAAGGCTTGCTTTAGGTTGATCTGCTTTCACGGTATTCTGTGTCACCAAAAAGTGTTTTATTTCATATTTGTTCCTACAATAACTCAACAAGTGTTTTATTTTAGATTTGTTCCTACAATAACTCAACAAGTGTTTTATTTCAGATTTGTTCATGCCATAACTCAACAACTGTTTTATTTTAAATTTGTTCATGCAATAACTCAACAAGTGTTTTATTTCAGATTTGTTCATACAATAATGTCTTTCTGTTTTGTCTTTTATGTTTTTTAAGCTTGTTTTGATTTGAACGTAAATTATTAAAAGTCTAATTTTGTAACTAGCAGTTTAGGAGCTCTTGGTTCAAAATAGCCAATGGTTTTACCGAGAAGGAAATCAAATCCGTTTGTTAAATGTGTCGGTCGACTCCGCGAAACATTAAACTTGAGGTTAGTGGGGAAGGCTTGCATTAGGTTTATCTCCTTTCATGGTATTCTGTGTCAACAAGTGTCTTATATTAGATTTGTTCAGATTTGTTCATGCCATAACTCAAAAAGTGTTTTATTTCAGATTTGTTCGTGGAATAACTCAACAAGTATTTTATTTTAGATCTGTTCATGCCATAACTCAACAAGTGTTTTATTTCAGATTTGTTCCTACAATAACTCAACAAGTGTTTTATTTTAGATTTGTTCATGCAATAACTCAACAAGTGTTTTATTTCAGATTTGTTCATGCAATAACTCAACAAGTGTTTTATTTTAGATTTGTTCATGCAATAACTCAGCAAGTGTTTTATTTTAGATTTGTTCATGCCATAACTCAACAAGTGTTTTATTTTAGATTTGTTCATGCAATAACTCAACAAGTGTTTTATTTTAGATTTGTTCATACAATAACTCAACACATGTTTTATTTCGGATTTGTTCATACAATAACTCAACAAGTGTTTTATTTTAGTTTTGTTCATGCAATAACTCAACAAGTGTTTTATTTTAGATTTGTTCATGCCATAACCCAACAAGTGTTTTATTTTAGATTTGTTCATGCAATAACTCAACAAGTGACATCGAAGCAGAACGTCCGCCTATCACCCATTACAGTCACTGTTAAAAAAAACTAACAGCTGTATTGATTAGATTAAAACATTCCTATAATTATTCTAAGAGTGGCATATGGAGGGGGCTTTTAAAATCAAGGAATGTTTGCATTTTTATATGAAAGTTTTTGTCTGTATGTTTTGGTTGTAATAAGAGGCAAGAATTTTGAAGGTTTTCAATGTGTGCGTGATTTCTTTCAACAAGCTGTCGAGATTGGTGAAAACAGTTTTATAGCAAATGCTTTAGCGAACAAAAGATACAATCACAGAGTGAAGAAAATTCCATTACGATAAAACTGATAGCATAGAGGGGGGGGGGCAATAATTTGTAATAGTAGCGTAGCTCCCTTTTTTTCTAATTTCTCAAACTTTCAAAAAGTTTCAGATTCGATTTTTCTGGCCACGTGACATTCATGGACATGGTTTTAATTAATTGGCAGTTTGCATGTACGACGATTCATTAACTTAAAGGCACAATTATTAACGCGCCATGCCTCCCATGTGTCGTTATCCCCCTCCTGAGTATGTAACTGAACATTTAATTACCGGCCAAACGTGTAAGTGATACCTCCAGACCCAGCATGCAACTGCCCACCTATGTCTGCGCGGAAAGGTAAGAGTTGTCTTCCCGTCTCACGTCTCTTCGAGGTTTCAGAACAGCAGCCTTGCGAGCAGCACAGTACGCTATGACGCAATCACGACCGTAGCAAAATGGTTTCCTCATCAATCATTTGTATTGTAAGGTTTCCTTATCAATCATTGGTATCGTAAGGTTTCCTTATCAATCATTGGTATCGTAAGGTTTCCTTATCAATCATTGGTATCGTAAGGTTTCCTTATCAATCATTCAAATCATTGGTATCGTAAGGTTTCCTCATCAATCATTGGTATCGTAAGGTTTCCTCATCAATCATTGGTCCCGTAAGGTTTCCTCATCAATCATTGGTATCGTAAGGTTTCCTCATCAATCATTGGTATCGTAAGGTTTCCTCATCAATCATTGGTATCGTAAGGTTTCCTCATCAATCATTGGTATCGTAAGGTTTCCTCATCAATCATTGGTATCGTAAGGTTTCCTCATCAATCATTGGTATCGTAAGGTTTCCTCATCAATCATTGGTATCGTAAGGTTTCCTCATCAATCATTGGTATCGTAAGGTTTCCTCATCAATCATTGGTATCGTAAGGTTTCCTCATCAATCATTGGTATCGTAAGGTTTCCTTATCAATCATTGGTATCGTAAGGTTTCCTCATCAGAACATATAGATCATCAATATTTCATTGAATTGACAACTGCTTATCATAAAGAAATTGTTAATCTGTAGAGAGACAAAAAGACTGGAATCCCTTAGATTTGACTCAAATACAGTATGTTTCTAGCTTAATAAAGGACTGATTGTGATGTTTTACGAAATGGTTGTCACGCATCCGCCACCCCTACGCATTAAAAACAATCTGGTTTATGCCTGAGAAAGGATTGAAAGGATTGAAAGGCTAGTACGAAGTGGCAGTCTCTCTCTCTGTTTCTTACACTGGGCATGCATACAATGTAATGCCCTTTCATACTAACTTTCTGACTATCTGACGATCCATCTATCTATTATCAAGTATAAAATAATACCAATCAAAACATTTGCAGGTTTGCTCCGCTTATTTATGCATGAAATGTTATCACTGATGAGGCCGAGGTTAAATTCTTAGATTGCTTCTCCGCCACACCTTTTAACGCCCCCTGCTCACCTGAATGAACTGAGTGCCTGGGTGAGTAAGACATGTACCGGATGGCTGGCAAGCTGGGCTTGGACTCAAAACTCACAAACCTTCAGCTGTCGCTCTGCCAGAATGCCTTTGATCTTTCCTCTGAGGGGGGGGGGGGGTGGGGGAGGGGGGGATAGGCAGCGCGTCGCGGTATTTACCAGGGGGGGGGGTGGTATGGAGGGGTAGATAGGCAGCACGTCGCGGTATTTACCAGGCCGAGGTGTGGTCCCTGGGGTCTGAGGTTTGAGTGCGACCGCCTGGAGCGAGAAACCGCAGAGTTTGAGGAGAGACCCGGTTCTAGGTCGGGGATGGGAGAGTGATAAGACTGGTCATGGTGTTATCAAGGGGGCATTCTGCGATAGGCGTTTGGGAAATCGTACACAAAACGAAAAAAAAACAAAGCAACCAACAGATTCACAGGGCAAGGAATGGATGATAGTTATAGAATTACACATGTACTAGATCTATAAAACGGTGAAATATTAGAAACATTATCGACAATATTTTGAAAGACGGATAAATGGATAGAGACGTCGATAAATACTATTTTGTACACGAGATGTACATTACTAAATGGATGGATGGGCCGAATATAACTGGATAGGACCTGGTCGAAAAAAGATGGAGAAAAATTGGAAATGAGTTAGAATAAACAAGAGGGAAGATAGAATGAGAGAGAAAGGGGGGAAAGAGAGAAAGAGGGAGAGAGAGAGAGAGAGAGAGAGAGAGAGAGAGAGAGAGAGAGAGAGAGAGAGAGAGAGAGAGAGAGAGAGAGAGAGAGACAGAGAGAGACAGACAGACAGACAGGCAGACAGACAGACAGACAGAGAGAGAGGAGGGGTAAGGCACGCAGACACACAGACACACAGACAGGCAGATATACAAAGAGACGGACAAAGAAACGGCACAGGGAGAATAGAAGGGGTGAGAAAAACTGAAAGTTTGTGAGCTATTTATCTAAGAAAAAATCATATGTTACAGCAGATGGAAATCAATGTTACAGCAGATGGAAATCCATGTTACAGCAGATGGAAATCAATGTTACAGCAGATGGAAATCAATGTTACAGCAGATGGAAATCAATGTTACAGCAGATGGAAATCAATGTTACAGCAGATGGAAATCAATGTTACAGCAGATGGAAATCAATGTTACAGCAGATGGAAATCAATGTTACAGCAGATGGAAATCAATGTTACAGCAGATGGAAATCAATGTTACAGCAGATGGAAATCAATGTTACAGCAGATGGAAATCAATGTTACAGCAGATGGAAATCAATGTTACAGCAGATGGAAATCAATGTTACAGCAGATGGAAATCAATGTTACAGCAGATGGAAATCAATGTTACAGCAGATGGAAATCAATGTTACAGCAGATGGAAATCAATGTTACAGCAGATGGAAATCAATGTTACAGCAGATGGAAATCAATGTTACAGCAGATGGAAATCAATGTTACAGCAGATGGAAATCAATGTTACAACAGATGGAAATCAATGTTACAGCAGATGGAAATCAATGTTACAGCAGATGGAAATCAATGTTACAGACCAAAAATAATCCAATCTGTTCCAAACTAGACTACCCTCTCTTTAAACCAGACCTCGATGAGTAATGTTTATTAATAAATAGATGATGATGATGATAAAAATTGATAATTAAAAAAAAAAACACGAAAAAAATGCCTGCACAAAATTCAAGCTTTTCTGTTTTGAACTTGTTCCCAATTTTAAGTGAATTCAGTGAATAACGAAGTCGTCCTTCCACGTCCCGACTATCTCTTATTTAAGTCGCACTTATACTGGTAACTAATTCCATTTTTGTCTTAAACATTAGCACAGAGTTTTGGCAAGATAGAGGTAAAAGTAAAAGTAAACAAAACAAGGACAGACAAGACAGCCCCGAAAGTAATCTTCATGTATGTGTGTGTGTGTGTGTGTGTGTGTGTGTGTTTTCAAACAATTTCTAAAACCCTTAGGGGTCTTGTCGTAAAACATGTTCCGCTAATTACTCCAGAGAAAAACGCGTTGGTGCAGGACTGATGTTGGTGCCCAATAGCTCCAGGTAAGCGGCCGCTTCTCAATGACGTATGCCTACCTGAGGCTGCGTTTGGTTATTTGTTTTGTTTTGTTTTTGGATTTCTTATATAATAAAAATTAAAACGTACAATTCAGCGCCTGCACAATGATGCTTGCCAGCCTTGCGAATTAAAGCGTGCGTGAGAGAAACAGAGCCGCGTTAAGTCAGTACCATGATGATATTTAAACTAAAGTAAGTTAATCCAATTCTCGATAGGAGGCGACTATTGGTCTGTGTGATGTGTTTCATTTAGTTCCTCTCTTCGTACTTTTAAGTTGCCCCATGATTATATATACATGTACATTATGCATAGAACTACGAGCGTACATGATAAATACCATAAGATTAACTCTTTGAAAGGTTTAAGTAACAAACAGATTTCCATTTAGGCTTGTATGGTCTCTTCTCTCAGCCGTGTTAAAGCTCGTAAACTTAATAATTTGAACGTTACTAACGGTATGTTAATATAACCCAAAGGCCAAGCGTACATAAGTGGGACATATGACCTCTCAGCCCAAAGGCCACAGTAGTAGCATCGAACAGTTGTGTTGCAAATCCCCTGTGCAAGTGACAGTGTTGCCACACAAGGTAATTACTGGGCCTAACGAACCGAGAAGCATTGGGCCATTTTAACAAGCGTCTAATGCAGCATTGTTTGTTTGTTTGTTGCTTAACGTCCCACGTAAGAACTCTTTAGGTTATAGTGTGAACGAGCCCCAATGCTGATTTCTGACAAATTTACGTGCTGCCCTGTATAAGCCGACACATTAAACCGACACCGAACCAACCAGTAGAGGAAGAAGCTTGACATATAGACATTTTGATCAGTCGTGGGATCCGAACCGTGGACCTTCCGATCTGGAGACCAACGCTCTACCATTTGAGCCAGCTCGCCCCCATAGGGCACTGAGAAGTATTGGAAGATTCGAACAGCCCATCTAATGCGGCATAGATGTATTTAGGAAGCTAGCACAAGTTTCTGTAGTTTTAATTAAAGGTGAATTACCTCCCGTGCCCCCAGCGTTCACGGGGAACAGATCTCCGCTGAGATCAAAGGCCCGCGAGAGGGCGGTTGTGGCAGAGATTGACAGCTGATAGTGTGCAACATGTCGAGTCCCTGGAGATACGCTGATCGCTGATTGCTGCCGTGTGCTGCTTGCTTCATTCGGTCCGCGGTCTGTTAGCTTCTCTGTGAATGTACCCCCTGTCAACCTCTTTCTTCCTTTCTTTCTTCCCTGCAAAATTAACTCTTTTTCTCTCTCCTAGTCGTTGCCCCTCATTTTTTATCGCTGTTCATGATCACCTTTATATCTCTTGATTTCCCTACCGCGATAAGTACAAAACCATCAGCAATATTATTGCATCTCTCTGTTTTTATTTTCTTTACCTGTTGAATTTTGATTCTTGTTTCTTGACGTCGACTTCCATGTGCGCCGCTTCTTTTTTGTTCCCAGCCTAATCTGCCTGTTTCTCTCCATTCATTCTTTCTCTCAACAACACAGCAGCAGCAACAGAGCAGTAGCAGTAGTAGTAGCAGCTAGCAGCAGCAGCAGCAGCAGCAGCAGCAGCAGCAGCAGCAGCAGCAGTAGCAGCAGCAGCAGCAGCAGCAGCAGCAGCAGCAGCAGCAGCAGCAGCAGCAGCAGCAGCAGCAGCAGCAGCAGCAGTAGCAGTAGCAGTAGCAGTAGTAGTAGTAGTAGTAGTAGTAGTAGTAGTAGTAGTAGTAGTAGTAGTAGTAGTAGTAGTAGTAGTAGTAGTAGTAGTAGTAGTAGTAGTAGTAGTATCAATGCACAAACTAGTTTTAAAGTACATTACTCATTAAGTGTAGAGCTATCTGAAATTTTTGTGAAACCAATTCTCTCGAATTAAAGAGAGCAGATTGATGATGATAATTTTTTTTGTTAATACCATCAGCATTTGAAAAAGGAAACAGCAAAATATGAATTTGACAATACTTACAACTTTATTTTTTTTTTGTCCCTTTTATTTAACACTAAAAGTGAATTTTAGAACCAAATTTCAGTTTCACACTTACAGCCAAAAATTCAAAGAAAAACTTTGGTATTGTCATCACCTCGTTTATTTGCTGGTCAACACACACAAAAAGTTTATTTATGTGCTGATCAACATTTATACCCTCTTCCAAAAAAAAATAATTTATAGTAATTCATAATATAATAATATACCTTGACATAAGAGAATAGTATATGTTTGAATTAATGCTAGAGAATACACGTATCCAAGTCATTGAGTTAAAGAGCTCCACAGTACCAGGAATGGTCAGAGTCGAGGGCAGGGCAAACTTCATGTTTATCTTTGATGAATAGAAAATGTGGTAACTTAATGAAATGGAAAACAATAACATCCATAATCGTTTATTCAAGTACTTCATCACCCAGTAACAGTCTCCAAACATTGAATCCAGACCATCTGATTCAGAATCTGACACACTAACTCCCCAACCAATAGCGATTTATTTTTATATACTTGTATATCTCTACATTATACAAAAAAAAGGCTTAAAAATATACGGCATATGAGCAGAATATCATCTTCTACTGTCATTATTCTAGGCTTTCATGCGACTCCTTAATCATCAACAACAAAAATGTAATTCTTAGCAGGGCAGCTTAAGGATATGTGCATAGAAAGATCAATCGAGTTTCAGATAGATAATGTTGAAGATGTTACCAAAACAAATTTAGAATAAGTTGTATGTACACATATGCTACTTAAATTTTTATTTTAATTTTTCCATTAGTTGTCAAAACAAAACGAGAGAGAGAGAGAGAGAGAGAGAGAGAGAGAGAGAGAGAGAGAGAGAGAGAGAGAGAAACAGACAGACAGAGAGAGAAATAATTCTGTTGGATTAAAATGAACAATTTCATCAAATGAAAAAACATACAATATGATAACATAAATTTCCGTTTTTCTTAAATATACAAAGATCCGTGTCTTCCCTTAAATATTTGGTCTAAATAACATACAACAGCATTAAGTATACATTCAATAAACAACAGCAGTAAGTATACATTCAATAAACAACAGCAGTAAGTATACATTCAATAAACAACACAAGTACATTGTAATGATATTTGTCTTCTTTAACATTGAGAAAAATGCACTATTAATTGACATCACTTAGTTTGAACTGATACTCGTTTTGTTGCGAAAACATTGCAAATATTCTACATTTTCTGTGAGAGCGTAGTGTATTGCAAATATTCTACATTTTCTGTGAGAGCGTAGTGTTAAAACATAGGGAGCAGCAAATGGATGAGGGTGGAAAGCTAGGTCTGTGGGACAAAATGTATCTGTTTGGGCATTCAATTCCTGAGTGCTCCAGCCTTTAAGCCTTTCTTTAACTCTATTTACAAAATCACCTGTATCTCTGGTTGTTTGACATGACCACACTCACCGAAGCCCAAAGAACATACTCGCCGGCGCATCGCCGATGTCCAGTTTCAACGGCCACTTTTATCATGGACTGCAAATTGTAAAGATTTCTTCTGTTATTAATAAGCTTAACAGTCTAGCCAAACACTTTATTAATCTACAAAAAGGTGGTATCTGCCATAATCTTTTACAGTTAAAACATTCTACGCAGTTTTTCTGACATTTAGGATCATTTTACAGTAGTTCACAAGTGCATCTTCCACCTCACCCTGTCGCTGTACTCCACATATCTCGGCACCGTATAGGAGTGTCATCTCTACTGTCACCTCAAAAATCTTCAGAAGCACATTCACTTTCACATTATTATATCTACTACACAGTAATTGTCTAAGCTTAGATGTTAAAGTGTTTGTTCGTGCAATCAATTTCCCAAACTTTTTCGTCCACATAAGTCTTAAATAAAAATAATAATAATTATAGCGCTTTATGCCGAGGCCTCAAAGCGCTTTACAAGATTCTTTCATTCATCCATACTAATTGTACATCAGACGCACCCACACCCATACAAACACACTGCACGCACAGACACTCAATATCCAAAAGCAAAATTTGACATGATATTACATGGGCCTGATGACAAAACCCAAACCTAGGTAGCTATAATATGTTGTGACCTCTACCTTTTTGTCTTTGCATGTCCATTTTTCAGACTGCTTTACAATTCCACCGTTTCCAAACACTATCATTTTAGTCTTACTCAGATTGACATTCATACTCCCCTTGTTACAGCATTGTTGAAGTTGGCCTGGGCTATTTTACGTTTATCAGAGAATAAACATACGTCATCAGCATACGTAAGAGAAAAGGTTATTTCACCGTTTATTTATAATTCAGTTCCTTCCACACCAGATTCAAGCAAATTTCTTATCCAAGTCTGATATGTACGAGTACAATGTGGAAAAAATTGGAGACAAACTACAACCTTGCTTACCACCAGTCATATAATTAAAACAGTCTGTGATGCTTCACTTATCCACACGTACCGCACGCTAGACATGCGTGTAGGTCTACATACATTTAATAGCTTTCAACAATTTTCCTTCCAGACCTTGTTTTTCAAGTACATACCATACTTTCTTTCTGTCCACACTATCAAATGCTTTAGCAAAGTCAACGAACAGGACATAGAAACGGGCACAACCGTTTAGATATGTATTTCTGAATGTGCTTGCTGGCAATAAATATTACCGACTGTAGAGTATCCTTTTCTAAACCCTGCCTGTGACTTTGGTAAGAAGTTTAACTCCTCTATGCAGGATAGAGGAGTAGATTTTAGACGCAATATTAAATGAGCTTATTCCTCTATAGTTGTTGACATCAGATAGACTACCTTTCTTATGTAGGGGATAGATCTCTACCTTTCTTATGTAGGGGATACATCTGGGCCTTAGAGAGTTAGACCATTCCACTGGATACTCGACTGACTCAAATAAGTATGTTGTTCAAGTGAAGACAGATAGACGAAAAACAAAACATTTATGTTTTGTATCCTTTTCTTCAAGCAGGCAGTACAATGATATCATAGCACAGGGAAAGATTATTATGATGATTTCTCATGACATTATTTCTAGAGCAAGAGCATCACACAATTTGAGTACATACATTAAAAATTGAATAGAGAGAATTGTATGAAGACAACCGGTTTCAACGTGGATAATGAGCTTAGCACCTGACTGTATTAAAGCATTCTAGTTTGCCCTAAATAGTGAAATCCCACTTGCATGAGTATATAGTCCCCTCCTTTGTTTGTGGTTCCATATAAACTGTGTGTATTCAAATTCATATCCATTACATTCAAATTTAACCATAGGATTACACCAAAATTACTGAGCAAAAGTACATATGAGAGATATGAGCAAGGTGCACTTAATACTTAAATCTATGAAGTATTTATAAAATACAACCAACAAAACAGAATACCAATCAAAATTGCAAAATAAAAATAGCAACCATGTGGTAGTACTGCTATACATAACAATAACAATAAAGTACATCAGGAAAAGTAACAATGATAAAGATCTCTTACTGTACAGAATAATCCTTAAAACCAATGAAGTAATTTAGTTTATTTACATACAATAAAGAGTAGCTAATCAATTTACAAATCTTAAATAAAGAGGAAGATGGATAAAAGCAACACCAAAAACAAACAAGAAAATAATTAAAACTCTCTTCACCAACACACACATACACAAGCTGCTAGTTTTCCATTCTTTACTTCTACTCTACTCGAGTATCCATAATTTCAAAAGCTGCTGGTCGTGATAAATACTGATACTCATCTAAGAGGAAAAAATTTAAGGTGGCTTCTGTATTAGTATTTTTTGTACAAATCTTTATTACACTTTCAATGCCTGTTTTTTCCACCATTTCACCCCATGCAGATTGGTAGCATCTCCAAACACTTCACATTCAATTACAAATACAGCCAATATCACAGAGGACACCCACACCAAAAAACTATCAACATTTATCAACATTTATCAACATTTATCACAGAGCATGATTCCCAAGGGATATCGCACAGAAAACTTTTGCGTAGTAGCGACACCGACCTTGACCCTCCCATCCCACATGCAGCGACAGATTTCTGTGGACATGAACTAATGTTAATCTGTCCAACATGTTTGGGGGGTAACAATAGCCAGTTTTATTGAAATAATAAATCACTAAGCCTTTAGACAGGTGGGCAGGGACAGGGATATTCAGTGATAGAACTTCTCAGCCTCCATTCTATGGCAAGGACAGAGTGAATAAATTCTAGTGGGACAGGGATATTCAGTGATAGAACTTCTCAGCCTCCATTCTATGGCAAGGACAGAGTGAATAAATTCTAGTCAAATCAGTAGAGGAATGTTTATCTCTCCTATAATAGTATGATCACATATTGAGAACTCTAAGATAACAACTTTAAACCGTTTCCCATCACTGCGTACACATGTGCGGACTGAGACGCCCTTGTGGCAGCACCTGTCTGTATTGATCTCCATGCCTTCCTTTTTCAAATAATACAATTCAAAGCTTTGTCCTTTTTGGATTTTTTTAAATTTCACAAAAAGAGTGCACACAAAAAGAAGGCCTAAAACTTCTGGTGTGAACAAGTTAATACTTAAACAATCTGTTAAATCCAGCTTTGAAATTTAATTAGAATTTTTTTCTATAATTTGAGGAGAAGACCTTATTTCAATGAAAAAACCCCCCAGCAAATATCATAAGAAGTTTAAGTAATGATAATCCAATATCGGGGGGGGGGGGTTGTTTGCTTCAGTCCCTGCTGTAGACTAGTTACATATTAGTATTAGTAGTAGCAAGGAAAGGAATCAAGGGTCACAGTTCTCATTTACATTCATTGACTAAGTGGCAGAGTAACAAGAAAACTATACTTGCAGTCAACACATTATGTATCACCCCACATTTGACATAGAACATTTTGATCTGCAACAAGAAAAGTTTCAAAGTAGTGATCGCAGTTTTACTTTTATAAATAACAATATGTACAGAAATCTCCTGATGGGATCATCATGAGAGGGATAGAGACAACTAAAGCCAGAAATACAGTTTACATCAAATAGGTAAAATAATCATGAGAGGGATAGAGACAACTAAAGCCAGAAATACAGTTTACATCAAATAGGTAAAATAATTATGAGAGGGATAGAGACAACTAAAGCCAGAAATACAGTTTACATCAAATAGGTAAAATAATCATGAGAGGGATAGAGACAACTAAAGCCAGAAATACAGTTTACATCAAATAGGTAAAATAATCATGGAAAAAATTCATACAAAGAATTGCCACAATCGGTTTATCATCAGTCATGGCGTTTGTTTAAAACAACAATTATCATGTCGATAAATTCTTAAAGTTTATTCAGCTTCTCTACTTGCCAAGACACGTGCATCATGTAGCAATGCTATTAATAGATTGTATTGCTAGTACATGCACATGTCATTTATGGATTTTTACTTGCCTAAAGCATTGCAGGTGTCTGTCAAAGTGATATGTTCAACAACTAACAAGATTCACTGCTTTCTTCTACTTGTAGTAAGACTTTGATATAGGCTGTGCCTGGCTTATGAGGAGACCTTGTCAGAGCTTTGACATTTCCTATTCCAGCCTTCCACTCTACAGCGCAATGGTACACCTCAATATAATGCCTACATTTTCTTAGACAAAAAAAAAATAGAATAAAAAAATAAACGAGGCTAAATATGGGAACAATACAATGTCCATAATTACTAACAATAGGTGAATCACTTTGATACCTTGCCCACTCACCTAAAGATATAGAGACATATTTTAAGACAATTTATCTCCAAGTAATTCATTTTTTGTTTCCCCAATGCTATGAACCACTACATTTTCACAGATTTATAAAAACAAAAAAAAAACCCCAGACAGAGCTAGATAACATGAAAGAGGACTAAAATACAGATCTGATTGTTCCTAGAAGACAGCCAGCCTAAACGTTAAATTTCCGTAACAAAATACTTTGGAAGCATTTAATGTTAAACTAGAAGTAAAGACATTTGAAGGGGTGGATACAGGTACCATGCTTGTAGCAAAGGCCTTCGCAAGCTCTTCACTTTCAACAACGCACATAAGTTTCATGAATAATTAAGTATTTTTGGTTAATGCTTCAAATGATAATAGAAGCTTTGGCAGACGAGAATAACATGCAGTCAAACTTGGTGTTTGGAGAGATATCCCACAATTTAAAGTTATGAAATCAGGTGAAACAATCCAACCAAGCACCAACTGAGAGAGAATAGTCATTTTGACTCACTGTATGCTGAGTCGCTGTTATTGCCACACAAAGCGGTTCCTTTGAAAGATTCCCTTTCGCCCCAAATGGTTCTTTGACTAATATAATGATGATTATATTATTTAGAGCCTTTAGAGAAATAAAAAAGCACCTGCATTTGGATTATCAACATAAAAAAAAGAAAAAGGGTAAACATTCCTAAAGAACATAGCTGTTGTTTGTTTTATTTTGTAAGTTCCATATAATAATGGAGTGAAAACCAGTGGAATAAAAATAAAGAGAAGAAAACCAAACAGTGAAGAGCTGATGATTGGGACAATCAAATTAACAGTGGTCACAAAGCATTCTAATAGCTACTTTCAACACATGGTAGGGCCTACAATAATAGACTAAACACCCAAGGCTCCAGGGAGAAACTGCTATCCTCTCTGAGTTTGCAAAGGCACACATCAACCTTTTTAAGACGTTGGTGCTAGCCCCTCTTTCTTTCCATCGGGATGTGTTTGTATAAAGCCTATAATTCCTCGAGGACGTGGTAACTAAAAGAAAGAATGATAGTTATAGCAACATATTACAAAAATCCCTCCTTTTGACCACTCTTATTTCTGATGGCGACGCGTGTTTGATCCGCCCTGTTTGCCTCACATTTTTGCTATCACCACCACAGATGGTTGTAATCACCTCACTCAATTAATGATTGACGATAAAACAACATGAGACAAGGGAGCCATTGATTATGTTAACCTAAAGTTATCTTCTATGGCGAACTCTGCTTACATAGAGCTATCCAAGTAACTCAATAGTTCTATGTTTGCTTAAAAAACACAAAAGAAACAATGACTTCAACAAGTTTTTACATCAATTTTTCTGCCTTTATAACAAAAAATTATGAAGCTAAATTATAAAGTAAACCAATGTCATTGGCACTAAAAGAGAAAAGAAAAAAGAAAAGAAAAAGGAAGAAATAGAGTACATCACAGCCTACATGATTCATGCAAGGATAAAAAAATGAATTTAATTTACAGAGGATTAAAATATAGCTAAACAATGAACACCATTCGAGCTTTAGAAATCACAGTTTCTTATTAGTGTAAGCTTTTTAAAGCAAGTTCAAAATTAATCGTGTAAAAAAAATTCTGAAGGGCTGATTAGTTGACTTTTTAAAACATAAAAATATGTGAATCTGGGCCTGACTTGGCAAAAAAAAAATCCCAAGAAAACCTAGACCTAATCGATGCATTGCAAGGCCTAGATCTGTTAAGACATTTATAACCTAATCGATGCATTGCAAGGCGTAGATCTCTAAAAACATTTATAACCTAAAGCTCCTTCAATAGCTGTGGGTCAAGCCGATAAAACAACCTTTGTTCAAAGACTCAAAGCAGTTAAATAGACTTTTCTTGCTTACTATAATCCGACCGATGTTAAGGCTCATTGAAAAAAGTACTTTAAGATACAAAAGTTAACTGTAACTACTTTAGAATGCTACTTTCAGAAGTGTTTGTGTTTTCAGTGAGTACAAATAAAGATGAGAGAACAGGTATTTTTAGTCAGTAATGTAACTGTATCTAATCCTTGTTCCTTGTTGACAATGGCACCAAAGTGTTTAAAGCATCAAATTTGCACTATACAATTTCGATCCCTACTTCCATAGGAACCAGGATTCACCAACAGGAAGACTTCAGATGTTGTCTGATTTACACATCCTCTTGTCTTTCACCTTTAATGTGAAATTAATGCCATTGAGATCAATGTTAGACCTTTCAAACAATATAATGAATCCAAATCACAGATTACTCGTACAGTGGAGACATTGACAAGCCAAAAAATCAAATTACAAGTGACTGGCCATAAAAAATTGGCCAGTTGAAGGCGATGTTTAACATAATTTAATTTTGCGGTGTGAATCTCTAAATGTGAAACACAGCCCTGGAATATAAATTGTTGTTGTTGGTGCCTAGCGAGCCCCTCATGACCGCGGGCCGACTGCTGCCCTCCTCTGTCGGGGGAATCAAGGCGTAGGCCCCGTTGGACGCTGTGCGGTCCCAGCGCTGCTGCAGCAAGAGCTGGTTGGTGCTGAGGTCTGCGCCCGGCCCGTGCACGCCCTCGGCCAGCCGCGGGTCCTCGCTGGGGGAGATCAGTCCGCTCGGGTGGTTCAGGAAGTTGATGTCGCTCTTCGAGTGGTGCAGGTGGTGGTGCACGCTGCCGACCGCCGAGCTCAGCAGGAGGTGGTTGGGGATCTGGTGGTGGGGCTGGTGGTGCGGCAGCTGGTGCCCGTGGTAGTGCGTGTTCAGATCCGCAGCGCTCTGGACGTGGGGCAGAACTTCCTTCCGCCGCTTGGCCTGAAGCTGGTCGTACTTGGCCTGGGTGGGCAAAGTTTGGAGGGACACACCAAACAGCAAATACAAATTAATATACCAAAAAAAACAATACCCCAACCCAAGACCAGTGAAACCACAAAATAAATTATGCACATATGTTTTCATTCGCGTCTTAATTCCAAGTGTTCCCATAAAAAACAGAAGTTTGTTTTTAAAACTTTTCTTCACAATATATAAACTTTCAAATAATACCAACCTTCTTTCAGTGTCATAGACAAACACGATTTCAATGACAACAAACGGCCAGTGGCAAAAATAAAATGATCCGGCCAGGAATTTGGTTAAGGAGATCAATGTGACAAATGCCAATGATTTCATAAAAGTCATTCTGTATTTATTTATTTTTGTTACCTTGTTATAAATGAGCACTCCAAAGACAGCAACCAGCATTCCCACAATATTCATCGGCCCCACTGGATTCTGCAGGATGATCAGGGAGCCCCCAATGATGGCTATCCTTTTTGTGGCGTTGGCGACTGCATAGCTGAGAGGGGTCACCATGGCCAACACGGAGAACGCGAGAACATTGTGCATCATATTGAAAGCGCCAGCACATATAAGGAAGATGAAACTTTGGGACACCTTTCCGCTATTTAACTGAGGAAGAAAGAAGTACGGAAGATATAATTTGAGATTAGTTTCAACTCAAAAGTGTCGGCACTTATTGTGTTTTTTTCATGTTGAAATTCAGAAGTTAGAAATTAGAATTCCAATCAACAGCATGTCAATATTATTGATACCCCCTGGATCTGAACCTCTAGCAGACAATGGTACAGCATACTAGATTATAAAATAAAACAGGATCCTTTGAAAAAACTTTACTGAACTCTTTTTTTTTACTGA
Source organism: Elysia chlorotica (assembly GCA_003991915.1). Classification (NCBI taxonomy): domain Eukaryota; kingdom Metazoa; phylum Mollusca; class Gastropoda; family Plakobranchidae; genus Elysia; species Elysia chlorotica. The sequence goes on along the minus strand of RQTK01000688.1, from coordinate 238,277 downwards.
TCATTTGTACATTTATGGAAAATTGATATCCCTGCAATATGTAAGAAAATAGCCAAGATGTTTACTTACAAACTCTTGATCACCATATATCCTCACTCCGTCTAAAACGAGCCACACAGGTAAAAACAGCATTGTAGAAATCCTAGTTATCAAAGTGAGCAGCTGTAAATGATGATACTCCGTCTCCTTAAGGCACTGCAATCAGAAAAAGTCAAGGTAAGAAGGTCGCATTGATAAAGCAAGTGGGAAAGCAAGCTACTATCCTGATATGTCAGTTTGGAGGGGGAAAAAAGATAGAAAAACACATCAAGTTTTTAAGGAAGGAAGATATACTGAAAATGGGTATCAATATTCAAAAGCAAATAACAGGAAAATGAGAGTCTTGTGTAACCGTAGTCAATTAGTGTGGGACTCTGATAAATATTCTTCTAGTTTAGGCCACATAGACTAATTTTTTTCCCATATCCGCCATTAAAAAAAAATAATTGTGCCAATGAAAAAAACAAATTATTTCAATAAAATGTTATTTTCTGCATCTTCTTAATATAAATTAAGATTTTAGGAGAAAAAAAAACCAAGTGGCTGCTGGTACGTGACCGTACGCAAATACAAGATTTTATTAGCACGTGAGTTCTCGCAGTTGCACATAATTCTCGTATTCCTCGAGATTTGGCGCCGCGGGTGGAAACTAGTTTCTGTTTTCTTTCCCCTCCCTTTCTCTCCGTCTCCGCCTGAGTCTATCAGTGAACCAGGAGGGTAAGACTAGATTGAAAATGGCTCGCTTTCAAACCGATGAAATATTTGAGTGTTTTGAACAGTTTGAAACCAAAGTTTCCTACAGTACCAGAGTTAAAGGGTGTGTTTAATATTTTTCTCCCGTACAAAGTGTGCTTAAATTTGTATTTATTAGTTCAAATTAGTTTGGTTTAGCGAAAACCCAAACGGCGCTGCGTATTGTGTTTTTAACGTGACACCGATATTTCAAAAGTTAAAACGTTCATAAACTATTTATTTTCCTATCGATTTTCAAAATTTAAAAGGCAAAATTCATCATTTGCCCTAAAAAACAAAACAAAACCAAAACAAACATGCAATCGAATTTGACATCATACATACAACCCAAACTTATGATTTCTATGTTGTTGAGGGGAGGAGAAAAGGCATTGTATCTGTTCGTATTTTTGAAATTCACTTTTTCTTATTTATAAATTTGTTGGTTTTGGTTGAATTGTGGTGAAATTGAACATTTTTCGTCAAAATAAATGTGTGCATGCAAATCTAGTCAAAATACCTCGGTAATTTCGTAGCTTTATCTTGTGCTGTTTTAGAGATTTTGGGATTCAAATATTTTGGTCCTAGCTCCATAATATTAATTAATATTATAATAAGATGAGTGTACACAAAATCTTAAAAAGGCGCTTGATTAGAGGCAGGCTTAAATGTAAAAAATTGAAGGCAAATAAAGAATCCTTTAGAAAACTATAATCAATGAATCTGTTTGTTCAGCCTGAGAGAACATACGATGGAAAAACTTAAAACTTGCAGGACATTGAAAAACCTGGAGCAAACTAAGCACATAGCGTTTCTCAATCAATACCTTCTGTTGACTTAAAGTAACAGTTGTGCTTTCTATATTTTTTCAAATGTTATCAAAATAAAAAAAGAATTTGGAAAAAAAAAGATTTCTATTCTACAAATATTTTTATCCCATAAATCTTGACAGCAGCAGGAGTTGACTGTTATGTGGCTTAAACGTCACTACCAAACTACCATGGTTAAAATTTCAACAGATTAGAAATCCATGTTTATTCTGCTTGACAAAGTCTGAGATCTCACGATAGATGAAAAGACACATTTACATGAATCAACCAATGCTCTTGTCAGTGTCAAAGTACTTTGAATAGCCAATCAGATATATTATCTCAGTCCCCAGTTTCACTAACAGACCTCATAATGGTCTGTGGAAAAGCATCACCTTTTAAAGAGGGATGCAAACTTTAATGGCTAGTTGTCAATTCATACACTTTGACTAAGGGTTGCATTCAATTCATTTAAATATTCTTATAAAGGGTTGGCTAGATTCAGGCATTTTACCTTTTTAGTAAAGATGGTTTGAACTGAGAAGAAAAATGTTGCAGAGACTGAGCTGGCCAGACCGATGGCGTCAAATGAAAGTTCCGTGGCAGTCGCTATGCACACTCCGGTGATAATTGGAGCTAGAGACAGATACACCTGAAATAAAAACAAACATCAAATTAAGCTCTCTTAAGAGAGCATCAGAGCATCAGTTGACCAGGTGATCAGCCCTGCCACACCCCATTTTTCTACAGCTAGTACCTCGTGCCAAATCTAGACTGACCATCTGGCCCTCGAGCGGCCTTCAAAGTGCTGTGTGGGTTAAAAAATCAGGGCTAGTTCAACAGTCGTAGTAATTTAGCCTATTGAATCTGTACAAATAACTACCATACCAGGTACCTTGTAAATGAAATTAGAAATAACAAGTAGTTTATATCAAATCTATGTAACTTTCAATAAGACATCCTTATACCGAAACATTTAAATCCAATGAAGGCTACCATTTTTTTCACTCACTTGAGTGGCATTTTTTTATATACTTATTTTTTTCTTCATTATAAAAAAATGAATATCCGGAATGCATGCAATTTATTAATAATTTAAAAACAGATAGGCTTACACCCCTTGTTTGCAAACCATAAGATTTGTTTGAAAGCAAGTAGACACATTTTAATGACTTCAATCTTGCACTGTACGGCATTAGTCACAACAGAATTTGTTGCTTTATTGATAAAATTGTGGACTTCAGGTCTAATAATGATTAAAAATTTTGTGACACATATCCCCTTTAATGGGTTCTCTTTTCCCAAAAACATCACCTAGCCTATAATGAACAATTGGATAGACAAAGTATGGACAACCCTCTAGATTATAAGCACTATAAGAATGCTTCCACTTGCAAATATTTGCTGTGAGAGCTATATAAACTTTAACTAATAATTGCTATTGCAACTGTCATGCCCTTTCACATACCGGCCAAGTTTGTTTTTCACCAAGTATAATTCTTGACAATAACACTGTAAATAAAGGCAACGTTGCTTTCACTGAAATAGAAAAGGAGAGCAAATAAGATGAAAACATCAACTGGTCTCAATTGGAATGATTCATTAATTACAGAATTTTCTGTCAAAATAATACTCGGAGAACCTCGAAGCATAATTCTTTGACATGGCCATTTCAAAAGACTATCGTCAAAATTATTAATGTGAAACATATAATATTGCATTAAGCATCAATTAATAGGCCAGAAAAGACACTATTAAATTATTTTAAGACATGATAAATAGCTGATTTATTGGTCTCGATATGTAGGATTAAATACATTTCTATAATTCTAAGATGCTCCTACAAAATATAATAAAAGTGAGAACAAGTCATTCGAAAAATTGTTTATATGATATAAAGCAGGCACATACAATTATGAACAAGAGAGTAGTATTTGCCATACAAATGTTTAAATAATTAAAAACTTCATTCTACTCAAAATATTGGGTTTAAATAAAAAAATATATAAACAAATCCACCATTAATTACATCTATATGAGAAAAAAGCCTCATCTCCCTTTTATCATAAAGATGTATGAAGATACATTAGCAAATTGAAAATTAAAAGAAAGCAAACTATTGTATTACCTGTGTGAGCATAAGAAACAGAAACCTTCCAAATACTGACATATGACAACACTGATGAGATGAATTTCCCAAAAGCCAACGGAAATATCATGGAATAAAAATATCTTCTTGGAATGGACCTGCCCTTGGGAACTTTCAGCATCGTGGTGATGGGGCCCAGACATATGGATGCTGTCACCAGGTGAGTCATGGCCATTGTCATGGGATAGGGAAAGTCCGAAAGAACAACCTTGCCCAAGATATTGTCGCTGGTGCTGGAGGCGTACCACATGACACACAGCAGAACGACTTTCATAAAGTCCAAGTACGTATTCCCATCCATCGTGAATTGAATTGCAAGTACGAAGTTTATCTTTAACAAAATTTAAAGAATTTTTCTCAAAAATAAAAAATTTCAACAACAAAAAAGTATTGCTGTTTGAGCCTTAGGACCATAAAAAACTGAACAGCTCGACTTGTTTTAGTTCCGGGATACCATCATGTCATGCCTTTGGCACTATGTCTGAAGGCCATTTCTGAATCCTGGAATAAAGAAAAAACTTGATGATTGCAGCATCTGGGAGCAAGACCATGATAGTGTAAAAAGTTGCAGACAATTTAATTAGGAATTTAGAATCTGGCTCAGCATTCTATAGTCATGAGTAAATGACACGACTATTATTTATTTTTCAGGAAATCATAAATATATATAATAAAAAAAAGCTCCGACCTCAAAACATTCTTAAATCAACCAATTTTTACTAGGTTAAAAAATATTTAAAAAAAAGATTGTCAAAGTCATACGATCTAAAGTGGATGGGAACATCTTTTATAAAAGCATTTTTAAAACTTAAATTTATCATTTAAAACAAAATAAACAGATTACAATTTACATACTGCAGATTTCACAAAATGGCACTTCTCTTGGTCATAGAACTTACAATGATTTTTTAAACAGAACATTTCTTCAAAAGTTAATGTTTGTTGATTTTCATGCTTGTTTTAATTAAGCTGTAAAAGCAATCACATGTTTCTGAGTTGATGTTTTCTAATTTTTATTCCAGCGTCTATCGTCTTTTTTCAGATCAACTAGATATCCCACTTTTTGCTCACTTCACTAAATGCAAAAGAGAATGCTGAACTGTGTTTGTTGAAGTTTTGGGTTGTTTGGTTGCCATACTCTATACAGCGAGGGAGAGAGTTCTCTCACTCTCTTCGAGTTTGAGTTTAAAAAGTCTCCTTGGTTCCCCTGGAGGGTCCTATACGACGACAGGCCCCAAGACTGACGTCTGACAAGTTTATGTGCTGCCACACACGAGACAGGGCGGGGATACCATGACTCCTGGTTCAGCGGGTCACATTATACTGACACCGACCCAACCAGTCACAGGGGTGAACATTGGACAAAGAAATCTGCCGATCATGGGACTAGATCCGTGCCCAACCAGTCACAGGGGTGAACATTGGACAAAGAAATCTACTGACACCGTACCCAACCAGTCACAGGGGTGAACATTGGACAAAGAAATCTGCCGATCATGGGACTAGATCCGTGCCCAACCAGTCACAGGGGTGAACATTGGACAAAGAAATCTGCCGATCATGGGACTAGATCCGTGCCCAACCAGTCACAGGGGGTGAACATTGGACAAAGAAATCTGCCGATCATGGGACTAGATCCGTGCCCAACCAGTCACAGGGGGTGAACATTGGACAAAGAAATCTGCCGATCATGGGACTAGATCCGTGCCCAACCAGTCACAGGGGGTGAACATTGGACAAAGAAATCTGCCGATCATGGGACTAGATCCGTGCCCAACCAGTCACAGGGGGTGAACATTGGACAAAGAAATCTGCCGATCATGGGACTAGATCCGTGCCCAACCAGTTACAGGGGTGAACATTGGACAAAGAAATCTGCCGATCATGGGACTAGATCTACTTCTTGAGCCAGTTCGCCCCTGTAGCCATTTAAGCCAGACACTGCAGAGACCAACGCTCTACTTCTTGAGCCAGTTCGCCCCCTGTAGCCATTTAAGCCAGACACTGCAATTTTATTACTAGGTACTTGTCTATCGACTTGTGTTACTGACTCCCAATCTAAATCCCAATGTCTATGTTGTCTTTAAATTGGCTGACTGATTTGGCATCATGCCATTAGGAGAAGCCAATTTTGAAACAAAACAAACCAAAACCTTGATGATTTTGGCCGATTTTCTCGCAAGTAAGATAAAAAAGCAATTCGTATGCTCTGTGGTTCTGACACAAAAAGATCATAGCTGTTTTCAGTTCATTCCTCTTATTCAAAATCTATGCCATTTTAAAAGCCAAACTGTTGATAAAATATTCCTCATTTGATCTAGAATCATATTGCCAGTTTGGATTATGCTCTGATGGGGCAAATTAAAAGTCAAAACTGTTTTTAGCCTGTGCACCTGAAAATAAGGCGACATACTTTGCTCTCTAGAGATCTACCATTGCAAACCACAATTTTCGTCATTATATGTGCGCTTAATTTATTTCTGATTTGTTTATATGGGCCTGGAATCCATTTGCAGCCTTTAAAACGAATAATTTTGGCTGAGTAAATTAATAATTAGGTCTTGTATTGAGAATTTGATCTAAACTATGGCTCCCGATCATTTTTTTTTCCAAAAAGAAAGACTTGTGTGCCAGAATTATCATAATAATGATGACTGAATTAAAAGAAAAAACAACTATTGACCTTATAATAGCATGGAGTCAACAAACACCAACAAAAATACATTAATTTTGAAAAAAAGTCAAATTTTTAAGGGAGTTTTATAAATAATTTTTTGACTCCAGGGAAATTTATATAACAGTTAAGGTTTAAAGATATCTTTAGTTGCATCTGAGTTTTAGGTCTTTGATGATGTTACAATGCTTTTAACATATATTTATTAAAGTTAACGAGCATGCAAGCTTGAAAATAAAATAGTTTATTAAACAGGCCTAAAAATTTGATTTACGTTTTTTGGGGAAAATAACACATTTTAATCAGAGGCAACAACGGTGCATTTACCTTTATGAAATCCAGGACTAAAATTATTTTATTATTGATGTTGTATAGATCGAGTGAACTTCAAATTAAAATTTAGCAAAAAGTAAACGTATAGTCCTACATTACATATGTGTAGATTAAGTATAGTGAGAAAACCAGCTTTTCAAGACCTATAATTTGATGTTATGTAAGTGGAGTCTATATTGCTGGAAACTTTTCTCCCAATCCACGATCGGGATATCGCGCTCATATTCATTTTGTGAAAGCTGCCATGTATCTAATACAATACATGCACAAGATTATATGGTCCTTGTTTATTTAAAAGCTTTAAATTTTTTTTTTTTTTTTTTTCGTTTTGACAGACATTTCAATTTTAGCCTTAAAGTAAATATAGATTTAGCTTTTTTTAAAAAAAAAAGACTTTAAATGTCTGGATCTAGACTAGATCTAGATCTAGAATATACTTAAACTTTAAAAATCATATGTTTCTACAAATGCTTCCTCAGGAACTCATTCTAAAATTAATGTTGTCTTACCAGTTGTCTAATGGAACAGCATATTGACTGTTACTGTCCCTGACACCTACAAGAGTCCTGGACAAATTTCACCAGTTACCATGTTTTAGAAGTTTCTTTTCATCATTATTGAATCTATGATCTGCTAGGTTAATTATCTTACTGTAGGCCTACCAGTATGTTGCTTCTAAATTCCAACTCGGCGAAGGAACATAAAAAACATTTCGTTTTTCGTTTCTGTTACACGTTAAACGGAAATATGATCCACAACTTACATCTATAGAGGTGTGAAAAGTTTGTACTCATTTATTGGCTATTAACCTGAACAACAAAAACCTAGAAATAAATCTATGCATAAAAATGTTTTTGAAGGAAAATTTATCAATTTAGCATATAAATTCATGTCATAACATACACACAGTTTTTGTCCTTAAATAAATACCAAGATTTACCATATTCGCAGTTAATGATCATACTAAGATGGCCGCGTCCATAACATAGAGTCTAAGCCCTACAAGAATTTACGAACAAATTTACTTTCAGCACCGTGATTATATACTTATCTAAGGCCTATATATATCTATATGAGTGTACACGTTTTTAGTTATTAACTATCCATTACTAGAAAGGGTGAAATTGATTATCAAAAAGCAAATTTGAAATTTTTGTGTTTTTTTTTTTAATTAAAAAAAGGCTAAATAAAAATAATAGAAAACTTTCTTTGCAATGGTTAGGCTACAGTTTCGAGTTATTGCAGCTACTTTTGCTGTTTGTTTTATATTAATTTTTCTTCAAATCTTTGTGATACCGGTGAGTTGTACTTATATGATGGGAGTAAATTTTATATTATTAGATCTAGGCAAGTGTTTGTGTTAGTGTGTTTTAAATTCTGCATTTTCGTCACTGGTTACAATTTTCATGAATGTTACAACAACAAAAATGACGAGCCTACATTAATTATTTCTTAGCATGAGAACTCAGACATAGTCTGTGACATCACTAGCTAAGAAAAGTTACAAAACAGAACAAGAACATATATTTAATCTAAAAAAGGGGGTAAAACAGAGTTTTTTTTTGGAGAAAATAAAACTTATTTTAACAATAAGAACAAATCTGCTCCTCCTGTAGAAACATGTCATGTAAAACTGTAGTTCACAATTTATGTAAACCTCCACGACCTTGTTAACACTCAAATAAAATACATTCATGCATACATGTACAACAAAGAGTGGGAAAAATTTTGGATCTTTTGTGGGGAATTTTTTTCTGATGATCTCCTAATGAAAAAAGGATGTCTCAAGCAAAAAAAAATGTTTCAAAGTAGCTGAAACAGTCTTTTTCAAAACTTCAACACTCAAACCTTTATGAATGTCCATGTTACTGCATTGAGAGCAAAAAGTGCCGTTGACTTGGGTTTGGTGGAAAAAGTCAGTATACATGTACCAAATAAATAGTTTGTCACTGGTACATGTGTACAAATAAATGGTTTTCTTTATCTGTACCCGTGTATAATTAGAGACAGTGTTATATATTCCGAGTTTGGAACTCCAGCAATTGAAATTTAAAAATGACTGGTCTACTTGACCTTCTGAGTGAATTCAGCATTATTTTAAATTTTAATAAAAAGGAATTTAAATGGAATTTGACATGTATTTAAGTTCAAAAACATTTTGACAATATTAATCAACTTTCTCTTCACAGCGCATATTCAACCTTATGACTCCAAGAAAGATTTTGGAAGAAAGACCTCCCTGGGTAAGTTTTAAATCCTTGATATTATTCCAAGACTAACTAGCAAGTAAATGAAGTTGACGACTGACAAAAAAAAAGCCTTGGCCTTTCTTTTCCTCGGCTGTAATGTAAGTTTGGTGAACATTTGATGTATGCAGTAGGGAATTAATGTAATCAGTTATCATTTCTCATACTTCTTATAATGTTTAAAAATACTGTTGCTTTTGCTTTGGCATGGCAGACCACTCAAAATTATTTTTGTTTTACATTCACCATTTAAGATAATCATAAAGTGGATATATTTAAGTTATACTTAGTTTGTGTCAGAGAACTTGACTGTTTTGAGTTGAAACTAATATTCTTCAGTTCACATTTAACAGAATGAAAACTAAAAACTGTAATTACCGGTGGTGTAGATGATTCTGTCAATTTTTTTAATGATTTGAAAATGCGCCTACAGATCCTGAAGGTTTTTTTTCAAACTTCTGTGCTTGAAGCATTTATAAGCGTAAATCGCAGTATGAGATATTAAACGAAACTGAAAATTGTTGACTATGGACAGTCTGATAACTCATTTTAAAATTTTGCTAAGCATTATATATAATTCAAAAGTGTTCTATATATGCCTTTGAGAAGTTAAGCATTTTGTATTCTTGACTTAAAAATTGTATCCGAGCATTTGTTAAATATCTTGTCTTTTTATAAAGATAGGGTTATAACAAACAAAGACATTTTTCGAATGATTCTTTTTTAAGGAGGCTGTAAATCTATTCTTGGGAAAGTGTGAAGACTCGGGGTTGCCAGTATTTGTCATAGAGCCAAGCCTTCTCCGCGCGATCCGTGATGGGAGCACGCGCAGGGTGGAACTGTGGAATAAAGCAAAGCAAAATATCGTCACCTTTGGGGTAATCAGCCCAGGTCTGGATCAACTGGTGAGTAAAAAGAAAAAGTCAATAATAATAAGGATAATAAAAATTGAATCAAGTTCACGTCACACGTTGGTAGATCTAGTCCGTTTAAACATTATCTAATCATCTTCACAGTATTATTAACTTATAATAAGTTAAATTTAGGGTAATTAAGTCTTGCTTGGTTTAGAAAATTTAGTTCTGTGATTTAAGTTAGAAATATATTTTAACATTGTTCTGAATTTCGAATTGATTTTTCTTGGTGTGTAATTCGCCTGTGCTCCTTCATTTTGGATATATTTTTTAAGAATTTCTGGATTTGACTTATTTCCATACATTATAAAGTTTTTTTTAAAACTAAATTAATTTTGTGTAAATTATTTATTTTATGGTCTGAAACTTTTATCACGTTTACATGGATTTTCATTACACCATCAAGTTGATAATTTTACCCCTATACAAGAACGACCAAGTTCCCTGAACGAGTTCACTCAACCTCGATACACGAGCCTTAGGGGCGGAACGAGAAAACGGCGCATGATTCAATCAATTATAGGACATAGGCCCTTGCCCAAAACCCTCCTTACCTTGACCACCACCCTTGTTTATTCCCGTGTTAGAAAAAGAAAAAAAAAACAATAACAAAGCCGAACTCATCGGTGATACTGGAAATGACTAGGCACACACACAGTTAATGTCGCAACCAAAGCCTAGTACAATAAAGAACTCGAAAGACCTGGAGACTTAAAGTCTGTAAAAAGCTGAGGAGTCTTCAAGCCTGAAGTTTCGGCTGTAGTGGGAAGAAGAAAGAAATTCTTGTAGTGGCCTCACGGACTAGGGTTGAAACTGAAATGCTTTTTTCTTCTTTTAGTAAAGTGATTATATTACAAATTTTTCTCTGTTGTGCAGTCTTACTCAAAACACATGATTCGTTTTAATTCTCATGTTTCCATTTAATTTATTTTTTTTGTTTCTGAAGAATGCACTCAAACATTTTGTTTAGGCTCTGCCCAGTAATATCAATTGACAAAGAGACATTTATATTGCTATTTTTTGTTTTTCTTTGTAATTTTTGCTTTAGCATCTTGTGATGTCTGCTATGAAACGAGAAAATTATGAGTACTGGGAAAAGAATGATCCTGACCCTCGTGGGTTGTCTTTAGAAACACAGAGATCCTACAGGTATGGTGTTTTCTCTTACGCAAATAGACTGTTCCTCTCATGACTCTTTCTCACACACAAAATACAAAAGTAAGAAATTCTTGTATATAATTATATCATACCGGCCCTTTAAAGTGATTGGGTGAGATTGGAGGGAATTATACCTTATTAAGTTTGTTTGTTTTGCTTCTTTTTTGTGGATAAAAATAATTTTATATTTTAAGATTATCTTTTTTGTTTTTCTTATGTGAGAAAATTGACTCCAAATATTCTCAAATGACTTAGGGCATTATTTAGATTTTTTTTCTAATTGAAAAAAACAACAACCCAGTAATGAAGTCTCTAAGATTTGTTTCTATCAGGCTCATTAGATTGATAGATAAGTTAGGAACAGCAAAATAACTGTGCAACTTTATCACACCACTGTAGGCTACATAAACAAATGTTGCATTTTTTTTTTCTTTGCTTGAATTAGTCTATTCCCAATACTATTTCCTTTTCAGTTTTGGCTGATTATTTAATTCAATAGATTGTTATTTTAATGACAGTTACAGCATAATCCTTGTTGCTCTCAGTTTGACTGATTGATCTTATATGGTGTAACCTACTTTTAATGCATAAATGTTGTCGCCTGTAGAGTTGTTCCAAGCCACTTCCTTCTGTGGGTGCCAGTGGAAATCAACTTGCCAATGATAATACACGTGGTCGTCCTGTACAAGCGAGGGGAGTTCTTGTGGCATGCTCCCATAGCAGACAAAGAGCACACGCCTCCTTTCAGTTTGGCCGATTCACCTTTCTCAAACACAGCTGGCTCTTTTAAAGAGTGAGTCATCTAATATAATATATTATATGCACAACTGGAGAATGGCGTTTCATGTACAATTTTACAATTCATACAATAGGGTGTTTCTGTCATCATCACATGCATTAATAACATCTATATAAATATTAAAACTTGATTTAACCTCAGAACTAAAGTTTAAAATACTTTTTTTTTTCTCCATAGCCTTATTTACGTAATTTTATAATCCTGTGTTGCTCAGCAAGGAAATCAACCTACATTTTGTAATTTTGGGCTTTTTTTTTATACAACAGTTGAAGCTGTTTAATCAATGAAAACAGCTTTTGACATTGGTTCTTTCCCTTTGCCGTGAAATATCTCAGTTTCAGCATTTCAACTTCCAAAATCAACGGAACTTCGCTGAGGCATCCCCAGGATACGTTTGGCTTTTTGGAAGAAGTGGAGAGCTCTGAGTTCATTGAGTGCAATTACAGCCGGGCCTATCACTTCTTCAGTCTGTATCACAAGGACAAAGGGCAGAGAGCACAGACGTTCAAGCAGAAAGCCAGACAGTTGATTCTCACAGCAAAAACAGTCCTTGACTCCATGGGGATTCCATTCTGGCTCAGCAGCGGAACCTGTTTAGGTATGTCAAGGTCACAGCTTGAAAATAAAGGTGTAAGAAATGTCAAGGTCACAGCTTGAAAATAAAGGTGTAAGAAATGTCAAGGTCACAGCTTGAAAATAAAGGTGTAAGAAATGTCAAGGTCACAGCTTGAAAATAAAGGTGTAAGAAATGTCAAGGTCACAGCTTGAAAATAAAGGTGTAAGAAATGTCAAGGTCACAGCTTGAAAATAAAGGTGTAAGAATTGTCAAGGTCACAGCTTGAAAATAAAGGTGTAAGAAATGTCAAGGTCACAGCTTGAAAATAAAGGTGTAGGAAATGTCAAGGTCACAGCTTGAAAATAAAGGTGTAGGAAATGTCAAGGTCGCAGCTTGAAAATAAAGGTGTAGGAAATGTCAAGGTCGCAGCTTGAAAATAAAGGTGTAAGAAATGTCAAGGTCACAGCTTGATTATTTATTGTGTTTTGGTATTAGTGCAGAGTCATTGATTTGATTTGGATACATTTCCTCTATATATAATTTACTAACAAAAACTGTTTGACTTTAGTGTTTCTTTTTGTTTTTCTTATTTATTGGAACAACTTAAACTATATGAATTTATACATTTTTTGGTCCTAAAATTAAAATGTGTGCTTAGTATGTTACCATGCTGTTGTTGTTTTTTTTTTAATTTAAGTTAGTTTGTATTCATAACAAATTGATTTGAATTTTTCTTTTTTTTTTTTTCCCAATAAAGGTTGGTTCCGGCAATGTGATATCATTTCACATACAACAGACGTGGATATTGGGATCTTCATCAAGGACTACAGGCCAGAACTGGTCAACTTGCTGGAGAGCAAAGGACTGACCCTTACTCATCACTTTGGGAAGGTACGTTTTTTGTTCAAAAAATGTTTTAATAATACAAATTAAATATAAACATTTTTAATCTTATATTGGGTTCTCTACCTTCTTTTGTCCCAGCTGAATAGCTTGAGTTTATTGTGATTTATTGGCAAGTCAGGAAGTTTTATAAAATGTGTTTGGTAGCACACCCATGATGAGTTGATAATTCCTTTGAAAAATGCAAGAGACTCAGTATTTGTTTGTAGTCTTAAAAGAATAAATAATAATAATAAAATATGTAAACGATTACTGAAACAAAACTTTTTTTCCCTACGAATTTACAGGTTTCTGACAGCCTAGAGCTTTCTTTCTTATATGGAGATCTCAAATTGGATATTTTCTTCTTTTACCATTCTCCAAAATATATATGGAATGGTGGTACCCAAGCAAGCACTGGCAATAAATATAAGTAAGTAGGGCTGCATATTTCTTTATTAAACATATAATATGTATAAAATGTATATATGACCAAGGCAAATATCCCTATGGCATAGTAAAGGTTTGTCTTACCTTAGCGTATATAGTTATGAATCCCTTGTGATGCTAACTATGTATGGGCCTCTTCATTCTAATTTCCCTGTTTTGGACATTTAGAATATTAGATTTGCTTTAAATTTTTTTTTCATTCGTGAAAATGAGAAGCATGTCAATTATTTGTATCCGACAAATCTTTGCTCCTTTGAAATGATAATCAAGTATGGATTTCAAGTGCTCCATATTATTCAAACAGAAGAGATGCTTGAGTTGGTGTTTTTCTTTTTCAATAAACCTAACAAACCTTTTACCGGCGAAATCCATGTTTTAATTACTTGATTCCTGTACATTTTTAAGAGATTTAAGAACCTGAACAACTTTCTTGCTCTTCTGTGGTCTACCTTGAGTTACGTATTGCAGAACGCAACGAAATGTACACATTTTCGCCCATTTCTCGACTTTGACATTATTAGTGTATATTGTCCTACATCTTGATAGCCCCTTTGGGCTGTTTTTCATATCTACTTTTTTGACTCTTTAAAAGTTCTCCATTGCTCAAGTGTATTAAAAAACGTACCTTTGGTTGAATAACATAGTACAACATCAACTACTTTTTAATTTTTTTTCAAAAAGTTCATTTTGTGGTTTCGATGTTTTGCTTTGCAGGTATATTTTCCCTCATTTTAAACTGTGCTGGACGGAGTTTCTGGAGATGTGGGTGCGTGTACCCTGCCCCACTGATCCGTACATTCACGCCAACTACGGGTCAAGATGGATGGTGCCTTTACAGTCGTGGGACTGGAAATCCAGCCCCAATAACGTCATTGAGAACGGGCGGTGGCCCGAGGAGGAGAGGGATGAAGTCATTCAGTTGTATGAATGAGATTAAGTCAAAGTGTGCTTTAGGAACAAAATGGCAGACTCAATTGGTTTGTGCAAAAGATATATTTTATGTATGTGAATTGTAACACTTGAAGACTTATTACAAATGAAAGGTTTCATTGTCACATCTTTCTTGAAATCTTTTTGAATATGTTCTACACTATCAAACTATGCCACACTAAGAGATATGTTGCATCTACTTTTATTCCATGTTTGAAAAGTTTTGAAATGTGTTATAATTATATGCCTTTCTGTAATGTAGTTCAGAAGAACTGCACTTTATCTACATGGTTCATCTGGATGAGTTCTGTATTTTTCTGGCTGCTTCATTCTTTCGACAACAATTATACAGTGGAATTTGGGTATAGTGAATTCAGTGAGCCAGCTGCTAAACTTTGTTACGTCTGAAGTTTTGTTACAGGCAAGGTCGTGTTAACCATAATAGAATTGACTCTCTAGGGTTTCAAATACAATAGTTTTTTGCTGTTTTTCTCAATTAATCAAAGTTTTAAAACAGCTTTGTCGTGCCCCAAGTGACTTTATTTCCGTCTGCTGAAATTTGGTTTCAAAGAACAAAACATTTGTCTGTATTTTGTTGAGTCCCATGTTGTTATATGTGAGTTAATCATTTAGAGACAGATGAAATGACAAAACAGTGTTAATAAAGTGTCATTTGTATAGTTACATAAAAAGAAAAAAGAGCATGAACCATCAAGTTCCATCTTTTTAACTTTCATTTCAGAATCTGAATCTTCAGCATTAGGTGGCGTAATATTTTTTAATGCATAGTTTAGAGCCCATTTCCTAGTCATTAGCATGAATTTTACTACCGGTATAAATAAATGACATCTACTTTTAAAAATTCATAATAATCTGTACATGCAGAAAATCAATATATTCTTGTCTGAATAAACAAGCTTGCATAAGACAATTTATACCTGCCTGAGAGAAATATTTTAATCTCGAGTTTCTTTTTTAAATCTGCACATTATTTTTTGCATTTTTTAAATCTAATATGGTTATCACTTTATTGACATACTTTTATTAGGTATATTTTATTGCCATTTAATTTTGTTGGCTTGTTTTTGTTTTGTTTTGTTTTTTCTTTCAGTTTGAGTTTGAGTGATGTAGCTATTAAAGATAGGATGAATTTAAGGGTCTTTCCAATGCAATGAGTGAATTGTATAGAGAGTCATCAAATGTGTCACTGCTCGTTATATATAAGTGATGTAAATAAGGTTATTACTACACTTTTTTTGCTAATCAATCATATCATGTATGCTGAAGTCGACAAATGTTATTTTTTATCATTACATTACTTTTAATTTAAGTGGTTGGATTCCAGTGTAAAATCAAGTAAGATTATGTCTGATACTCTGATGCACCGTAACTCTCACCATTGAAGCTGCTCCTGTAATTCCGTGTATTGCTTGATTTCGCTGTAATGGTTGTGTACTCTGACAAGAGGAAGATCTGAACTCCTGGAACTCCCGTGCTCTGTCGAAGAGCATAGGGCCAAGTTTACAGCATTGAAAAGAATCATTCAATGGCGTACTGGAAAATAATGATCTTTAATGATCTTTTTTCAGGAACCAGTGCTAATATCAGATATCTGTAAGTGGTTTACATTCAGCGCGTTAATATTCTATTTTCCAGAAATGGAGTGTAAATCCACAATTGAGACATGTCATAAAAATGTGAGGATATAACAAGCAGGTTTTATGATGCCTTCATGTAACTTCTATTATTTGAAATGAAGGCTGGTTGTTGATCTTAAGTTGTATGATTGTACAATTGTTTCCGTTTAGGAAAAACATGACTGTAAACATATCCTTATTACATGTATTAGACTATTTAAATATTTCTAACAGTAGAGCCTATCTAAACATTCATCGCTCGAGATCCCACACCATGTTAGTTCCTGTAATCTCTGCAAAACATAATTTTTTCTCCTAAAAATTTTAGCTGTTGAAGCAGAGAGAAGGATGGAAATTTGCTTGTTTATGTTTTTCTCCATCTCTTAATTTTTTTTACTTATCCAGAATGTTGACTTTTTGTATCATTATCAAAGACTATCAGGGGTTGTTTATAAGCTCTTTGGTGGAAGATAAAAAATCTCTCTTCCAGCATCACTTTTTTGGATTGACTATGCCACACTTGCAGCGTAGGGTGAAACGTGCTCTTCCTCTGTTTATATCAAATTACGGGTCAATTTGACATGTTCTCTCTCATATCTCTGTACTGATAAGTGGAAACTAAATCCAAAAATGCAGACAAAATAGTAAACTGTAAACCAATATGGCCAAGCCCTTGTCCCACTAAGCAAAAATATGCATTGTGTATGATCATTTATATAAACACCAGACTATGACCGTTTTACCCATTATCTATAATGAAATTTATCTCCTTTATTTACTACGCAGAGCATAAGAATTAAATCCATTTGTGTCAACGATTTCTCTCCAAACTATTTTAATAAGCAATATTGTCATTAATTCTCGGTATTTTGGGAAAGTTATCAGTATCCATCAGCAATAAACTGAACTGAACGACTGTAATGAATCTACAAATATTTTGTGTGTGAGTGTTGCCAAAAATTGTGAAGTTCTTCAAGTGTTTTGTATTTATTTATTATTGCTTCACTAGGTTTATTCTTTTATTTAATACTTTATGTCACTCTTTACTCTCGAGTCTTTTTGTTATGTTTTATTTCATCTGCTTTAATATCTGAATTTGTGCGTATCATCTACACAATTGGCCTATTCTAGGAAATCTTGACCAAAACAATATGTGTGAAAGTTTGTTGTGACCCCCTCAGGATAAAAACATTCCATTTTTTTATTGATACATTCTCAAGAAGAGAGTGTTGTAAATATGGCAGTCAGTATGCTGTTGGGATCATATTGTGGGCATATAGTTTTCCTAGATAGCTTTTCACTGGCTTTTTTTTGTGCATCATGCGAAATTATTTCATATATGAATGAGCAGAATGATTTACAGATAGTTCAAGCCATATATGTTTTAAACTTTACGTTTTGCATTATTTACTTCTCTCTCTCTCTCTCTCTCTCTCTCTCTCTCTCTCTCTGTGTGCTTCCCCAGTGTTTTGTCAGATTTATTTTTATTCCTAGTGAATTAGAATAAAATGTACAGAATTTCTGGTTCCCTTTTAAGTTCAATACATGTACTTTATACATGTTTTTATATTGGAAGCTGTACAGCTTTGTTTTATTCCAACAAAAGCGGTCATTTTTAATGGCTGGCTGAATCAAAATGGCCTTATGAGCAAAAAGTGATTACGTGACAAATAAATTTAACTTGGTTTAGCTGAAGGTCAAGAAATTTATCTTATATGCATTAATGTTGTTTTTTATTCTAACTATAATTTCATGTTCCTCAATGTCTAGACCTATATATATTTAAGTTGTCCCATTGAAATGTGTTGTCTTTAATTTTAATTCGGTAATTTTTTTTCAACTTTGTTTTACTTTTATTTTATGTTGTTTTATTTAATGACTATGACTGTCGTTTTGCACATTCTGCTTAATGTATTACAACTTCTGTTGACTTTTTTTTTTTATAGTTTTATCTCAAACTTACTTTACTTTCTTTGATATCTGATAGTACACAAACCTAAATTTAAAAAATATGCACAGACTTATTGTCCAGGAATTATTAGCAAAATGCTCTGGTGCCATGTTCTCATTATTGTAAATAGATTTAACAGGTGCATACATTAGGAAGAATGGAAGGAGAATAATTATGCTTCTTTCAACTGAAGCTGTTGAACGTGTGTTGTCATAGCACTACCATACACTTTGGTTTGTTTTTTTTTTAACAACAAAATATCATCCTCTAAGGTCCTTTACAGTTTATTTCATCATTCTTTAAGTTTTTTGCTATCCTTTAATTATATTCTTTATGCCGATTTATTTTTAATTTTTAAATCCTGTTCACTTCCATGGTAAACGCAAAAGGAAATTGGTGCTAGAAAACAATGTTACATTTTTATATTCATTTTCGCTGCCCTTTATTTAGTTTTAATTTTCATTCACACAGCATAGTGCCATGAATAGCTAAATCTATTTTCTCTGATTACCTACATTGTTATTTGTACCTGATTGAAGTTTCATGTTGATGTTAAATGAAGCACATTTGCAATCGATACAGATAATTGAATACAGATGAAAATGAACTTAACCTTTTGGTGATTGGTATCTCTATTCAATTATCGCTTCCTGAGTTAAAATACGCGTATCAGATTTACTGTTTAAATTAATGTTCCAATGTGATGCAACTATCATTTTTCATCCAATGTTCAACATAATTATGGCATGTAAATGTATAATTTAATGAATGTCTTGCAATAAATAAAATACTGAGCACTGCTGGCCGGATATTTGTTCTTTTTCTTCTTTCAGAACCTGCTTGGTATTGAAGAATGCAGACTACATGGCATTATCCTGTAGTGTAACTTGTACTACATATGCTTACAAATTGTTCTAATGTTTCCAGAATGTGTATATACGCCAGGTTTATAAACCTGTACTTTCATATTATCTGCTTACATTTACAACCAATGATATACCAATCATATACTATAGACCATTTTTTATATAACTTGTACTCAACCTACATTTCTAGTACCCCATAAAAGATAGAATGATGACTTATCAGAGTGAAATTATTATTTAGGGTTTTTTGCAGTCTTGTCAAATGACAGGAAAGTAATTTTCCATCAGATTTAGCAAGTCTCCTTTTTTCAAAATTATACATTATATATGTGAAGCTCTGCAGCGCTATTGATGGTATCCTGATAGTTTTAGAGAAAAAAAAATTAAAAATAGACTTGAGAGCAAAGACGATCAAATGGTGTGATTTTGAGTTGGGTGGACATAGTTGTGATTTAAGCAAATTATACTAATTTAAATATGGAAAATAGAACAAAAAACAAATGAAGACAAAATGACATGTTGGTACATTGACGTTTACTCAAAGGGTATTGACCATGTACATTTCTGTTTTTATATAAAAGAATTTGCTTCAGGGAAGAACCATATTTAGATAAAATTAAAGTAGAAGATTATTGAATTCAATGGCAATTATTGAAATCAGGAGAGTAAATCTCCAATGTGAAATAAATACAGAAAAAAACAACAACAATTGAAACAATATAAAAATGTCACTTGATCCCTTCAACATAAAAAAGGGTAGAACTTAAACGCAATCATATGAAGTAAACTTCAATAAAAATAAAGACATAAACAAATATAACTACTGATGAAAGTATTAAAAAATGTTTTTTTTTAACAACATAAGAATAAAACTGACAGAAGAAAGTCGCACAATCTGGTTGAAAACATGTTTTATAAATTTTAAGTTTTTTTAATATCAATCAGCGGCATGTGTATAAATTCACATAAAAAATAGTGACTTAAAAACACACTTTTTTTTATAGGAAAGCCATTATATAATTTCAGACTTTTTAGCACTTTTAAATTTCAAGAAAGCCTTTTGGACAAGTGAAAGCAAAAAAAAAATAATTAAAATGTTGAAATTATAAATGAAAAGGGTGAAAACACTTGAAAGCTGTGTACTTTATTAAAGTTAAACCTGTTCTTGCATTCCCATTGCATTTTGTTTTTCAGCGTTAATGCACAACAACATTTCAAGACAATATACCTGTTGAAATTAGAGTGATGACATTTTCAAAAGTAAAAGAAATAAAATTGGCTTGCCAAGTATGTGCATGTGGTCGGATTTCGTACACATAATACAATGTATGAGCAAAACTTTGGCACATTTCTGTAAGTGTAAGGACTATTACAAATGTTAAAACTATGTCTGCATAGTTGAATGATTGTTTCAAATTTCAGTTTGAAACAATTGTTGCATTTGAATACAAGTTGATCTTACTCAATTAAATAAAGCAGAACAATTTTTGAAATGGAGACATTAGATAATGTCTAGATTCTTTACATCTTTGTAACGAGTAACTCAAGAAAGAATTTCTCAAATTCTACAAGACTGAAAAAATGTAAGTAAAATGATATTTCAATTTTTATTCATTTAACAGATTTGAAAGAGGCGTGGGCCACTCTGGTGTGGGAAGCACAGAAAGTTTGTTTGCTCAGCAGCTAACACCATGAAAGAGTCAGGGATATAAAGTTTGAAATAATCAATAGGATCTGCAAAATAATCAAAGTCAAAAAGATCAAGACTTGGGCCTGTTCTGTGAGTAAATAGGTCTACTTCAACATCATGAAGGGTAGAGGACCAGGGGAAAGGGTTGTTTGGCTCGTTTGGGGTGGGGGCAGAATCTATTTTTAAATCTAGATCTAGATTCATGATTATCAGTACTGTCTTTTTCTTCTTCCTACTCTCCACCCTATTCAAACATCACTCTCCTCTGCATCTACAGGACTTATCTTTCTCTGCAAGGCCTTCTTGGACAGATTGACTAGTCAAGCCAGAAATTAAATGCCATAATAAAAAATTTGCAGCTTTGACACAAGTGAACCGATTCACAGTAATCACACACAGTAAAAAGGAAAGAAAACGAGAATGTTTTAGCAAAAGTGTGAACTCTTCTTCGCAAAAGTTTAAAAAATTATGAATGTATAGGCGTCATTCTGTATTAGTATTACAAAAGTGCATACGGAACATATTTCATACCCGTGATCCGGGCACTACGGCAAATTCTGGGTTTAGACATTGATGAATCGAGATGGAATAATGTGCATGTATTGAAAAATAATGGGTCTTATTTATTCATTTGTCCCAGACCATCCTTTAAAATTCTTTAAGTTATGGCATAGTTATAATTATTTCTGAAAGAATGTGTATGCGTTAAACTTCATGACTCTGAACATACACAGCTCAACATCTGAAATGTGCACGCACACAAAATTTGGTAAATCTATTACATTTACTTCATTGTGATTTTTTATATATAAAAATTCACAAATTAAGAAACTGCCATTTTTTCTAAATTTTACAAGTCTCTCATTCACTTTTCAAGCAAACGGGCAATGCGTGTATATAACAATTAAGTGGAGAATGTATCACTACAAAATTACTCTGTACACAACGTTCTTTAGATATCATTAATAACTTCAGTGTCAACAGATCCTAAGAAAATATTCAGTTCAGAGTTCTTTATAATCTGAAAGGAAATTGATAAAAAAAAAAAAATTATGATCGCCTTTCAGTGTTATCAAAGAACAAAGTTGTAGACAATCTGCAACATGAAGAAACTTTGATTTCAGTTGTAGACAAGGAACCGTATCATTGCGTTTTGAATGGCCGTAATAGTGATATGTAGATGCCAGAGGATGTACGTAAGATTCTTATTACTTAACACACCTGCCCCTATTTATACGATACGCAAGATCAACTAGTGGCTTTCTCCAGCGTCAAGCTTCTAATCAGTTTCACTACATGAATGGTGAGATCACAGGTATAAACAATCTTTCTTATCAAAATATTATGCGACAAAAATAAAAATTTACCCGACATTATACAAAACATGTAAAAATTAGTAAATAAGTTATTCAACAGGAAACAGCTATCAATTAAATCAAGACAAGTGATGCAACTTGTTAGAATATGCTTTGCCCATATCTTACCGTACTTTGGACCCGATGCTCAGCCCAGAAAAATGTCTGACTAACAACAAGTTAAGTTTAAATTTTCAGCGAATTAATTCATTTTTCTTTCTTGACAGGCTAATTTTGATTTACTAATAAGTTTTTCTCAATAATCCAAACAAATGAAAAGTTGATCCAGATCATAATGTAAATATTTCTTTCTTTTCATGGGCCTATTCTAGTTTCATGTTGGTCTTTTTCGTCCGTTTATTTAAAAAACATTAATAGGATCTTCTTGAAGCCTATTCCTTTTAAACTGTAACTTTATAGCATACATCACTGGGTTCTCAAAACTATAATTATTATTCCAACACATAAATACACAAAAAAGGGAAAACAATATGACTTAGAAACAAGAAAAAAGTTGAATCAATGTCAATCTGAATGGCACCCATGGCTCTCTGGCACAAAGACTTGTGAAGATGCTGTACATGCATCCAGTCACAGCAAGTACGTGTTTCTGTCCCAGTGCTTGGGCAACCAGAGGCTGATACCGTCGTCACCGGCGCTGGCAAGAACACCATGGCTGTAGGCCACCTGGCAACAATGGTAATACAAGCCTTTTCACAACCAGCTTCAGAGGTGATACATAGTTTACCTTTGTTATATTTCTTTACATTCTTTAGTACTTCAGGTAAAAAAAAAATGTTCACCTTTGAAACGTGTATGGATACATTTGTTTTCAAAAAGTAAATTAAAGTAAAAGGTACATATCATTAAAAAATTGATTTGAGAAGCCCCAACTCACATCAGCAACTTCTTTCTTGTGACTCTTGAGGGACGCGAGGACACGGGGCTCTCTCGTGGGCTCGAGGACTTTGACCGTGCCGTCTCCTGAGCAGGTAAACACAGCGCCAGACGTGTTGATCACACCCAGCAACCTCTTCGTGTGGCCTATGTTGTACGACTGGCAGCAAAAATACACACAGACCCCGTCAGCTGATTTGGGTTTATGTCATAGAATTATGAAGGCTATGCTCTGAGCTACCATGCATTCCCCATACTCTTTTAATGCTATCAGTTTGTCTACCCATATCCATTCAAGTAAAAATTTTCTATGTGTCTGTAATATTCTCCTGTTTTCCATAGCCTGTGAGTTTGTTTGTAATTAATCTAATTCCTTCTTGATGAAGTGGAAAATTCTACAGTTCTCTCTGCAAATTTGTTTGCCTCAGCTTAAAATGTCTAGCCCTTACCCCGACATGTTTGAAGCTCCCATCTGTTCCATCATGCAGGTGAAGGGTGCCAGTTCGATCCCCAAACCAAAGCTGATTGTCATGATAGCTAAGGCACAGTGGTAAACTTTCCAGCTGAAAATAAGCAATATATCAGCTTTCCAAGCGCTTGATTGACTAAATACTTATTCAAGAAGCTGGTTGAATGGAAAGTAAAGGTGACAATTGGTAACTTCATCTGCATTGACTTAAGCCTTCAACAAGGTTTCGTTTTAACCTGTAAAAATAAAATGACAAATACAAGTTTTCAAAAACAAAAAACATAAAAAGTGTTTCTGAGTTTCTAGTCAGATAAGCTAGATATAGTTTTCAAATTTAGCTTCCAGAAACATAGCTTTACAGCTCAAGATATACACTAAACGCTTTTAAAGAGTAAGCAACAACATTATAGATGCTTTCAAAAGGAGAAGATACTCCTACCTTTATCATCTTGAATACTTTGTCAGCTCTCCTATCAAAGATGCTGATCCGTTTATCTTCACTGCCGGATATGATGTACTTATCATTTCCTGTTATGCACACCACTGCTCTGTTGTGAAACGTGCGGGGTTTGATCTCCGAGTCACGCCGATCAATGAAGTAAACTTTTTTGTTAAAGCAACCAGCGAAAATGTCATTCTGTTCCGTATATAGGGACAGAACAGCAACAGAGGACTGGCATCTGCACAAGACAGGAAGAAAATATGAAAGCAAAACCTTGATCAACGCTAAAACTGAAAAGTAAACAAAGTTTATAAACTCGCTAATGGTATATAAAGTATACATACAAAGTAAATATATCTATGATACAGTTCATAGAAAATATAGAGCAAAGAAAGAAATGCCTACAGCGTGAAATTCTGAATGTTTCTTAAAACATAATCATTCTTGAAAACACAGCATGTCAAACTAAGTAAAGCATCTGAATGAAATCAAACCTTTCTCATTCTTTCCAGAGCAAATTAGAAACGAAGTGAAAAAGTTATAAATACATCCTTATGCAATCCAAATAGGTTACCAATTATCATATCTTCTTTGACATTTATTATGCAAGTGTTGCTGCTTTCTCAATTCTGTTTATCAGTTTCTACATACTCAAAGCTGATACAAAAAAGGATCCCAGAGTTTGATACAAGAGTGAATAGCCTGTATGTTACAGGGAAGAAGAGAAATGTGAAAGGTACACAAGTTAAAGCATAAAAGTGGTGGAATGCGCTCATCAAGTCCAGTTAGTAGCAGTATGATATGCCAATGTTGCCTTCAACCTTAGACGAGGCCATGATAATTTAACTCTGTAGTGAGACAGAAAATTTAAATCTGTAAAATCTATGTTTCTAGATGTTTCAATAATGCTGTTAGAAATGAAGTTTCACCCCAAGAGTTTTGTATCCTGATTGCACTATGCAAACAGCGTTTCTGAGCTAGGCTGCCATTACTTTCTTCCCATTCCATGTTGGGTAGACCAATGGCGCCTTCACAAAGGTTGCCTAACTCCCTAAGCACTGTGCCAAGAACATCAGCAACATGTCAGTACAAGCAGAATAATTTTAAACATGTGTAAGTGTAAGGATTACTTGTAATCTGTAACCACTTTCAGTACGAGTGGAATAATTTTACACATGTGTAAGTGAAAGGATTACTTGTAATCTGTAACCACTTTCAGTACGAGTGGAATAATTTTACACATGTGTAAGTGAAAGGATTACTTGTAATCTGTAACCACTTTCAGTACGAGTGGAATAATTTAAACATGTGTAAGTGAAAGGATTACTTGTAATCTGTAACCACTTTCAGTACGAGTGGAATAATTTTAAACATGTGTAAGTGAAAGGATTACTTGTAATCTGTAACCACTTTCAGTACGAGTGGAATAATTTTAAACATGTGTAAGTGAAAGGATTACTTGTAATCTGTAACCACTTTCAGTACGAGTGGAATAATTTTAAACATGTGTAAGTGAAAGGATTACTTGTAATCTGTAACCACTTTCAGTACGAGTGGAATAATTTACACATGTGTAAGTGAAAGGATTACTTGTAATCTGTAACCACTTTCAGTGTAGTGTAATCTGTAACTTTCAGTACGAGTGAAGTTATTGTAAGGATTACTTGTAATCTGTAACCACTTTCAGTACGAGTGGAATAATTTAAACATGTGTAAGTGAAAGGATTACTTGTAATCTGTAACCACTTGACAACCTGCTCCAGCATCGAACTGACGCACATGCATATCCCAGGCACCAGTGAAGATCATATTGTCAACAGAGGCGATTGTCCAAATCCAGCCCTGAACAAGGAAAGAATAAACACAATTAAATATCTTTGTATTTTGATCTTCGGCATAAAAAAGGAATACAAAAAAAAAAGTTTTTGTAGGAAACAACTAGTATTCTAAAAAAACATCTTTGTACATGACATTTAAAATAGAGAATAAATAAAATGAAACCAAATGTAAAAATTAATTATAAAATAATTGTTTAGAAGATTCAAACAGAGGAACTGGCTTGTTGTTTGAATCTTAACACATGCTATAGCCAGACTCAAAAGCATTAATAAAGAATATTTAAAAAATAATGGGGGAAAGAAAGCAGTATTCATTGCATGCACAAAAATAAGAAAAAATTTCCACTTTAAAGGAAAGAATCCTTTTATTTTATCATACACAATTTCAAATAATTTCTCCAAATATAGAAAAAAACATATACACCGCTGAAACTAACATTGTGCGTTGCTGTGTCTGCGTGTGTCAACAAATCCTTCATTGGAACAGGATCAGTCTCTGGGTCTGAATACTTGGTTAGATCAATGAGATTCATTTGACGATTACGATCACCAGTTACAGCCACTTGTCCTTTCTGAAAAAAAGAACAGAAAAAAAAGGAGAAAATGTAATTGTGGAATAGATGGAAGGTAGAGCTCAATTTAACAAAAGTAATTAAATACATATATGCAGACTTCACTATGTCAAAAGATTCATCTCATTAAATGAGAACAAAATTTCAATAAGCATCACCCTTTACATAAAATGCAACATCTTTAACCCGTTGACTGCTCCACAATTTCCCCTGCCCCATACTAAGGAAGTTGTGAAGCCTACAGTTATGCGGTCAACGTTACAAAACTTACTATAACTCTAAAACCAAAAGAGATAGATTCCTAAAATAATAAAAAAATCAAAGTAATTTTGTCCTTGAAAACGACAATAGTTTATTAGAGCAAAGAAAACAACTAGATCTTGAAAGGCTGAGAACCAAATGAGATATAGAATCTAGATTTTGAATTGAAAAAGTTATTCAAAAGTCTGAGTGTAGATCTAGATGTAAATCTACACCAGGAACTTCAGTCGTTTTGCTAGATCTAAATCAACATCAAGATGATCAATATCTAGCCAAGACTGAGTGACTGACTGACACTGTTTCATGGAGCATGCTAGATCCTCAAGCCAAGGCAAAGACATCCGAACGTCTGTGTATGTGTGTGTATGTATTTGCGCATGTGTAATACATTCTTGATATCATGAACTATCATTAGTTTTGGGAATATTTAAGCTTTCCGGTGATACTATTTTTATCTAAACCGATTTTCAAAGCGGCAAAACAAAACTCTCAAACCCTCAAATAGGCAAGTATGGTGTACATACACAGCGCAGGCAACAAGTTAACAAACTTGCATATGGAGGGAGCAGGGTGGATCAATAGCAAAGTGTGCAGCTCTATATTTACCTGTTGCTGTATAGCAGCACACATACAATCCTCAGACATTAGTATTAGACCAGTCCACAAATTAAACCTTAATGCTAATCATAATGATGGACATTAACAAACTAAAAACCAACACTAACTAGCAATGGGCAGAAAGAGAAAAGCCTATCTTAAATCAAATCATGTTCCCGACATGTAAAGGCTCTGAAGAGTCTGATAAGATGCCTCCATATGCAAGGAAGAACTTTTACATCAGTTGGGGTTTTTTCAATTTATGCAACATTCTGCTTTGTCTCATGTAGAAGTGAAGTTTGAAAACAAAAATGTAATAAACATTTAATATTAGAAAACCTGAATTACTGTGAATGATTATGCCTTGAATTATAAATGCTATGCATCCACAATCCTTCTCTTTTGTTCTAGTAAGAACTAAAAACTAGAGCCAAATGTACACAACCTAATTTAGTTTGTCGATTTCGATTCCTTTAAGTCCATTGTCAACAACTGAACTATATAGGGGACACGCCTAAAAACTAATATCTGACAATCCAAACTTGCAATTTTCTTACATTCATCAAATGCACAGCATCGACACCTCCTAAGATGTTGTGAGAGTAGGAAAAATGGCGAGTCTGGGTGTCTGGACTCTCCCACACTCTGTGGTTGTCATCCCATGCAAGGCATCTGTCTGCTACATGAAAATTGACCGGGGCTGAAGCAAGAGGGACGGAAAAACAGTGACCAAGGATGCTTTAAAGTTATAACCATAACATGCTAAGCTGGTTGTTATGACTATCAATATACCATCCGCAGGTCTTACAAAAAAAAGGCTGCTCTGTTTTTCAGTCGTTTCAAAAGAATAACATCAAAAAATGGACAAGAAAATTTTAGATTTGACAAACTATAGAACCACATCTTATTAGGCCAGGTATTTATCAATGCATCAAGTTACGTTTTCAATAATAAATTTAATTAAAAACAAAAAACTGTATAAAAAAGATGCAATATTGCTTGATATTCACCTGCAAAATGTTGCATTGAACATTGTTAAGCTATATATGCTAATTTATCTATAATTGCTTTCTCATCTTGGTTACAAATGTTTATAGAAGTCGATAACTGTTTTAAAAATACTACTAAAATAAACTATTTCTGCTCTACTACAGAAGCATTCTACATTCTATGAAAGAAAGAGACAAGCACACTTTTCACGGTAGGACAACGGCACTTGGATCCAATCTGTGTGGCATATCTCCCTTTCCAAAAGGACGCATGCCGATTGAACAGGCTGTAAAATCTTTTGTTAACGCAGCTGAGGGTAAACCTAATGGTGCGGGACTCCAGGAACCGCGCAATGTGAAATAACGCATCATCATCCAAGAGGCCGAGAGTGAGCTCTCCTGGGCAAAAACAAAGTAAAAAGCTCAACAGAGTTAGAAAAAAAACGTGGCCACAGTTATATGAAAGAAATAAAACATTTATAAACGGGGAAAAAGCACAAGGTCAATTAAAAATGTATAGAAATTATTTCATATTTACAGTTTTTCTTGTAATTAACTCTAACAGTTATAGCAACAACAAAAAAAAAATCAATTGCGTAAATGTAATCCAGGCAGCAATGATATTTATAAGATAGGATAAGATAAACTTTATTGATCCTCAAGAGAAACTTGTTCTGGATTAACACTAACAGTATATTGATCAAACAGTACAACATTATAATATGTTATGATAATAGCTCTCTTACTACCCATCTCTCTCTCTCATTGTTTTTTTTATTACGTTTTTAGCAGTGTAACAATCATTATGACATTACCACCTCTTACTCTCTCTCTCTCTCTGCCCTAACCCCCTTTCTCCCTTCGACCGATTTACAGTTTTTAATATTTACGAAGTAAAGGTAGTTGAACGCATTTATATGTTTATATATGGTGCATGGTGCGCATTACACGCTAAGAGATCTAGTTTCCAATAATCTAACAGAGGCTGGAACAAAAGAGTTCCTATACCTCTCCGTTCTTGATGCAGGTCGCAATATTTTATTGCTCTTTTATTTGAAGAATTTTTTTCTGCCACTTAATTGTAGGTGGAGAAAGTGGAATGCACACACACACACAGATACAAGCTGATATGATGCAACTATCATTCGTGTGTGATTATGTTTACTACTGTCATTTATTTGCAAATCAATACAAGAGAATAATTGATACCTCCAGTTTCCAAATCGTCATCAGATGCAAAATGATCTTCAGTTATTTTCCAGACTTGATCCCCAGCTCCAAGCCTGGGACTGCAAAATTCACAGGTCAAGTCTTCATCATCTGTATCAGATTTTGCTTCTATTGGCACAACTCCATCCCATAGATGAGGATCATATTCATCTTCCTCTTCTTGTCTAATATCGATTGGTAAGCAACTTTCATTGTCTTTGTCTCCATGCTTGTCCCTTGCTAGAAAGTTCAGTGGGCAAGCAGTGTTCTGCTTCGGACACACAAACTCATTACACGACAAAGCAGCATTAGGAGAGTTGGAGTCAGATTGATTGGTTAGCTCTGAACAGCCATCAACATCTCCATTTCCTGGATCACTGGGACGAGAACAGCAATGCTCCGACATTCTACCAGGCTTGGACTGTATTCCATTTTTGCTGCCGTCACACATTTCTTCCATCCTATTTATGGTTATTGAAAGCGGAAAAAAAAATACATAGAAAATTAGGACAACATGTATAAATGATTTCTTTAACCTCTTTACATATAATTAAATGCTCATATAAATAAAATTTTAATGTTGTTAGAAGATGTTTATCTTAAAAAACAAACAATATGTTTATGGGGCAGTGGCTTTAAAGGAAAAACAAAATATGCTGAGAACTTGTATTTATAATATGCATGCAGGCCTATGCTTTTTAACTTTTAAAATAAACTTTGATTCCTAAACAAATCATACTTTGTAACGGATGTCCGTCTTAATTGGTTTTAAAAATTTTGTACCAACCAAAGATCAATCTATAAGTGTACCACAATGTACTTGAGTTGATGATGCCTACACTGCTACAGTATGTGAAATTATGATTAAAAGAATATAAAATTTGCTAGCTACACCTGTAATCACAACACATTCATCCTTTTGTAATTTAATAGAACTAATATAAAGCTATTCAGAAACAAATAAGTGCGTCTTATTGGCAAAGTTCAGGACTTTAAAATGAATTCAAGAATCAAACAGTTCCTCTTAGTACTAGAGTTAATGGGGTGCAAAAAAGGGGGCGAAAAACGGAAATATTGAGTTGTGCGGCTCTATGCACAGGCACATTCCACAGGCAGTGCGCTAGGCCGGACATGCCAGGTGATTGATTCCCGACCAGCCCACCGGCGACGGGTGTCTAGGGCTAGCCCTGAGAGCAAACTAAAAAGGGACACATTTACCGTGTTTTAAACAACTATGAGGCAGGCCTCTGACAAGATTATTCGTACACAGACCACATAGCTACCATGCAGAACATCATTTAATAGTCACTAGAGTGGCAGACCCCTCTGTATGCAGTGTTTGTTGACTTTCTGGAGGATCTTGACCTTGCAGACGACATCAACCTTCTCTCACAAAGACAACAAGATGCAAAAGAGAAACTATATTGTGTGTTTAAAGAAGACAGGAAGACTGGACTCCAGATAAATATCAGAAAAACTGAGGCTATACAAATCAACAGACAGGCAGACCCACTGCAGCTGCATCAGGAAAACATCAAAGAGGTTGACAAGTTTGTTTAACTTGGCAGTATGTAACATTGTAAGTAAAAACAGAGGAACAGACGAGGACATCAGATGCCAAATCAATAAGGCCTGAATTTCCAGTACCATTACACTTAGTCTACTGTCGGAGATGTACGATTTAAACCAATTAAGGGCGGTACTACTCTTGTAAGCGATTTGAAACTTCTCTCTCTATCAAATCATAATGATAAGTTGATAGTTTAGAATCCATGACACATACTAAACAATCTACAATAAAGCTTGTTTGCACCAATAAACTAGATCTAGATCTATAAGAATACCAACCTAAAAATCTTTTAACTGGTCCGTTACTTTCCGGAATGCAAGTAATGGTCAGTGGGCTATGATTTAACAGACAAAAATTATGACTAGGTTTGGCCCACTCAGCAGCCATTTATAAACAACGTTTGGTTAGCTCATTTAAAATGATGAATCATAAGCTTACTACGATTTGGAGATCCGAAACGCGAATTTAGAATACCGGATAGTCCATAACCTTGCCGTTTGATAACGAAACAAAGAGAAAACAAAAATACAATGTTTTCAGTATCCTTTACATTCTATAAAACGATAGTATAATATTCGCTTTCCTTTTTTTAACTTTAATTTTTGTTTTTTTGTTTAAACATTGTTTTTCAAGATGACTTCGATACCCTCTCTCGGAAGATCTCGGCAGCCTATTCGGGGCATTCAGTTTCCTGAGGAAAGTCATTTCATTCTCGCGCTGTTTTCGCGAAGGAGGATTGTAGTCGAAGTTCTTTCTTGCAGGGAATTCTTTTTAATTGTCTGTTTGAAACTTGACTGCGTCTGGCACGCGTCACAGCTTGCTGTAGTTGATTGCATTTCACATTTGTGGTGCTGTTAATGATAAGAGGAGAGAGAGAGAGTCTAGAGGTTTGGCGACGATGTTGCAGGGTCTCCCAGTTCAGAATTTGGAGCATGTCGACCACACTGCTGGTGTTTCTATGTTGGTTTGTAACAATGGGGTCTTCGCGTTTGTTTTTTGTTTTGTTTTTTTTTGCAATGCTGTGATATCCTCCTTTTTGTAAGGATATCCTTACTGTAGCTGCATATTCTAGTTTCGGGCGTAGAAGCATCTTCAAGGCCTGGTCTTTGATGGTCCTTGAGTTGACCTTCAGGCTGCGTCGCATTAAACAGAGTGGTCTATTTCTGATATTGACCAAATCGTCAATCATGTGTGCTGTGTCCATTCTCCATTTGACTGGGCAGTTACACCAACGCATTTGATGACTTCTCTTTGATCTTTAAGACTTTGGACTCTGCATGCGATGGCTGTGTCGTCAGGAAAGAGCCTGGTATTTGATTGGTTTAGGAGATAGTTGATATCCCAAGAAGAGACATGGTCCCAGGACTGACGCCTGAGGAACTCCCGATTTGACCCTAACTGTGTCTGATCTTTCCCCTCCTACAGCCTCTGTTTGGTGTCTATCTGTAAGGAAATCATATATCCACCCATCTATCTCTTCTACCTTTTTCTACATATCTCTATCAATCTATCTATCTATCTATCTATCTATCTATCTATCTATCTATCTATCTATCTATCTATCTATCTATCTATCTATCTATCTATCTATCTATCTATCTATCTGAGATAGTTGATATCCCAAGAAGAGACATGGTCCCAGGACTGACGCCTGAGGAACTCCCGATTTGACCCTAACTGTGTCTGATCTTTCCCCTCCTACAGCCTCTGTTTGGTGTCTATCTGTAAGGAAATCATATATCCACCCATCTATCTCTTCTACCTTTTTCTACATATCTCTATCAATCTATCTATCTATCTATCTATCTATCTATCTATCTATCTATCTATCTATCTATCTATCTATCTATCTATCTATCTATCTATCTATCTATCTAATAAAATTTAAAAAAAAAACCTGTTGCGACTCTGAAGTTTCGAGCTACGTTCCGCTCTCATCAGGCGACCTGTGCTTTGGTTGCGTTTGACAACAGGACACTTTTCTTGTGTACGCAGCGTGAGAATATCTCTTTTCTTTGGATCAACGATGGTGTCTTTATAAGCCTTTCTAATTCTTCTAAACATAAGTTACACCCTTTTTTGTGCTGGTGTGTACAGTTTTACTTGTCTTATGATTGTTATGATTTATTCGCTTAATTGTGTCGTACATTTTATGGAGTAGTTTGAACGACGACTTGTTGAGATGGTATCTTGTTTTCAGTCAGCACTATGTGTGTTTCTTCATTGTTTATCTTTGTTTCCTTCACTGTGGCTTTATAGACCACACATTTTGCTAGACAGCTGCCAATCAGAGGGCAGCCTGCTTTAATTCTGCTGTTGTAGGTCGAGGAAATCCGTGATTGTTTTATTGCTTCTATTTATATATTTAGCTCATTGCGTTTGAAGATTTCAAATATCTCTTTTTTATTGTCTCTACTTGCCTGATAGAAAGACACTTCCCCAGATCCCACAAGCTACTTAAAAGTTGAATGATGAACAGAAACACAATAAAAGTCAGCTACAGTTCCCCCCTCCCCTAACATAAAACAAACAATAAGGAACCACAACAAAAATCTCATAGAAAAGTTTAGCGATGAGAATACAAAATCTGACGCTCAAGCAAATCTCAGTTTCATAAACTCCACCTGAGGTTATTGTGAAGCCTAGGTATTTTGATGTATCAATGTGTCCGTGCCTGAGATGTTACATAATTTGGGGATGCCTTACAATAACCATGGTCACACATTGCGGCCAATCTGCTTCCATCGTCTGCCAAGACGCAAACAACTTATTAGTACATGCATACATTTTTTCCAAACAAATATTATGCCGCGGAGTAAAAGATTCAACTACAAGGTTAAATTCTTTTATTGTTCGATCTTTCTTTTTACATTTTTTAAATTCTGTGTGCTACATGAATTTCCCAAAGCCGCACTAAGGATTGTGTGAAGTCTTGAATGCATTGACACTGAACCTGTTTAAAAATACGGACACTTGCCGAAAATATTGTTTAGTTATTTCTCTCATTGTTGAAAAAAACATTAGATCTAGAAATCTATGATACTGTTTATTGAAAGAAGTTTTTAGATCTGTATTTAGCAACGCAGGACCTATGGCGCTGCATCACTTATTTTATTAGATTTGACTAGATATAACTGAAAGTAACAGATACGATGGATTCTTGGTAAGGTCCTCAAAGATTCAGACCCACCAAGAAGCACGGATTTTGTTTTGTTTATAAACAGCAACATGGGCGAATGGTGACAATAAAACTCTTATAGCAGAATTGTATTCAAAATACACGTCGATAAAAACTCTTATAGCATAAGTGTATTCAAAATACACGTCGAGAAGCCTTACCACTTGTTACTCACTGAAACAGTTTTTAAATTTATCACTGTTTAAACATTTTATAATCACCTTGCTAACATAATGGTCTATATACCAAAATACAACTGATCCATTATCAGAATTTTTGAACAATTCTCCATCGATCTGTTATATAACGAGAAAAAATCATAAAAAGAAATTGCCTTCAGTTTAAAACAGCAGACATTTTATCGATGCGCGTCTGTGTGTCTCTGTCTATCTGTATGTATGCATGTCTCTCTTTCTGTATTCTGTATTTTGAATTCTATGTGCTGTATTCTGCATTCTGTATTATGTATTCTGTATCCTGTATTCTGTATCCTGTATTCTGTATCCTGTATTCTGTTTTCTGTATCCTGTATTTTGTATCCTGTATTTTGTAATCTGTATCCTGTATACTGTATTCTGTATCCTGCATTCTGTGTACTGTATTCTATATTCTGTATCCTGCATTATGTGTAATGTATTCTGTATTCTGTGTAATGTATTCTGTATCCTGCATTCTGTATCCTGTATTCTGTATTCTGTATCCTGTATTCTGTATCCTGTATCCTGCATTCTGTATCCTGTATCCTGCATTATGTATCCTGTATTCTGTATTCTGTATTCTGTATTCTCTATACTGTATTTTGTATTCTGTATCCTGTATTCTGTATTCTGTATTCTCTATACTGTATTCTGTATTCTGTATTCTGTATTCTCTATACTGTATTCTGTACTCTGTATCCTGTATTCTGTATTCTGTATTCTCTATACTGTATTCTGTATCCTGTATTCTGTATTCTGTTGTCTGTAAACTGTATTCTGTATCCTGTATTCTGTATTCTGTATCCTGTATTCTGTGTGCTGTGTGCTGTATTCCATACATTCCACAATGGCTTGCTTGTCCTCAATCCGCAGACTTCCAAAGCGGGGAGACTGAGCCTCATCTACAATCGCAAGTCGTCATGGACCCCAGTAAGTCAAGACATGTCGAGAGACAGACTGCGTCATCACCGCAGGGGCAGGAAAGTGAGGACGCTTGTGGGGAGGCGTCCACTTCCGGTGAGGGGCACGCCAGCCACAGGCAAAGTACCTTGGATGTAATCAGGACCAAAACAAACACTGGTTTGAAGAAACTGCGGGGCAGTCTGAATGTCTGGCGACGAGACGAGGGTCCTGCGAGTAGGAGCGGGGCCAGTGGATCTCGCACCAGCAAAAATACTCATGGTTTTTACAACAAGGAGCAAATACAGGAAAAACAGACCCCAGAGCCAACTGAAAGCCCCAGAAGTTGGGGGATGGAATATGACCTTGAATCAAATCATTTCCAAGAAATTCCGTTGTCACGGAATGAATCCATGACACTGACCAAAGAATCTTATCGTGGGCTGCAGTTGGATCCCTCCATAGCCACTCAGAGAGAAATACAAACACCGGTGACCTTGAAAACAGCCCAATGGGTTCTTGGAAAACATCAAATGGCCCCTCAAGACTATACATACACATCGCAAGTTCCTAAACCCATGGATGTGACGCCCTCACCAGGGTTGACACATTCAAGCCATGTACTTAACGATGAAGGGAAAATTCCCCAGACTCTCTCACCGCACCCTCCAGCAGTACCGCCTAGGTGTCCAAATCGACCGATAGTCTCCAGCACAATTGTACCACAGGACCAGCATGCAGGTTTAGACCAGCATGTCCCAAAACAACCTGATACCATCGCTCCAAATTTGCCTGCGCGGGGAAATGAATCCTCTGGCAGAAACCAAACCAACTCGCCTCCTCTAGACAGAGTGGTCATGTCAAGAAACGACGTCATGTACCATACAGGTCATTACTCAAGCTTCAACACAGGACTACAAGGTGAAAGGGAAGATTCGAATTGTGGACCAAAGCAGGATAGTTTTAATTACCCAGCGACTTATCAACCTAGCAAAACTCCACACCACAGGGAGAGCTCCGCACCCATTTGGGACGACCATGAAACGTACCAGCGCGATGACGAGGAGGATTCACGTGAAGAAAGTGAACCGAGCTATACACTACAAGCCAGAGAGAGGCGCGACGCTCATCACAAAAGCCACCATGCTCATCATGCTGATTTGGCGAGGCGGGCGCCAGACTCGCCGCCAGTCTTGTCCGTGCACAACGTCACCAGGCTTGCTGAGCATGGACTGAGGAGACCAGTCGAACCCGCGCCTTCTGGTCCTCGAAGCAGTGGCACAAACAGACCCGTCAACCCGGGCACTCGCCAAGAAACCCCAGTACAAACAATGCAACCGCCTCCAATCAGAGACGCATCTGGGCCAGTACAAACAATGCAACCGCCTCCAATCAGAGACGCATCTGGGCCAGTGCTGTCTCGGTTTCCAGTTGCTGATTACCCAATTCCACAAAACCCGCAGCCTTTCCAGGAATCGCCACGCAGACCCCTGGCCGACAGGCATCCTCCTCCACAATTCAAACTGCCGCGACAGAACTCGGTTCCTCCAAGATCTATCATAAAAAAGAATACTTCGCTTCAAAATGAGTTGGAGCATCAATCGGATGAACCTTTGTTGAAAGGGCGGGCTTTATCTCACCACATCACGCCGAACAGGCCGGCCCCCAAACCCCCCGTGCTCCAATCTACTGTGGTCCAGTACCCTGGCCCTTTGAAAGGCTACACAGTGTCAGCCCGAGAGATGCCAGGCTACCCTCCGCCCCTGCCCCCGCCCCCTCCTCCCAGAAAACCCTCCCCCCCTGCCCCCGCCCCCCCCCCCCAGAAACCCCGCCCCATCTGCGCCCGCGCCCCCTGCGCCCCTGTACATGTATTATGACAGCACAGAGCCCCGCCCCTACATGCCCACGACGGAGCCGCTTCCGGTACCAGCGAAAACTGCGCGGACCTCGTTCCTCAGCAACCTCCGCGGCAGCTTCCTCAGGTTGGCTTTACACTATGGGCCGGAAGTGCAGCGTCATGATAGCTTACGACTCGTCGTCAGTCTTCTTATTCGCATTTGTATATAAATATTATTTCCTTACGACATCCTGTAAGCTACCGCGAGATTGTATTTGCAGCTATATGTACCATGTGACTAAGTTTCTATTTATACCCATTCTTTGTAGAGGAGAATATCTCTCTCTCTATCTCTCTCTCTCTCTCTCTCTCTCTCTCTCTCTCTCTCTCTCTCTCCTTCCTTTTTCTCTTCCTCCCTCATCCATCCCCCCTGTCTCTCTCCCTCCCACATCTCTTCCTTCCTCCCTTCCTCCCCTCTTCCTTCCCCACCCTCCCCTCCCTTCTCTCTCTCCCTCACGTTTATCCCTGTCCCCCCGATGGTTCACCTACCAGAAAGACGAGGCCCAGCTCCGAGCAGCCCGCGGTGCCAGGCCCAGCCAACCCGGTGTTCAGCGTGCCCTGGAAGTCGGCCATGTTCCAGCACCCGATGCGGCGCGAGTTCTCCACCCTGTCGGGCTCCACCGGCTCTCAGGACAGTCCGGGATCGCCCGTGGACACCAACAAAGCCAGCAAAGTCTGGATCTTCTCCTCCTCTAAAGTACGACTCTGCTCTCAGCTAGCGATCAGCGATTTTTTAGAACACCGCGAGACAACAGCCAACATATACAACAAGTTTAATCTACATTTTTTTCCATTTTGAGAAAATTTGCTATCAAAAGTTTGGGATTTAACAGATCTATGGCTGGCCATTAATTCCTAATTCAGAAAACTAACTAAAGCAAGATGTCAGTATGAGAGGGCTCTATCTGTAAAAAAAAAATCACCAAAACAAAAAACTGTAGAGATTGGCGGCCCGGATCTAAAATAACAGCAACATTAGGAGTTAATGGCCCAGCCATAGATCTGTTATATCCCAAACTTGTGATTACATACTGACATCTTGCTTTAGTTGGTATTCTGAATTGTCCAATCTTATAGGTAAAAATCCCTTTCTTTTTTTTTTTTTATCAATTTAGGCACCATGAACATTGACTTGACGAGTGATAACAAACTAGTTATACAAATACTTCACAAACAGCATACATGCACTACTACCGTGAAGTGATTGTCACTTGACCAGTCCATACCGCTCTCAAAAGTTGGTGCATGCTTGCCGTTTTTACAAAAATACACATTTTGGTTGACAAAATCCTCAACTTACACCTGACAACTTAGTCAATAAATTGCAATAATTAATTTGTTATTATTAAACGGTTTAGAATCACAATTCTTTAATTGTATAGAAAAGTGTGGCCCAAGTAATTCTTATCCTTAAACGTATCCATGTAACTTTAAAGCACTTTGTTATTGTTTTTTAAACGCATTTTATGACGATGAAAGGAACTACTTTTTTTCTTTCCAAATCAATAAAAAAAAAAAGCAAACACGTTCTGAAGAAAGCATCGAAGAAAAGAAGCGAGATAAAGAGAAGGTGGCCGAGTGTCTGCTGGGGGACGACATCTACAAGTTCTGCCTCATACAGATGGTGTGTTGTTGCTGCTGGCCCATCGGGCTGGCCTCCCGGATTCTTTCCAAGACGGTTAGCACCATAGATCTATAACTCTAAATACAATGTTTAGCACCATAAATATATAACTCTAAATACATCTATGGTTAGCACCATAGATATATAACTCTAAATACATCTATGGTTAGCACTATAGATATATAAATCTAAATACATCTTTGGTTAGCACCATAGATATATAACTTTATATACATCAGGTCTATGGTTAGCACTATAGATATATAACGTATCCATGTAACTTTAAAGCACTTTGTTATTGTTTTTTAAACGCATTTTATGACGATGAAAGGAACTATTTTTTTCTTTCCAAATCAATTAAAAAAAAGCAAACACGGTCTGAAGAAAGCATCGAAGAAAAGAAGCGAGATAAAGAGAAGGTGGCCGAGTGTCTGCTGGGGGACGACATCTACAAGTTCTGCCTCATACAGATGGTGTGTTGTTGCTGCTGGCCCATCGGGCTGGCCTCCCGGATTCTATCCAAGACGGTTAGCACCATAGATATAGAACTCTATATACATCTACGGTTAGCACTATAGATATATAACTCTATATACATCTACGGTTAGCACTATAGATATATAACTTTATATACATCTATGGTTAGCACTATAGATATATAACTTTATATATATCTATGGTTAGCACTATAGATATATAACTCTATATACATCTACGGTTAGCACTATAGATATATAACTCTATAAACATCTATGGTTAGCACTATAGATATATAACTTTATATATATATATATCTACGGTTAGCACTATAGATATATAACTCTATATACATCTACGGTTAGCACTATAGATATATAACTTTATATACATCTATGGTTAGCACTATAAATATATAACTTTATATATATCTACGGTTAGCACTATAGATATATAACTTTATATACATCTATGGTTAGCACTATAGATATATAACTCTATATACATCTACGGTTAGCGCTATAGATATATAACTCTATATACATCTATGGTTAGCACAATAGATCTATAACTTTATATACATCTATGGTTAGCACAATAGATCTATAACTGTATATACATCTATGGTTAGCACTATAGATATATAACTTTATATACATCTATGGTTAGCACTATAGATATATAACTTTATATACATCTATGGTTAGCATTAACTTCATGCGCTACGAGAACGGCGTAAGTGACACTTTTGCCTAATTGC
Source organism: Elysia chlorotica (assembly GCA_003991915.1). Lineage (NCBI taxonomy): Eukaryota > Metazoa > Mollusca > Gastropoda > Plakobranchidae > Elysia > Elysia chlorotica. The sequence goes on along the minus strand of RQTK01000688.1, from coordinate 198,230 downwards.
AAGTGCTATAGCGTTGGAAAGGTCAACATGACACCTATTTAACCAAACCTTCGCATTGGAAATGCACTAATACTTAGGTTTTTGCTTTATCTTGTTATGAACATGTGTCCAATTTAAAGCATACATAAGGAAATGAAACAGTTTGTATTGGTGGTCTCAAGAGTAGGGACAATGACTTGTGCCAAAACCGTAGCACAGTGACGTATTATATTTTTTAGCGTGAGCCCTACTCGATGCAGACTAGTTGTTTTTTCAATACGAATGGAAATTTTTATGCCTAATTCTAAAAAAGGATAACAATTGTTTTTTCTTCGACCAAAACAAAACTGCATTTGATGCTTTTTTAGTAAACTTTAAACTACTACAAGTCATTTCTGGATATTTTAGCGTTTATTGGTTAAAATAACTCTATATCGAGCTTGGCATGTCTTATCAAAGTTTGTTATCTAGAGTACACTAGATTTGAGAAAGTCGCATTTTAAGTTTTTATTTTTTATTTTGTAAGTTTTTCACCGCTGTTGGACTGAGCGCAATTAAAAAAAAACAACACCTAAAAACTACACATTAAAGAAAAGGGAAACAATTTTCATCAAGATGACCTTCTTGGCTATTGAATGGAGTATAGAAAGGGTTGCAATACATATAGCTTGAGAGAGTAGTTGTGCTTTAATGGACACACACACACAAATAAAACAACAGCAACAACAACAATAACAAAACAAGTCGTCAAAGTGCAGTTTAAATGTTTAAATGCCACACATACACACACATCAAAAAACAACAAAAAATTAAACAAAAACAAAATGCAAGTCGCCAAATTGTAGTTTAAGGGCCAAAGACCAACCTTTCGAGTGTAACGCCAGGCACGGGGTGGCAGACTGAGCGGACTGAGTGGACCCACGGTAGAAGATTTTCGCTGCTTCCTTCCCCAGATGCTCCAGGGCCGGAGGCGTCCGTCTGAGGCGATCGTGCACACGCTGTCTGAGCAGCTGTCCTGGTACGCCCTGCTGCTCGGCATCTCCTTCTACTTCTTCTTCCTGGTGGTGGCCTTCTCGCTGATGGCGGTGCGGGTCGGCAGCTCCTAGACACACGGCTTAGAACGGGTCGGCAGCTCCTAGACTCATGGCTTATACATGTAACCGGCGCTCGGCCCAGAACTAAAAAGCCCCAGAATTATAAGTTTATAGTAAATGAAGAAATAATTAGTTAACTGCCAATCACAAAAATTTGTTTTAGATTTCCACTAATTTAACCAAAAAATAAAAACAAAAAAAAGAGAAAAAAATTATAACACAGCAAAGAAGAGAAAAATAAGAAACAAAGAAAGTGTAAATTGTTGCAAGTTAAAGCGGGGTTTATCTTCCTGGTTACTGAGAGTTCCATAATTAAACGTAACTGAATAGAAACGTAACATAGTTATACATTGTCGCACTTAATACTTTAACACTCAAAGCCGTATCGACATCGTACCGCAAGATTGAAGTAAAATAAGAATTACAAAACGGGGGAACACGTATGTATAATTCTAAGTTTACCTTCCGACATTTGGGACAGTCTCTGACAAGATGCTAAACTTTACAGAACAGAGTGAACAATTTGTGGACCGCAAAGATTTCTACGTTTGTTTGTTGACGATTTGAACAAAATAAAATCACAGTGAGCCCCTTGTCCACCATGTATGCTGAGTTGTTTGTTTCTTCTTCTTTTTCATGTCTACCAAGGCAAGCAATAACACAGCAAAGAAGAGAAAAATAAGAAACAAAGAAAGTAAAAATTGTTGCAAGTTAAAGCGGAGTTTATCTTCCGGGTTATTGAGAGTAACTGAATAGAAACGTAACATAGTTATACATTGTCGCACTTAATACTTTAACACTCAAGGCCGTATCGACATCGTAGCAATTACAAAACGGGGGAACACGTATGCATAATTCTAAGTTTACCTTCCGACATTTGGGACAGTCTCTGACAAGATGCTAAACTTTACAGAACAGAGTGAACAATTTGTGGACCGCAAAGATTTGTACGTTTGTTTGTTGACGATTTGAACAAAATAAAATCACAGTGAGCCCCTTGTCCACCATGTATGCTGAGTTGTTTGTTTCTTCCTTTTTTTCATGTCTATCAAGGCAAGCAAGGATATTTTCTGCGTAATAAAATATATATGTATCATACACGTACTATCCCAGTCCAAGTCGCCCCAGAATCACCCAACATCGGCACGGATCATGTCAACATAGATCTGAAATATCCCAGTCCAAGTCGCCCCAGAATCACCCAACATCGGCACGGATCATGTCAACATAGATCTGAAATATCCCAGTCCAAGTCGCCCCAGAATCACCCAACATCGGCACGGATCATGTCAACATAGATCTGAAATATCCCAGTCCAAGTCGCCCCAGAATCACCCAACATCGGCACGGATCATGTCAACATAGATCTGAAATATCCCAGTCCAAGTCGCCCCAGAATCACCCAACATCGGCACGGATCATGTCAACATAGATCTGAAATATCCCAGTCCAAGTCGCCCCAGAATCACCCAACATCGGCACGGATCATGTCAACATAGATCTGAAATATCCCAGTCCAAGTCGTCCAGTCGCTGGCAATTTCGAATCGGGACCCGTAGCACACCCGTGGTAAAGATAAGCCGGCAATCTCCGTCAGGATACTCGAGCTCGCTCACTCAACCAGTTGGGACAAAATGCTGCGACCACCAGAGCCAGCCTCGAACCCCGCCCCCCTTCCTTGGAAGCCGACGCTACAGCCACAGTGCTAGCGTGAATAAAACTCTTAGGGCCTGAGCTTAACAAATCTCCTTTTAATGATTACAACAGTAGTGTCGTGAGCATACAGTTGTGGTCAGTTTTCCGCTGGTCTCAAGATCTGCGAGTTAGAAGACTTAGGATGAGTCGTTAGCTGTCGCGATGTTGCACAATCCTAAGTTTAGACATAACAATAGAATCAATGATTATACTTTCCAAACCATTTCTGCCATCTTATCGTAAAAACAACAAACAAAACGCATAATGCATACTTCAGAAGAGCGTTGTTTAAAAAAAAAACCGGCAGATTATTATTGATTTGACTGAGTTACCTGAAGTTAGACTTGCTATGCAAAAACACGACCCATCCCTCCCTGAGAAGAATGCCATTAGCTGGGCTCTAACGAAAAGATCCATGAGAAAACAATAGACCTGCCGTGAATCACAATAATTTACGTGAATTCACTTCCAGGTTATCGGCCATTTTATGGTCACAGGAGAACGCGAAGAGCATAATTCTAGATTTAATGAAGAGAGGGTCGATAAATGATAATAAAGTTACACAGCTATGTGCGAGGTTAAAAAAATAGCATATTGATTCTTGGAAATGTAGGCCCTAATTTGGTTCTTGGCAATGATGCCAGACACATGCTGGTGTTGATTTTCATGTTTTGACTTTTCCTCAATCCGCAAACAGTTCGCCACATTTTTAAAAGAATTCAAATTAGTAAATTTCAGCATCACCCAAAACTATCGTGGATCCACAAAAAAGTGTAGATCCCCTTTTCTAAAGTTCTCAATGATATTGTAGTTGTTGTTGTTGCTGTTGTTGTTGTTGTTGTTGTTGTTGTTGTTGTTGCTGCTGTATGTTTTAGTTACTCTTGCTGTTATTGTCGTGTTGTTGTTTTCATTTTATTGTTGGTCTTGTTGTTGTTGCTGTTTTAAATACTGTTGTTGTTGTTTCTCTTTTAGTTACTGCTTTTAGTTACTGATGTTTTAGTTTTTTGTTGATGGTGGTTGTGGTGTTCTTGTACAAGCAGCGGAAAATTGTAACCTTTCCATACTATGTTATCTAATGATACAATATTTATCCCAAAGTAAAAGTATCAAACGGCTTCAGGCGATGATTAAGTGGATCGATTCTATCAAGGATAACAGTCCGTAAGTCTATGCGTGTAAACAATAATTTTATTAAGATTTGTATAATGAGTGTGAGAGAACAATAATGCATGAAAAATGTACCGGACGTTACAACTGAGAGTTCGTGTGCAAACAAAAGTTACGTCGGCGTCAAGCAGACGAGTTTTGTTGTAGCCAAGCGTCCAACGACAGCACTATTTAGGCTACCGGTATATTTTGTACGGGACCCAATACAAACGTCTGACAAGTTTACACAGACACAGGGCGGGGATACCATGGCTCGCTCTCAGCCAGTCACATTATACTGACACCGACCCAACCAGTAGTGGGGCTCGAACCACGGACCCCTGTGATGTTCTACCCCAGGGCTACCGCGCCTCCATCAGACAGAAAGAAGAGGACGTCTTCCATTGAACTTCTCTCAACAACAAAATTAAATCTCCCCTTCCCCCGCCCCCCGTCTTTTTTCGAACTATTCTACGTTTATTTCCATACACCTATTATTTAACATTTCTACCTGACTAGGAACATTAGAAATTATTTCTGCGCGGTCCATTTAACAATTTTCTTTATCGATTCTATCAACTATTTCAATTTTTATACCCCCC
>RQTK01000688.1:184405-186448 GCA_003991915.1 Elysia chlorotica | reverse complement strand
TTATTATTATTATTATTATTATTATTATTATTATTATTATTATTATTATTATTATTATTATTATTATTATTATCAACAACAACAACAATAACAACACCACTGCACTTTTTGTGTGTGGTCGATATTAACCAAATTAAAAGACAGAATAAACCACGTATAACTAACACTGTTTTTTCATTCTGTTTCCAGCGAACCAACGTGCCGGGCATTCGAGATCAGCTGTCGCACTGTTGACCACTGCCACTCGTCTCTGTGTGTCCTGTTTCCAGGCATTAGTGTGTGACCAGTGAAGAGTGGACAGTCAACAGCGGAATATCCCTGAACTCGTGAACCGTGTGTCAACACAACAGGGGAGATTACAACCATTGCTTGGACGTATCATGTATTAAGTCAATGATAATTAATTAGTCCAGAGGCTTCTGGGCTTGCGCTCTTTTGCCTAGGGCCATGTAGTCAATGATAAAAGATGGTCTACAGACATTGAAAAATCTGGATTTTCTAAGATAAAGAAACGAAGCACACCAGAGTGGCTAAGAGTCGTTCTTCCTCTTCTTGGTTAAAACTGTTTTTCTAAACATGAAATTAATCTATATCTGTGGTTGTGCGTAATATTAATGCTTTGTCTGAGCATTTGTTAAGTCATTAATTAGTAAATATATTGTACATTGGTCGAACAAAAGTAATACACCCACTCAGACATGACACATTTCTCTAATGGTTATCGTTTAACAGTTACTGCTATGCAAATTATGAAAACAATGCCCCTCAATGGCTGGTCGACTGGAGAGAACTGCAGATAATAATCATTCTAATCTAGTAATGAGATTATCGGATTTTGTGCTGGCCATACTTATGTGTGATTTAAGCTCGCTCTTTTAACAATAAAAAAAGATATCTCGAAACGTCATCACACTAGCCTAGCCTTACTCTCACATTAATTTGCAAATGATTTGATTGTACTCCACCCGATTTAAACAACATAAGTTATCAACACACATTCGAGCAAAGAAATAGAAGAATTTGTGGAAAGTTTAAACTAGCCAGATTCTACACACACACGAATCTGCCCAACGCTCGAGTCCAACACATCAGCACAGACTAGATATCCGACCATTTGGCAGTTTCTATAGAAATTAGCGGGAACAAAATCACACAGCGTGAGCGCAGATCCCCACACTGGAAGCTCAACAACGAGATACTGGTACATAAGAAACGAACACCAAATTTAACAGAAGTATCGAGTATAGGAAGAGAACAGATGGAGGAAAACCAAGAGTGCGCCTTAGATATATGGAGACGTATCAAACAGCGCATGCGCACAATAAGCAAAATTAATACATTTCTAAAAAATGAGCGAAGAAGATGGGCAGGCAATCAAGGGGAATCGAACCAGGTTAGAAACAACCGATAATTATAGACCAAGGCACAAATGTAGAGCTCCAAAGACAATTGGTTCATCTGAAAGAAAAAAATACAGAGGAGTAGACGTGAGATGCAGAATAGACACAGAACATGAAGGTATACCAGCGAAACATTATCTTAAAATGAGGGGACAAAACGCACAAAAAGAAACAGCTATAGCGGAAATAACCAAAAGAGAGGGATCAACGATCACAAATCAGGAAGAAATTAAACACGAATTTGAGGTTCTCTATAGAGAATTCTACACAGAGAATGAACACACGAATGAAGAAACATAGAACAAATACACATATTTCTGTAAGAAAATCAACGACTAAGAAAAACTAACCATGCAACAACCCTTCTCAACTCATGAGCTAGAAAAAATCATAGGGCAGCTCAAAATGAATAAATCTTCGCGACCTGACGGCATAACCAACGAATGTTATGTAACTTTTACACACAAAATGGCAGTGATATGATACCCTTCGCAGTCCATGCGGTGGAAATAGGCAGTCTGCCGTTAGATAAAAAAACCTCGTATATCTCGGTGCTAGCTAAAGATCCGGCAAACAACACACACGTTAAAAAATACAGACCCATATCACTCCTGAATTCGGATTTCAAGATTATCAGTAAAGC
>RQTK01000688.1:159405-179405 GCA_003991915.1 Elysia chlorotica | reverse complement strand
TGTTTTATAATTTAGTGTTATAGAAAATTCTTGAGACATACTTTTCATATAGAATTTCCAACCTGTTTAAAGTCTTGACAGTATTCAGTGTCCATGTTTTGTGAGAAGGCAGGTGGCTATGTCTTTTTTTAATTTAAAAAAATTCCCTTTTGTCATCTTTAAATAGTCTACTATATATTATTAAGAGAAGACTTGTTAATACAAAAATATGTACGCAAGGTTTACAAAGTCTTATTAATTTAGAATCAGTTTAATGGACTAAAAAAATCATGTTGAAAAGCTTTAAAAAAAACATACGTATAAATATATACATAAATATACTTAACAAAAGAGGCATTTAAGTCTAACAGGCAAAACAAATGAATGAAGTCCTAAGCCTGTCCTTTCAGGTTTAAATAGATATGAATCGGACTAACTACATGTTATCGGACCAGCTACATGTTATCGGACTAGCTACATGTTATCGGACTAGCTACATGTAATCGGACCAGCTTCAAGCTTACTGGTGTTCAGACAAGATAAAGACTGCTTGCCAGTAAGCAAGTCTGTGAAGCATTTAAACTGCTGGTTATGCCTGATAAACATGAGCTCAATGTAGCTTTCAATGGAAGCTTTGAATACATCAATTATTACTTCATGAGCCCATGGAAATTCTGGAATGTGGGCCAACTACTGTGCATTCCAGAGCCAACCCTTCGTGAACTTCATGATACAACTATAATTTATTTTCTCTCTACTTGACTGCCTACAAACAAATTGTTGAAATCAATTCACGTGTAGGATGGAGATCACCAGCTGCGCGAAGCCAGCGAACCAGTTGTTACAGAGGAGCAGCATAAAATGATGGCTACGCAGGATAAAAAATATGTGCTGTTTAGGCTCTCTAAAGAACTCAAGGTGAGCTTATGAATTATCTATTGTGAGTCTCAAATAGCCTTGGAGTAAAGCATGTACATTTGATTTGCAGCTTTTGCTTCACGCAAAAAAAACATTTTAGACGCAAAACATCTCAGTTAGTAATGTTCAACAGATTGTTCATCTCCAGAAAACTGATTTTTGTAGTATCATCAATTTTCAATGCCTAACCTGATTGATCACATTGATTTTGTAGGATTACTTTGGTTATAACTTCCACCTTTACAAGTCTGTATTCATTTAAGAGGTGTCAAAACTGGAGTTTAACACAAACACTGTGTGTTCACTCATAGTAGAGCCAGGTCCAAAGAGAACTTAGGAGACATGAAATACAATTATTTTTCTGTCCAAGTCTCCATTATCTCTCTTTCTCTGTCCAAGTCGTACAAACATGGGCTAGAGATACTAAGCAAAATGTTTTTATTGTAGCAATATGTCATATATTTTATTTTATATCCTTGGGCTGATCCTCATCTTTTTTGCCAGATCATGTTCATTTCGTTAATACACTTTTCTCGTTCTTTTTTTTCTAGAAAATAGAAAAGTTAAAAAAGACCCTGCATCTTATTGACAGCTCTGAGAAGAAGAATTCTCACACAATATTTGTAGATGATGACAATGAAGGTACGCATGTTTTGCAATTGGTTTTGTCAAATTATACATGTACAACTTAAAATGATTGTTATGTGCGGAAACCTTTTAACACAGGAACACAGTGCCTTGGTGAAATTTTTACGATTACTGAGTCTTAGAGTAACAAAAAATGAATATGACATTTCCAAAACTAAGTTGAATTTTTCCAATCATTATGTACCCGAAAAATTAAAAAAAAAGAAAGTAACCTAAGCTTCTTTTGTCAATTTCACCCAATACCCTTATCCAGGTTATCTCTTTGAGGACGTTGTTTCCTTTGTGTATGGGGTAAAGATTTTAATTGAAATAACTTTTTAATCCTCAGCCAAGTCTTTTGATGTTGCGAAATTCTTTGACACCCACCCTGCATTTCTGGACAGGACTTTTAACAGACCCACGCTAGAGTCTTTGAAGAAAGGGAAATTCTCTGTTGATCCAGATGAATTGGAGGTACTTTTACAGTGTGTGACGATTGACAAAGCAGAAACTTGTTTTTTTTTTTGTTTTTTTTAAATAAAAATTAATCTTTTATTTATTTATTTTTTGTAAATTTTTGTTCTATTTTTTTTGTATCAAAAGAACATAAAGTCATATTTTCTTCTTTAAAAAATGTGCCAAGATGTCATTATGACATGTCTGGTACGTGATGGGTGTGAACTACTCAGGACCCACATGATGTAAGTGGTGCGTCATATTTTCCTCTCTGTTTAACTTAATAATTCAAAAGCTAGAGAAAATCCCAGGCCAGAATCGTATTCTCCGATATTTTTTCTGGTTAATTAGACCTCTTCTGTTATGAAAATGAGAAAAGAATTATTGGCCCTCTGCATTGAAAGAGAATGAAACAGTTGCCTCATGCAAGATAAAGCCATTAACAAGTTATCAGTTAGCCGCAATATCCAATTATAGAAAGGCACCTGAAATTCCAGGTTTGCTCCTTATGATTTTCTAGCAAAAAATAGATCACGAAAAAAATTTAAGCCACGAAAGGGTTAACACTTTACTTCAATTCAAAGTCTTATTATGAGTGTGAAGTGGAATGTGACGAAAATTTTGTTGATAAGCTACCTGATTTCTTTTATGTAGGTCTTGCCATATAAAAAAAAACCCTCAACATTTTCATAAAATTTAACACTACTGCTACAAATAGAACACAGGATAATAACATGTGGGTAATTTTGTGGAAAAAAAACAACCCCAAAACAAATCAAAAACAAAAATTGTATTTCATAGATGCATATTTTAATTTCAACGTTATGGTCTTAGATTTTGTAGATTTTAATACTATTTTAGCCTCATTTCAATTAATATTTTTTGTTAAATTTATCTCATGAGTTTTGCATCTGCCTATCCTTAATTGATTGTCTTAAAACAGTGCTGAAATTATGACAATACATAAATGTACACTAAATTTATTACCCTAATAATAATATTCTAGATGATCCTGAAGCTACTGTCCAAAATAATTTCTGCGTATAAGTCTTTTCTCCTGCAAGTTTATGTTTTTCACATAAAAAACCTTTTTAGACACAACGTGATAAATTTAACTTACATTCTATCTTTATTTTCTTCCTTATTTCAGGCTGTTATGGAATCCAAAAATATAGCCTATAAGGAGCTGAGTAAAAGAATAGACAGGGCGAAAGAGCTTAAAATTATTGCGGAGAAGTTGGATGCTAAATTGCTTGGCTTGGTATGTAGTTTGAATTTCAATTTTGAGTATGTTTTTTTTTTTTAATGAGCTTTTTAAACTTCAATCAGGTAATAAAAATCCTTAATATTACTGAAAAAAATATTTTCTTTTGTCTCAGTTGGAAAAACAGGACCCAGCTCTAATGACTTTAAGATCCAGTGATACAAAACAACAACAAAGACTTTAGCTTGTTTCATCAGTTTTGTTCTTTAGTGGCATCTACTTCAGATTATTGATAAAAAAAATGTTTTTAAAAGGTAACATGGGTTGCAATTAAGACCCAGATGATTTTATGAGAGATCTTTTCTGTTTTAGAGATAAAATAACCCTGATTGCATTTGAACTTGTGGCAATGAACAACAATTTCTAGGATTTGGGAGAAGACTATTAAAATTAAAACTATATAGGTATGCCATGAACATGTTATTCAGTTAATATTTTTCAAATTATTTTGTTTGTATTTTTTGTTGTCAAAGAGTTGTCTGACTGTTAGAGGTGAGGCCTATCTATTATCTTTCGAAGGATGGGCATATAATACTTTTAAAATAAAAATTACCACCAGCTTAACAATAAATTAAAACAATTATGAAGAAATATTTTTTTCAAAACCATGCATCTTTGAAGAAGCAAAGCATTCAACGGTAGATGAGGTTGCACTTTCAATGGAATTAATCAATCGTTCATGTAGTAATTTTACTTCTTGTTTCTCGCACATGGTCAGGACAAGAAACGCAAAAAGAAACGTGTTGCTGAGGAAACGAAAGAATCTGCCGCCCAATACAAGTTTGCCTACCAGAGACAGAAATGATGAACGGTGGCTGCTGTTGCTCTGCGTCAGATTGTCTTAGAACTGGTTGGGTGCAGTGTATGAAACCAAGCTACACTGTTAAATGTATTGGCTTGGGTGCAATGTATGAAATAAACCATTGAGAAACCAAGCTACACTGTTAAATGTGTTGGCTTGGGTGCAATGTATGAAATAAACCATTGAGAAACCAAGCTACACTGGTAAATGTATTGGCTTGGGTGCAATGTATGAAATAAACCATTGAGAAAACAAGCTACACTGGTAAATGTATTGGTTGAAGAGAAATAGAAATGAAATGTCTTTGTTGTTTGTGTCTTTTACATTATGTTTGTGTCTGCTTGATGGACCTAGGTTTACGCATACTTTAAAATTTCTATTTGCTATCACTTGCAATGAGGGAAAACAAACAGAAAGAGCTCAAGTGTATACAATCCTCGAACTATTCACATCCTATAAAAAAAAAATTCATTTAACTGAAGCATTGCGGCAGCTGACATTTTAATTGTTTTTCTAAACCAATTTAAATTTCATATCAAAATAATCTTCATTTCTAACCTCCATGATATAAAATATAGTGTGTCATGCCTTATGTTATCTTTTTTTAACATTTCTTGTGTAAATTTCAAACAAATTTTTAAAAGAAAACATGGTGACGAATCTTCAAAAATCACCACCTGAGGAACCCTATTCTTTGAACAAAGAATTCCCATATTAAGTTTGAATCAAAGCTAAACATCAACAGAGGACACACCAGAAGCACAGAAAGCAATACCGAGACTGGTTCGGAAATATCATTTATTTTCCAAATGAATACTTCACGTTGAATGACTGATACACTGCATCATACATGTAGTGAATAATTTTGATTTAAATGCATTCATAAACAGATATAATATATATAACCGTTCTGCTCCTGTGGCATTTGACTTTTTTCCCAGTCATCCATTTCCCTATGAGGTATTTTTTTTTATTCACAGATAATAAGTTCACATTTTCAAAGATAATGAATGATACATTGCAAAATTAATAAACTGTAAACCTTCATCACATATATATCTGAGGCATATGTCCCAACCTACAAAGGTAATAAGCACAATCTTAACATGTTATAATAGAAAGCAAAAGACAAAGCATTGAGTAATTTTCATACTTATTCCTGTTACACTTGGCTTTGCCATACAGAAAATAAGATATGTTGCTATGAAACATTTTTGTCAAGAAAATCAAACTCGTTTGCGTATCCATTGCTTGCTTGTCATTTCATACATAAAAATATTTATGCTTTGCTTGAACGCGAAGGTAAATATATTCTAAAATATACAACTCATAGAAGGCTTTGAATATTATGATTATTTATCCCATTCAGTTATTTTTATTACGCAAGCTTTCATGTAACAATCTTAAGATGCTAAAATGAAAGCAAACTTTGTTAGACACCCAGGGTATCACAGTCAAAAATCGCTGGAATCTATGAACTCTATTCATGCATTGGCATATAATTTTTTTTAATCTTTACGAAGGTCAAAATGTACTGATGTTGTACTTGTACTTATTCTGAAATGTCGTTGTCATAACACAAGACAAAATCATTTGTAGAAGAGCCAAACATCAACTCGTCTACCATTTCGTACACAGACACAGACAGGCACAATGGACAAAATTAAAACAAAATACTAATACATTCTGGTTTAAATAGAAAGTACATGTATATTAAAATAAAACCTATGTAAATCACACATTATAACGAGGACTTGTTGAAAATGACTTAGATTAAACACAAGTACGAATACAGAGATCTAAGCTCTGATTTCATTTTTTTTTTGTGCTCTTGATACAAGTTCAATTACGAGTAAATAATTAAATCAAAGGGTTACATAGTGTAATGCTTCTTAATTGAAGGGCGCATGAAAACTGAGACATAATATTTTTTACTCTCTTTCTTTCTATCTTGCTTTCTCTCTCTCTGTCTGTCTGTCTGTCTCTCTCTCTCTCTCTCTCTCTGTCTCTCTGTCTCTCTGCGAAAGGATTTGTCCTAAAACGCCTGGACCGTAACTGTATCATGCCCAAGTTAACTGTTTCTATACCCTGTCATTTACTACATTCAATTCAAGAATATTACGTGTATGAGAGCATGGTTTGATACAAATTGTGAACATTGAAAGGGAACAAATTTACAAAGCCTGAAGATTTTTAGCATCAAGTACATCACAGATTCAGAAGGCATGTGTATACGGTTTCAAAATGGTTAACAATTCCATTTTGCTCTACTTTAATGAATAGAACTTATGCAATATTACATCTTGTACTTACAATTCATCAAGTGAAAAAGGAATGCTCTTGGTATTTTTGAAAAGGCACATATAAGAATGATGTAGGAAGGGAGCAAGGAATAACTAACAACATTGAGAAAACCCTCGTAGCATTATTGAGTTTTATCTCTACCTAGTGCACTCCACTGAAACACATTCCAAAGTCAAATGTGCTGAATTTTTGCAATTTTGTCAACTCCTGATTACTATGCCCAATGTAAGAATACTCAGTTTCTTAAGGATGACAGAAGTTACAAACAAATGCCACGCTGGTGAAGCAATAGACGTGTGTTAAAGAGAGCGATCACGTTTCGAACCTTGATGTCGCACATGATTCAGCATTGCTTCAGGAGGTAGAACAATATCTTATACTCAACATTAGAAAACGTTCCCTAGCACTAAAAGTAGACGATTTATATCCCTCTTTTTTCTGTGGCCTTAACCAGCAGTCATTATATCCATGTACTTACAAAATAACAACAAAATGTCACAAAGAAGATGGGAAGATGGTTGCATGAGTGAAATCACAAGAGCAAAAGAATAAGGCTTTAGATTATTGACATAAAGGAAGTACATGTACATCTGTTTGTTTTGTATCACATGAATCACGGGAGAGGGGGTATTGTCATTTACAACTTTGATTTTTTAATTATGTACACACCCCTTAGCATATCACCCACGGGACAAGACAAATTTCATAGAGAAAAGAAGAACAGATAGAATTGAGCATTTTTTTTTCACCTTTTGCAAAATGGCAATATTTCTTGTTTGTATTTCTTATTCAAGAAGCTGCACCATTGAATATGGTCTCAGCTTTTCTCCACGTTTGGTTCCACATTGTCACCGTGCTACGATTTTGGCATAAGTCAATTTTGAAACTTTTGAGACAATCACTACAACTGTTTTATTTCTTATACCTGCCTTATAGCTTTTTTTTTCCACACAAATTTCTGCTAAGATAAAAACAAAAAACCTTTTTTTTCCACCTTAAAGTTTAGTTGGAAGGTCACATTTCGACCTTCACGAGATATCACTTGCACCCTGATGCCCTAATCGTAACACAAGTTGTCCGCCCCTGGCTCACGAATCGAAGGCGTCCTCGGCCGGAGGGACGTACGAGAATCCCTCGAAGACGGCGTCGGCCTCCATGACGCTGGCCGAGACGAGCTTGCTGCCGTTGGTCACCGAGCGGCCGACTGAGGCCGGCACCGGCTCGCGCACAAACTCCGGGTCAAAGTGCCTCAGGTCCAGCTGGCCGCTCTGGTCGGAGGTAAGACAAAAAATGAAGGTTAGAGATAATGAGGGAACACATTTTATAGTCTCTTTTCTCAAGTTGGTTGGTTGGTGGGAGGTAAGACAAAATATGGAGGTTAGAGACAATTAGGGAACACATTTTAGAGTCTCTTTTCTCAAGTTGGTTGGTTGGTTGTTTCAATGCTCAATATCATCAAGGCTATAACACAATTGGATAATAACACTTAGATCCAACTATTTTACTTGCTGTCTTTCAGAAACAGGGTCGGGCTATCAGGACTGAAGTCTCAGCCGATCGCATTGTATTGACAGCCACCCCACCAATAGCGGGCCAAATCTGACAGATTTGCATGGTGATCGATTTGAACTTTGGACCTCAAAAATAGAAGCCAAGTGCCCTACCTATTAACTTCCAAAATCTAAGTGAAATTATGTCTCTCATTTATTTTAAAGTTCAATGTTTTAATGAACATAAAAAAAAGCATAGGAAAACAAATAGCAGGGATATCGATAACTCAAACCCTACTAATAATGAGGCAATGACACAATGTGCATTAGCTTCCAATCTTCACGCATTTATTAAACGTGTAAAGAAAAAGAAGACCAAAAGTTAAGGAACCGTAATAGTGATGCACACCCAATGACAATAAGCAGCAACTTACCACATTTGGGTTGTATGGAGGGGTTATTTTCTTATCATACAAGTCTTGCCAGTTGATGTCTGAGAAGAAGTCATGGCTTTTTATCTCGTAAAAGTCACGGTTGGCACCCAGCCTGAGATCCTTCTCTTTTTGCAGAAGCTTTCAGGGGACAATAGAAAAACACGCACAAATTAACCAGAGAGCGTCTATGTATGGGAGGATCAGTTCAAATTCATGTGATTAGTTGCCTTAAAACAATTTTTGTTTTCTTTTACTTTTAGCAACTCAAGACTAAAAATTTGACACTTTAGCTGGCAGTGGCAAATAATCCAACCAGTGCCAAGTGATGCCAATATATTTCATATGCAAGTCATTTGTGAATAAATTATAATTATACCCCCCAACTCCCCTCTTGCCACAAACAAAATGATAATATCCATATTAGGTGAGGTAAGTATATGTCTAGGTGTCAGGGAAAATCAAGCGATTGTCAGCTTTTTTTTGTTTTGAGAAATTATGCATAACCAGGAGTTTTCCCTCAAATTTTGAGTCTGTAAAGTGGAACTGGAAGAAAAAAAACCTTTCCCTATAATAATCCCTAACAGATTTTAAAAGTTAAAAAGGTCCATAAAATAACAAATAAACTTCAATTAACACAAGGGTTGGTTAAATGTCCTAGTTTTCCGCCCTGTCGCTAGCCACAGCTCGTCCTGTTCGGAGGTCTTGGAGATACACGTTCACGTTTAGTACTAATATTGAAGGAGGTCTTGGAGATACACGTTCACGTTTAGTACTAATATTGAAGGAGGTCTTGGAGATACACGTTCACGTTTAGTACTAATATTGAAGGAGGTCTTGGAGATACACGTTCACGTTTAGTACTAATATTGAAGGAGGTCTTGGAGATACACGTTCACGTTTAGTACTAATATTGAAGGAGGTCTTGGAGATACACGTTCACGTTTAGTACTAATATTGAAGGAGGTCTTGGAGATACACGTTCACGTTTAGTACTAATATTGAAGGAGGTCTTGGAGATACACGTTCACGTTTAGTACTAATATTGAAGGAGGTCTTGGAGATACACGTTCACGTTTAGTAACACGTTCACGTTTAGTACTAATATTGAAGGAGGTCTTGGAGATACACATTCACGTTTAGTAATAATATTGAAGGAGGTCTTGGAGATACACATTCACGTTTAGTAATAATATTGAAGGAGGTCTTGGAGATACACATTCACGTTTAGTAATAATATTGAAGGAGGTCTTGGAGATACACATTCATGTTTAGTAATAATATTGAAGGAGGTCTTGGAGATACACATTCATGTTTAATAATAATATTGAAGGAGGTCTTGGAGATATAGAAAAAAAAATTGCATATCAAATTGATCTTAAATATAATTCTGGAGGAATGACTTGTGAAATAGTAATGTAATAATCCTAGTTTTTATGTAATATGAAAAAAAAAAATCCCCTTGTAGATTAACATTATTTTTAAAGAGGTCTGGGAGATTAATAATACAACATGGTTTGTGAAATACTTGTTAACATAATATAATTTTTGTTTTTTCATGTAATATAAAAGATAAATCACCTTGAAAAAGAATAATCTTAATGCGCAGTAAAAATAATTGTAAACATAATTCTACACAGAGGACTGCTAAATTGGTTTCTATTAAACTCCACAAACATTTGAAATCCCTGTGTGAGTGTCAGAGTGTGTGTGTGTTAATTTTGCGAAAGCCTAATTGTAGTTCTATATTTGTACTTACCAAGCCATACATCATCTCATAGAGAACGGCTCCCAAACACCACCAATCCACTGTCTTGTCATAGGGTTGTTTGCGTAACACTTCAGGAGCAAGATACTGTTGATAATAACACACACACACACACAAATGGCATATGGTTAATTGCAATTCTGAGGTAAAACTATTTGATCTTCTCTTCTTAGCAACCACAATGACTTGCAATGTAGGCCTAATTAATAAGAAAAACCTTTTTAGATAAAAATAAAGCCTATGTCAACAAGATTCTGACATTGACATTAAAATCAGATTCTTCCATTTCACACAAGTGATTTTGTTGCTCCATCGATTTAGTAACCTAATTTGCTACAGCAGATTCTTATTGTATCATTTATAAACTTTCAATAACTTTATTGTTCAAAGGAGGGTTCAATATTAACCTTTAACAGATTTCAGAACGACTATAGTAACTGCAATCACTGCTGGCATGTTCAGAAAAAAATTACTTTTGTTTTAAATTAAATATGTCATGCATTTTAAAAGTAATGAAGGTAAAAGATGTAAAGTTGTGAACTTGCCTCAGGAGTGCCACAGAAAGTTGACGTTGTCCCCTGACCCACGATTCCCTCCTTACACAGCCCAAAGTCAGTGAGGATGATATGACCCTAACAGACGAAAACATTTTGTGAAATGTATGGATGTAGCACACTATTTTCTTTAGTTGTATCCTAGCATTAACATTTGTTGATGAAAGTTATCATAAAACTGACAGTAGTTTAATTATTTTTGTGTTTAGATTATTTATCTCAAGACTTATACAATTTGTGATAAGTTCCAAGTTTTTGTCTCTGTACATATCAAAGAAAATATGGGTAGGAAGTTATTCAAAGAAAGTTACTTCACATTACTTATAAGTTATTAATTTTATTGTTTAATTTATTCTTGAAACAACATCCAAAATTAAAAGTCGCACATATTATGTTACATAAAACTTACGGTTGAATCCAAGAGAATGTTTTCTGGCTTGAGATCTCTGTTGGAACAACAACAAAACCAACATGTTAAGCTCGTTATGTTAAGGCTTATTGAATTATATGTAAAGACAACATATTACACCAGTAGGTCTTTAAAAACAGTTAGAAAATAGCTCAGTTTACAGCCATATTGTTTTTTATTTCTTTTTATTTTGGTACAATCTTCTCTACCTTCAATATTAATGTCATTATCGTTAATCTGTGGTCGGTGTTTTTACTATTCTGTCATTTCTCCTGGATTTAACATTTTCTATATAAGTGAGATCGAGTGGGTCTAACTGCTGTATATATCAGACAACATAATTACGCAATTATTCCCCATCATTGATAAATACAAAATGAACCTAATGCTAGGTGTGGATGGAAACTGAAATCTTTATTGCTAAATACACGTATATGCCATAATTATATAGCAATTAAATGTTTACAGTATTTTTTGCTCCCCTAACCTTTAAACTTATTTTTTTTCAAACCCTTCTATATTCTCTTCTATATTCTGCGACATACATACATGGCTAAATCTCTGGACAGTTTTAATATTTCCTCATTCCTGTGACCATCAACACGATTAGGACTATATCTCTGTACATTTGTGTATTTCCTGTGACCATCAACACGATTAGTACTACATGTATATCTGTACATTTGTGTATTTCATATCACCATCAACACAATTAGGACTATATCTGTACATTTGTGTATTTCATATCACCATCAACACAATTAGGACTATATCTGTACATTTGTGTATTTCATATCACCATCAACACGATTAGTACTATATCTGTACATTTGTGTATTTCATATCACCATCAACACGATTAGGACTATATCTGTACATTTGTGTATTTCATATCACCATCAACACGATTAGGACTATATCTGTACACGTGTGTATTTCCTGTAACCATCAACACGATTAGGACTATATCTGTACATTTGAGTATTTCCTGTAACCATTAACACGATCAGGACTATATCTGTACATTTGTGTATTTCCTGTAACCATCAACACGATTAGAACTATATCTGTACATTTTGTGTATTTCTCTCTCTCTCTTTCTCTCTCTCTCTCTCTCTCTCTCCCTCTCTCTCTCTCCCTCTCTCTCTCTCTCTCTCTCCCTCTCTCTCTCCCCCTCTCTCTCTCTCCCTCTCTCTCCCTCCCTCTCCCCCTCACCTCTCCGCCGTTGACGTAGTCGAGGACGAAGTAGAGCTTGTCGGGCGTCTGGAAGCTGTAGTGGAGCCCCACCAGGAACGGGTGTTTCACGTTCTGGAGCAGCACGTTGCGTTCCGCCATGATGTGCTTGGCTTCGTTCCTCTTCATGATCGCTTGTTTCTGCACGGAGATAACATTGATATGTACACAAGTAGTTATTATACTCCCGCATGCAAGCAACGGACAATATTTCTCATTGTTTAAACCAATGCATGACTGACTGTGAGTATAAAATAAAATGAAAGTTTTGGCGTGTGGTAAACGATTATCTTACTAGGAACGTAAAGTAAGGAACAAAAGAGAAGGGTTTAAGAGAACAAAAAACAACAACAACCAAACCCCTCCGAAAAAGCGAGAGATGATTTGAAGTTGTGAAAGAGAGAGAGAGAGAGAGAGAGAGAGAGAGAGAGAGAGAGAGAGGAGAGAGAGAGAGAGAGAGAGAGAGAGAGAGAGAGAGAAAGGGGCGGGGAGAGAGAAACAAAGAGGAGAAAAGAGCTGCCTTTACAGGAATGAGCATGAACCTCAACCTGCATGTGAGCGGAATCGAGACGTGGTAACCCTGGGCAGAAGATAAAGCCAGAAATAACCCACTGGACACGTCAAACTAACGATTGGACCAGCCGCCTTCGATGCATCAGGTAGATCGGTGTAGATCTGTGTATGTGTGTAAAGCCTACTGCAGGAATGTGTGCATAACCAGGCCTCATGGCTCCAGATCGTGATCCAGATAAAGTTTAGATTTGTTACTGAAGATGGCTTGTAGCGCAACGAAATGTCAGAACAAAAAGATAGAGATAAAACACTCGAGCGGGACAAAATGATAAAACACACTACAAGAAAGATAGGTACATGTACATAGTGAGAAAGACAGGTGGCTGTTATGTATAGGTAGTCAAACAGACATACAGACAGCAGATATATAGAAATAGATAGATCGATGGATAGATAGATAGATAGACAGATAGATAGATAGATAGATAGATAGATAGATAGATAGATAGATAGATAGATAGATAGATAGATAGATAGATAGATAGATAGATAGATAGATAGATAGATAGATAGATAGATAGATAGATAGATAGATAGATAGATAGATAGATAGATAGATAGATAGATAGATAGATAGATGGATAGATAGATGGATAGATGGATGGATGGATGGATGGATGGATGGATGGGTGGTTCTCAGCCTTCTCAGGAACACCACGGCAACATCCACTACCATCCTTACCTGCAAGACTTTGACCACTACCATCCTTACCTATAAGACTTTGACCACTACCATCCTTACCTGTAAGACTTTGACCACTACCATCCTTACCTGTAAGACTTTGACCACTACCATCCTTACCTGTAAGACTTTGACCACTACCATCCTTACCTGTAAGACTTTGACCACTACCATCCTTACCTGTAAGACTTTGACCACTACCATCCTTACCTGTAAGACTTTGACCACTACCATCCTTACCTGTAAGACTTTGACCACTACCATCCTTACCTGTAAGACTTTGACCACTACCATCCTTACCTGTAAGACTTTGACCACTACCATCCTTACCTGTAAAACTTTGACGGCGTAGACATGGTTCTCCGCCTTATGTCGCGCCAGCAACACTTTTCCGAAGCTGCCTTTGCCGATCACCTTCAAAAACTCAAAGTCGTTCGGCTTGACGCTGTCAATAGAAGATGGCGTGCGCAATCACAGCAAAAGTTCATGTTTGTACGTTGGTAAGAGGGAAGGAGGGAGGGGAGATGGAGAGAGGGAAGTGTTGACGAGAAAGAGGGAGGGAGGGAGAGAGAGAGAGGGAGAGGAGAGAATGCTAAGAAAGGGGAGCAATTAAAG
This sequence comes from Elysia chlorotica, assembly GCA_003991915.1. NCBI lineage: Eukaryota > Metazoa > Mollusca > Gastropoda > Plakobranchidae > Elysia > Elysia chlorotica. Next base: position 165,300 of record RQTK01000688.1, on the reverse strand, counting down.
GCATAATTCGGCATGTTATGAAAGCCCATTATTGGCTGTTACTGATTCTACCCTGGGCGCACCATCGGTCAGGTCTCTAGTGTTCTGGCCTCTCTAACACACGGAGTGTATACTCGTGCACGGGCTGAGGCTGCCCCTGTCAGTGGAAAGTGTAATCCTCACGAACTGGTGACGTAACGTGAGCAATGACGTCAAACCCTCCTGCAGCACTTCCTTTAACATCCATGCAGAAGTAGCTACGTTAATAATTATTCCTGGCATTGTCTTTGAGGTTGGAGTCAGTTCGTGATCGTGATAATTATTGTTCTAATGATTAACACCGCGATGTCACGTTTTTGAACTTTTTCCTTACAAAATATTATCGCATCTTATCCGATAGCTTGCCTTTGGCTAGAGACCCTAATTAGGCACTAATGAACAGATTAAGGAAAAGTCCATAAAAACAACCTCGTGATACCCACGACAAATTCGCATCGTTTGGAAAAGATGGCGCTTTTCATAATGTGAAAATGTGTAACAAGGTGGAATTTCACACTTCCATTCCTGGGTTTTCGAGTTTGTTAGAGATCTATGACGTGGTCTGAGATATGCCACAACATTAGGGCGGTTTGGGTCCACCCGGAGAGGTCCCAGTTATGCAAGCTTTGGTTCCACCCAATCTTTGACCACTGACAATCAAAACCGCTAGGCTACCACTTATATACAGGCATTTAGCTGCTATATATCATACATCTATTGTATCCACCTTCAAATTAACTATGTGCATTCTGATTGGTTCATTAAAAGAAGGGCGCCATTTGTTCCCTAATATAAATACACGGGTTTATGGGGAAGAAAACAGATTTAGTTCGACTGCGACATTGAAAAAAAAAATTGAAAAAAAAAAAATTTAAAATCAAAATTAAAAATAAATAAAAAATAAAAAATACACAAAACAAAACAAAAAATAAAGGGAAAAAAACAAGAAAAACGCACCGCTCCCCCCAAAACAAAACAAAAATACGACTCTAAATTCGGGAGAGAGGTCACTTACGTGGTTTTCTCGGTGTTTCCCAAATTCATGGGATTGTCGTCTTTGTTCCCGTTCTGAAAAAAAAAAAAGAAGAAAATTATGTATTTTGCGACTTGCATTTTTTTTTCATATTTTTAAATTTTCTTAAAGTGGAGACATCGAGGAGGAGGAATAAGAGGAAGAGAAGAGGAGGTGGAGGGTATGAAGAGGAAACAAAGAAGAAATAAAGGTGAAGTATGATTATTATAAAAAGAACTGGCCCTCGGCTTCCAATCTGAGTGGTCAGGAAACCATGCAACAACAATCCTGGGTGAACATGCAGGTAGCGTTCTCGGCTGTAGCGCTACTTCAGAGTCCTATGACCAACTCTGAGGAAACCATGCAACAACAATCCTGGGTGAACATGCAGGTCGCGGTTGTAGGTTATAGCGCTACTTCAGAGTCCAATGACCAACTCTGAGGAAACCATGCAACAACAATCCTGGGTGAACATGCAGGTCACGGTATAGGCTGTAGCGCTACTTCAGAGTCCAATGACCAACTCTGAGGAAACCATGCAACAACAATCCTGGGTAAACATGCAGGTCTCGGACTAGGCTGTAGCGCTACTTCAGAGTCCTATGACCAACCCTGAGGAAACCATGCAACAACAATCCTGGGTGAACATGCAGGTCGCGGTTATAGGTTATAGCGCTACTTCATAGTCCTATGACCAACTCTGAGGAAACCATGCAACAACAATCCTGGGTGAACATGCAGGTCGCGGTTATAGGTTATCCTATAACCGCGACCTGCATGTTCACCCAGGATTGTTGTTGCATGGTTTCCTCAGGGTTGGTCATAGGACTCTGAAGTAGCGCTACTGCCGAGACCGCTACCTGCATGTTCACCCAGGATTGTTGTTTGAACATGCAGGTCGCGGTTATAGGTTATAGCGCTACTTCATAGTCCTATGACCAACTCTGACGTCCGTGAGGAATCATAGATCTATGTGAGGAATGCGCCCGTTAGACCAACCGCCAGGTCACAGCTCTGCTGATTGCTAGGTCATAATAACGGCCAATGCATTCATGCATGCCTAAGACTGGCAATGACAATGTACCGAAAGGGGGTAAATCTTAATCAACAAAGCCCTAGAGAAGGGAGACCTCAATAATCACAATGGTGCGAAAACAAAGTGTTATGCTGGATTCACCCAGGGCGAGAGTTCGGCCCGCAGGACAAATAATGCACTGGGGGCTTTGTCGCTCTGTTTGTGTGTAAGTGGGCACTTCAAACAAGGCATTTGCTAGGTACATCAATAGATTGAGTGAGAGAAAGAAGATAATATTTATAAGGAAATATAGACATAGCCAGATAGATGGTTAGATAGTAGTCAAGGGCAACAGACATACAAAGTTAAATAGATAAATAAGTAAACAGACAGACATAAAAAGATAGATAGATCGATAGAAAGACAGAAAGACGGACAGATAGATAAAATTATTGATAGATAGTGGGATAGGTAGATATACAGAAAGGTAGATAGAGGGATAGGTAGATATACAGAAAGGTAGATAGATAGATAGATAGATAGATAGATAGATAGATAGATAGATAGATAGATAGATAGATAGATAGATAGATAGATAGATAGATAGATAGATAGATAGATAGATAGATAGATAGATAGATAGATAGATAGATAGATAGATAGATAGATAGATAGATAGACAGACTTTACACTAATACTAACGAAGATCGAATCAAATAAAATAACAGTGTGTACGAGAGGAACAAAAGGAAAAACGGAGGGAGAGAAATATGACGTGGATTTGACTAGCACTATCGGCTCGAGGCAGACAGCCGCATAAATCTCATACATTATACAAATACAACTGCACTTTGGTGATTTACAATGCAATAAATTGTACAAAGAAACAGCGCATCCAGAGAATGCAAAAAGCTATTACTAATCTTAAGCTGTCTGTGTCACATCAATACTATGAACGCTACGTTTCAACACACTGTGTTACTGTTAGATAAATGCAGTGTGTCCTTGAACTTGGACATTTAGAAGACACCAATGTTCCATGGCCAAAGTGGCCTCGAGATAAGGTTTTTTTATTATTATCATTTGCTGTAGCCACCAAGGTGAGACTGTTCGCCTCTCACGATGATCATGAGTTCATCAGTACATAAAAGTAATTTGTTCATGTTGTGTAACCTACCGTCAAATTGACGTCTTCAGTTTTTCCGATAAAAATACTGATGGGTTCGAACTAGTGCAGGTGGTAGAGCGTTAGCCCCCTTATCGGAAGATTCCTAGTTCGAAACCAACGACCGGTCAAAAACATGTATGTCCAATTTTGCCCTCTGTTGGTTGAATCGCTGTCAGTAGAACGTTAAGAGCTGAGATAGAAACCAAGGTAGACCCGAGCTGTCTCTGTGTGGCAGCACTTAAAATTTCAGACGTTAGTCTTGAGCCCCGTCTTTATTTGTATAGTGCTGACGTTAGACGTTAAACAGCCAGGTAAGCCCAACGTAGAAAACTCCAAAAACGTACTAAGATGGGGCAAAAGCTGCGATTCAAACCTCAGACCTTCTTCAAGTCAGTTGAGAGCTCTAGCGAGTGAGCCACCTATATAACACAACCTCAAACCTTCTTTAGGTCAGTTAAGAGCTCTAGCGAGTGAGCCACCTATAACACAACATCAGACCTTCTACAAGTCAGTTGAGAGCTCTAGCTGAAGCCTCATTTATAATAAAAAATAAATTAAAAAAAAAAAAACACTTCAGTCTATGGTTTTAGTTCACTAAATCTCCCTATATGACACTCATAAATATTAATGGCGCATTGCTGGAAGAAGTTCCGATGCTTTCTTTGTGAGGCAAATATACAAAGGCTGAAATAATGAATAAATAATAAATGGCACTAAGGGAGCGGTGTGTCTCAACACAAGCCCGGCTCGGGGCATAGGCCTATGTGGGCCTACATGGACCTATGTGGACCTATGTGGGCCTACATGGACCTATGTGGACCTACATGGACCTATGTGGGCCTACATGGACCTATGTGGACCTACAGTGCTTGATTACGATAAGCCTTGGGAGTTACGCAGCGTTCCTCCAGTGTAAAGGCCAATGATGACCGTAAGATCTTCACCCGACTGGCAACCTGACCAGACTTACAGCGTACACACCCAACCACGAGATAACAGAAACTACGCTCCCTGTTGGCGTGTGGTATGTAGCTCGGAGGAACGTTCGTGACCCCGCTCCAGGACGGACCGGGGTCCGGGCATAGATTCTATGTATATAAATACCGCTAGTTATAACTATGGGGTCCGGCGATTACAGTAAAGTAGGGCGCTGACCGCTGGCCTCCTGCCAGCAAACTTGACGTTACCCGACTCAGGCCAGTCTAGAATCTACCTGGAGACATTCCCAGATAGCGCCCGACTCAGGCCAGTCTAGAATCTACCCAGAAACATTCTCAGATAGCGCCCGACTCAGGCCAGTCTAGAATCTACCCAGGAACATTCCCATATAGCGCCCGACTCAGGCCAGTCTAGAATCTACCTGGAGACATTCCCAGATAGCGCCCGACTCAGGCCAGTCTAGAATCTACCTGGAACATTCCCAGATAGCGCCCGACTCAGGCCAGTCTAGAATCTACCTGGAACATTCCCAGATAGCGTCCGACTCAGGCCAGTCTAGAATCTACCTGGAGACATTCCCAGATAGCGCCCGACTCAGGCCAGTCTAGAATCTACCTGGAGACATTCCCAGATAGCGTCCGACTCAGGCCAGTCTAGAATCTACCTGGAGACATTCCCAGATAGCGTCCGACTCAGGCCAGTCTAGAATCTACCTGGAGACATTCCCATATAGCGCCCGACTCAGGCCAGTCTAGAATCTACCTGGAGACATTCCCAGATAGCGCCCGACTCAGGCCAGTCTAGAATCTACCCAGAAACATTCTCAGATAGCGCCCGACTCAGGCCAGTCTAGAATCTACCCAGGAACATTCTCAGATAGCGCCCGACTCAGGCCAGTCTAGAATCTACCCAGGAACATTCTCATATAGCGCCCGACTCAGGCCAGTCTAGAATCTACCCAGGAACATTCCCAGATAGCGTCCGACTCAGGGCGGTCTAGAATCTACCCAGTAACATTCTCAGATAGCGCCCGACTCAGGCCAGTCTAGAATCTACCCAGGAACATTCTCAGATAGCGCCCGACTCAGGCCAGTCTAGAATCTACCCAGGAACATTCTCAGATAGAGCCCGACTCAGGGCCAGTCTAGAATCTACCCAGGAACATTCTCAGATAGCGCCCGACTCAGGCCAGTCTAGAATCTACCCAGGAACATTCTCAGATAGAGCCCGACTCAGGCCAGTCTAGAATCTACCCAGTAACATTCTCAGATAGCGCCCGACTCAGGCCAGTCTAGAATCTACCCAGGAACATTCCCATATAGCGCCCGACTCAGGCCAGTCTAGAATCTACCCAGGAACATTCTCAGATAGCGCCCGACTCAAGCCAGTCTAGAATCTACCCAGTAACATTCTCAGATAGCGCCCGACTCAGGCCAGTCTAGAATCTACCCAGGAACATTCTCAGATAGCGCCTGACTCAAGCCAGTCTAGAATCTACCCAGGAACATTCTCAGATAGCGCCAGACTCAGGCCAGTCTAGAATCTACCTGGAAACATTCCCAGATAGCGCGGGCTAGCCTGACGTCTCGCAAAGTTCTTTCTTCCTCCGCAAGGGACAGCTGGGATACGAGTAGGGAGGTACGATCATGACCGTGCTGTAAACCAGCGAGAGGAGATTCAAACTGTGTAGGCCTAAGGTTGAAATGATTATGGTCAGAGGTTTAGGAACATAGTAAACAAAGA
>RQTK01000688.1:125759-151720 GCA_003991915.1 Elysia chlorotica | reverse complement strand
GTGACAGGGGGGGGTGGGGGGGGGGGGGGAGTGAGAGAATGGGTTTTTTAAATCGTCATAAATGTGCAGATGAAGTAAACGCTAAGTGTTCCCCTTCGCATTCCTATTTGTTTCATCTTTTTTAAAAGGACCATTTTCAGGGTTCGATGCCGGTTTGGCCACCACATAACCTCTAACACTAGGCCGAGCCCCCTGGCAAACTGCTGAGAGCGCATGCACATCACGCAATGTGTCGGACTTGCCCCACCCTATCCGTTATTCACGTTTTTCAACAGCGAGTTATTTTCGTCGACTAGAATCTACTCGGGGCCATAGATCTATAAATAGCTATTATTTTATAGATCTATGCTCGGGGCTTCTCTGGTCTAGTTCTGTCCCCTGTTCGGAGAGTAATGCGGTAACACTTATGGCGGTAAAAGGCCAAGAGAGGTAGATCCTTTCTCTTCAATTTGGATAATTGGATAGCAGAGGTTTTTGGAGGGATCAAAAGGGCGTACAGACAAAATTTACTTTTGTGGTGTATTTTCATATAAAATACACCATAAGATGTGCTTCATCTGGTTTTCAGTCAATGTCTCCTGTCGGCGTGTTTCTAGCAGATAACATTGTTGGCGTGTTTTAAGCAGATAACATTGTTGGCGTGTTTTTAGCAGATAACATTGTTGGCGTGTTTCTAGCAGATAACATTGTTGGCGTGTTTTTAGCAGACACCACTGTCGGCGTGTTTTTATCAGACACCATCGTCGGTGTGTTGTTATCAGACACCATTGTTGGCGTGTTTTTAGCAGACACCATTGTCGGCGTGTTTTTAGCAGACACCATTGTCGGCGTGTTTTTAGCAGACACCATTTTCGGCGTGTTTTTAGCAGACACCATTGTCGGCGTGTTTTTAGCAGACACTATTGTCGGCGTGTTGTCAGCGGAGACCATTGTCGGCGTCTTTTTAGCGGACACCATTGTCGGCGTGTTGTTAGCGGACACCATTGTCGGCGTGTTTTTAGCGGACACCATTGTCGGCGTGTTTTTAGCAGACACCATTGTCGGCGTGTTTTTAGCGGACACCATTGTCGGCGTGTTTTTAGCAAACACCATTGTTGGTGTGTTTTTAGCGGACACCATTGTCGGCGCATCTCTAGATCACTCTGTCCCATTGATGTCCCCTTCACGGCCCGGCAAGAGGATCACGTAGGTAGGTAGGTATGTTAGTAGGTAGGTAGATATATATATATATATAAATATAAAGATATATAGATACATATTTAGAAAGATAGATATATAGATAGATAGATAGAAGGAAAAAAAATAGAGAGAGATGAGAGTTATCAAAAAAAGAGAGGAAAGGCAAATTATTTGAGGGGATAAATCCAAAAATATCTAAGGCTTAAAAAACAAACAAACAAAAAACGTTGATGACCAAAGTGGCCCATCCCAAGTGCAAGTTACCTTCACAGATATATCTATGGTTACTTCCCAACCACTCGATCAAGGTGTACGTCTAGTGATCTACCTGTGTCCCGAGATTTCGCGAGATTCGCCAAATACCAGGACTGACCGTGGACCAAAAATAGCAAGCTTGCGTAACGCCAGGCTCGTCAGATCGGAGAGTTTGTTTCCACCATAAGCGATTTCACAGGTTGACAGACAGGTTGACAGACAGACAGCTGGCCCCCCCCCCCCCCCAACCCCGCCCTGCCCGCTTTCACTGTCTGGGTAATGAGGATCAATTCATTATTTAAAGCTGTTATAACCATGATAGCCACATGACAGCCATGGCTTTATACATAGCAGAGAATAGAGTTGAGCTGGTTACCTCACATCCAACGGCAGTGCTAGATCTATATAGGCTATGGCGATGACAGAGAATGTGAGAGTACTATTGGCTGAGGAGAGAGAGAGAGAGAGAGAGAGAGAGAGAGAGAGAGAGAGAGAGAGAGGGAGAGAGAGAGAGAGAGAGGGAGAGAGAGAGAGAGGAGAGAGAGAGAGAGAGGGAGAGATAGAGAGAGATGGAGAGAGATAGAGAGAGAGGGAGAGAGATAGAGAGAGAGAGATAGATAGAGACACACACAGACAGACAGAGACAGTGAGGGATAGAGACAAAGAGGTTGTTAGAGAGAAAGAGTGCGAGAAAAGGAATGAGAGTATGCACAATGATAGGAGGATGAAAGGAAGAGCATCTCACTGATGAATAGTTTGAGATAAGAATGGACCACTGAGCATTATTGGTTACTCTTGTAACACACAGGTATAATTATATACATAATGGATTGAAATGTATCTAAAGTTTTAGATGAATGTATAGAAAAGATAGATAGATAGATAGATAGATAGATAGATAGATAGATAGATAGATAGATAGATAGATAGATAGATAGATAGATAGATAGATAGATAGATAGATAGATAGATAGATAGGTAGATAGATAGATAGATAGATAGATAGATAGATAGATAGATAGATAGATAGATAGATAGATAGATAGAAGGAAAGAAATAGAGAGAAGAGAGAGAGAGGAGGGTTATCAAAAAAGAGAGGAAAGACAAATTATTTGAGGTAATAAATCCAAAAATATCTAAGGCTTAAAAAACACACACAAACAAACAAAAAACGTTGATGACCAAAGTGGCCCATCCCAAGCGCAAGTAACCTCCATAGATATATCTATGGTTACCTTCCAACCACTCCATCAAGGTGTACGTCTAGTGATCTACCTGTGTCCCGAGATTTCGCGAGATTCGCCAAATACCAGGACTGACCGTGGACCAAAAATAGCACACTTGCGTAACGCCAGGCTGGTCAGATGGGAGAGTTTGTTTCCACCCTAAGCGATTTCACAGATTGACAGACAGGTTGACAGACAGACAGGAGACACATGAAAGACCACACAGCGCAGCCGCCAACCTTCAGTCCTGGAAACGTATCGGTGCGTATCGATCTGCAACTGTTTGTCCACATTCTACACAAGTGTGGGGGGTCACAGTGTTGGCAGGTCTGCGGTCAGTGGGGCGACCTGGGGGGTCACCGTCTATGAATACTAAATCTCCTAAGTTTGCAGTACTAGTAAATAGCCCGTGGGCAATGAAGGGTGATGGCTCGTCCATAGGCTGACCTCTTCAATGTCCACTAAGTACGGAGTAGTGGTCAAGCAAGCTCATTGACAAAGGAGTGTGAAATGGCCTTTTTTCAGATGACCGTCGCAGTTGGAAACACGTCAATAACTGCCTTTAAAGAGGGGGGGGGGGGGGGGGGCGGGGACCAACAGCTGCTGACAACAATAGACAGCCCAAATCAACAAACCGGTGCAGGCGCCGTGAAATCTGTTCAGCGCGAAGCACAAAACACAACCGCCATGGTGTGTGTGCAGAGTTTGGTCTTCGGTCTTGTTTTTCTTTCCCATTCAATTGGTGTTATGGTTTGCCTTTCTCTTGTTGGTTGTTTGTAATATTTTTGTTGTCCCTATCTGTCCCTGTGTCTATCTGCCCGTCTCCGTTCTGTCTGTCTATTTCTTTCTCTCTCTATCTCTCCCTCTCTCTCTCTATCTCTCTATCTCTCTCTCTCTCTCTCTCTCTCTCTCTCTCTCTCTCTCTCTCTCTCTCTCTCTCTCTCTCTCTCTCTCTCTCTCTCTCTCTCTCTCTCTCTCTCTCTCTCTCTCCCTCTCTCTCCTTCTCTGTTGTAACCCCATCTCACTTCAAGACTAAGTTGTGGCCACATCTCCCCCATCCCAAATGTTCCCCTCAAACGCACCTAAGTCCATAGAGCCCCAGCGCCCTCGTACTAAATACAATACTACCAAGGATGCTGTGAACCTCCCGGAGAATCCCGAGTCTGGGAGAGCTGTTTCCCTGAAGTGTAGAGACACAAATCCAGGTTGATGAACAGCTCCAGGAGGGTACTCGGCCCACATACACATAGATCAAAGCCAGCTTCTCTGTGACAGTAGGGTACTCGGCCCACATACACATAGATCAAAGCCAGCTTCTCTGTGACAGGAGGGTACTCGGCCCACATACACATAGATCAAAGCCAGCTTCTCTGTGACAGTAGGGTACTCGGCCCACATACACATAGATCAAAGCCAGCTTCTCTGTGACAGTAGGGTACTCGGCCCACATACACATAGATCAAAGCCAGCTTCTCTGTGACAGTAGGGTACTCGGCCCACATACACATAGATCAAAGCCAGCTTCTCTGTGACAGTAGGGTACTCGGCCCACATACACATAGATCAAAGCCAGCTTCTCTGTGACAGGAGGGTACTCGGCCCACATACACATAGATCAAGCCAGCTTCTCTGTGACAGTAGGGTACTCGGCCCACATACACATAGATCAAAGCCAGCTTCTCTGTGACAGTAGGGTACTCGGCCCACATACACATAGATCAAAGCCAGCTTCTCTGTGACAGTAGGGTACTCGGCCCACATACACATAGATCAGAGCCAGCTTCTCTGTGACAGGCCGCGAGATCCCCGCGAGATCCCCGCTCGCCCGAGAGGTGTTTCTCTCAAGCCGTTTTCAAGCACGCATTAAAATGTTTAAAACGTGCCATTCTGATAATTTATGGTCTCAAGTTTGGGTGAATTATCTCCCCTATCTTATACTATTTATCACTAAGTAGTCTGAAGGTTGTTTCTTTATTAAGGATAGAGAAGCACACATATACACTAAAAGCAAAGTGGGGTTTATCGAAATGAGGACAAAACAGAACGAGAGAGACAATGAGAGAGAGAGAAAGAGAGGAAGGAAGAGAGAGACAATGAGAGAGAGAAAGGGAGGAAGGAAAAGAGAGAAAGGGAGGAAGGAAAAGAGAGACAACGAGAGAGAGAGAGGAAGGAAGAGAGAGAGGCATCTGCATGATAACATCCGACAAAAGTATTGTCCTGGTGATCATACGTTTTAGCCGCCCTGGCGCGTGCGAGGTAGTTTTGACAACCCAGGGTCATGTTTCTTTCCGCCTGGTTGATGTTGAAGAAATAATACTACAGGAATATGGAAATATCTGATTCATGAATTTTGTTGACTGACATGTTAACCTCCTGAGGACTTTGTATTTTTGCCCGGTGGTACAATGTGTTACTTATGTAAGCCTCCCGCACGGGACCTTCGCTTTGACTCACGTGGGTGAGTGAGTAGGCCAAACACTTACTCACATGGCATTGCGTGTGGCCATTTTGTTACGACTGGGTGAAACTTATTTTCAACAGTGATGAGCTAAGCAGACTGTTCTGTGTGATGTTTTTTGCTGACACAAATCATGTCTGTAGTGTAAACTCTTTGCATGACTGGTAAATAACTAACCGTTGCCCATGTCACAAGCGCTCGGCGGTCGACAGTTTTTGTGCTTACACAACAGGCTGCACTTACAGTCCTTCAAAACTATTTCTGTTTTGTGAGGAATCATGCTCCATCCTAAAACATTATGAAACATTCAATTTTTTAGTCACGATTCTCGTGGTTTTTACATGAGAAGCCTTGCTATTGTTGCTTTACTACACTGAATTTCCTACTACCATGGGTATCTCCACCACTACAGTTATATTTTAATCTATTTTCTCTTTTTAACAGGGAAGCAATGGTTTATTTAAAATGTACGTTTAGTCTGTTGAATCTTTCAAAATAGCTATATTTTTATAGATTGGTTTTTGAAAGTCTACAATTCACTTTTTATTAAACTTTAGTTGAAAAAAACATCCCGTCCCCTCCGTGGTTAAAACATCTCGCCCCAAAGATTGCCATTTACAATACAAAAGAACTGTCTGTGCTCTAACAACTGGACTTTCTAATTGCAATGAACTCTTCTAGGGGTTACGCTTTGTTTTTGGGCTTAGAGCATTTTTCTAATTTATCATGGTTCCATGAGTAACTACTAAACTATCATCGCCACGACTATCAAACATTATCTTAAGTAACATCATGATCGACACTGTCGTCGTCGTCATCATCATCTTCATCATCATCATCATCATCGTCTTTAACATCATCACCACCACCACCACAACCATCACCATCACCACCACTACCACTACGACCACCACCAGTCTATGACATTAATCTTTTGTCTTGTAAGGACCTTCCCAGTTGTGACTGTGAGAGCCAGATGAATGACACTTTATTCGCTTCCCTTGTCACACGCCAAACTGCCCCTCATTGTGTCGCCCACACAGCACGGTTTGCCCGCATTTGAATAAAATCGGGTAAATTTATGCCTGGACAAAAACAGAATGATAGCGATGACTTACGTCCGTTCTAAACGCGTGAGACAGGTAGCAAGAGAAAGGTCAGAGAGTCAGGCAGAGAGGGAGAGAGAGAGAGAGAGAGATACACACACACACAGACAGAGACTAAGAGAGAGAAGATGCGTTAAAGAAGGAAGGAAGAAAGAGTATCGACTACAGCACTAAGACACTAAGACAGCTTGCGGTGCAGTGCAGGCCCCGACGCCCCCCCCCCCCCCTGTGTGACAGCCCCCCCAGGTTTGTGTCCCTGTCCGTCCGTAGCTCGCCTCACTGACCGTGCCCTGTCCTCAGCCCCCCGCCCTGGGGGCATCAATCATAACAATGGTCAACGTTCTCATCTCATCTCTCTCTCTCTCTCATTGTACCTTTATCTCTTTGTTTCTCTCTCTCTCTGCCTCTCTCTCTTTCTCTCTCTGTCTCTCTCTGTCTGTCTCTCTGTCTGTATCTTTCTCTGTCTCTCTCTCTGTGGGGAGAGTATGCGAGCTTGGAAAGCCTCGCTAGCTGCTAGCTTGTGGTAGCTTGTGGTAGCGTGTGGTAGCTTGTGGTAGCTGTGGTAGCGTGTGGTAGCTTGTGGTAGCTTGTGGTAGCTTGTGGTAGCTTGTGTAGCTTGTGGTAGCGTGTGGTAGCTTGTGGTAGCTTGTGGTAGCTGGTGTTGTGGTAGCTTGTGGTAGCTTGTGGTAGCTTGTGGTAGCTTGTGGTAGCTTGTGGTAGCTTGTGATAGCTTGGGTTGTTTTTGTGTATCTCTTAGGTGCCCGCCGTGTACACTACTACAGTAGCGTATAGTGATAGCTCGGTGCAACCTGATCTTTGTGGATAGCCCAACATCCCACAAGGCAAGATTTTTTTTTTAACATGTTAGAATAAAATTATAGACATTGGCATGACTGTCTGATTTGGTGATGAATTTATTAAATTTTGGCTATGCAAAATTTGCAATCTGAAGAGGTTGAGATGAAGAGAGACAAAAATAGACATGAAGAACTTGGAAAAGGGAAAACGAAATTTAGAAAAGAGAGAAAGAGAGAGAAAGAGAGAGGGGGGAGAGAGAGACGGAGACGGACGGACGGACCTCTCTCCCCCTCTTATTCTCTCTCCTTCTTTGTCTCTCTCACTCCACACCTCTCTCTCTCCTCTTTCTCTCTCTCCTCCTCTTTCTCCCTCTCTCTCTCCCCCTCTCTCTCTCCCTTTCTCTCTGGACAATACGAGGAGTTGTAAGCTACAGCCTACCTGGTCATCTACTTCAGACATGGATACTGGGAATCGTCGCCGAAACTGGACGTGACCTTTTTGACCGTGTTGACCATCGAGAGCGGCGCCTGGTCTGGCCCTGGGGTCAGTGGCTTGTAATGGTCAAGTGGTCACGCACGGTGGGAGGTGGACACACCTGGGGTGACCGCGGGGATGTAGGATGAGAGAGAGAGGGAGAGGGGGAGGGGGAGAGAGGGGAGAGAGAGAAGGGGATTCAAGGAGACAGAAAGAGGAGAAGCGAGGAGACAGAGAAACAAATTTGTTTTGCGAAACGCCAGACTACTGACATTCTGCAGGCATACATATAAGAGAAATAAAGTCATAGAAAAGGTCGACGCTCTACAATAACAGCTTTTACAGTAAATCACGTTTGAAGGTTGGAGATTTTAAGGACAGGTTGAAAGCGAAAAATGTTAAGGGACCTTTTGGTCGTCAGTGGCTTAATAAAATATGTTCTACAAGAGAGCTATCAATATTATACGCCTACCCCAAGCTAGCAGCTAGCGAGGCTTTCCAAGCTCGCATACTCTCCCCACCTTTTTTCTCTTTTTTTTTTTTTTTTGTCTACCATTTTTTTTTTTCCTGCTCCAATTTTTTAAAACCCTTTAAAATGTATGAGCTGTCGTTAAGACATGGGATGGAATTTCTTTCACTCCCGACAGAGCCAGCATCATATGTCAAAGTCACGAGACCAAATGTTTTTAAACTTCTCCAAACGCTCCTCATATTTCTAGGCCTTTAAGTTTGAGAAGAGAAAAATAAAAACACCAGTCAAAGATGGATGAAGGGTAAAGCATGTTCTTCCATGCGTGACCAAATAAAACTACGAGAGAATGTAGAACTTAACTAGGCTTTTCTACAACCATACTTTACACAAACAAGGTGTCTCGGATCATGAACGGCCTAATGAGGCTGCCGACTCGAAATTGAAACAGCTCAAATGCTATATTCTTTAAACTTTAAAAAACATGTTAAAGTTGTTTCTGTATATTATTCTTTATTCTTGCACTAAAGAAAGAGGGCATTGACATCCCAACATAAGCACCCCTCCTGTTCCGATTCTCTCTCTCTCTCTCTCTCTCTCTCTCTCTCTCTCTCTCTCTCTCTCTCTCTCTCTCTCTCTCTCTCTCTCTCTCTCTCCCTGTGTCTCTCATATCCACACAGACGCCACAAAGTCACAAACTTCTCCCTGGTGTGTCATTTTTTAGTTCTTTTTTTTCTCTCTTATCAATCTCAATATTTAAAAGAATATCACAGCACTGAGGTTTGCACTGGACAAATAATGTAACAGTAAACACTTGAAAACATTTCTGTAAAGTCAAAATAATTTTGAAACAATATTTTAATTCACGAAATAAATGCAATTTTGGCTGGATTGCATTGGAAGTTTTTCATTGAGACTTGATGCATCGTCCTAAGGTAACGAAATGAACAATTGAAAAAAATATATTGAGCTTCCCATGCGACAAAATAAAACAAAAAAAAAAAAAAAAAAAAAATTAAATCTACGCCTAGTTTCCAACACTTGTATGAAAAACAACTACATCAATGCCCCAAAGAAAACTGGAGTACTGACATTAAAAAATGCAAGACGTTAAAAAATGGAGCTTTTTTATATTCGACCTTCATTGCCGACACAAAGATTTTTTTGTATAATTTGTTTTTTTTTTCCTTTCAGCATTTTGGCTTTGCTGTCAAAGTTTGGCGGTTTGTTACTGAGGGTGAATGATCTGCAGGGTTTCAGTACCTGGACAAATAGCCTCGCCCCGCGGCCACAGCTGTTTGAATTCTAACTATTTAACCGTCCGATGGTTAGGATTGATGAAACAGAACAGCAGTGCGCAGTAAAAGGACATCAAACATTCCAGGCCAGTAAATGGATCTCCTAGAGCTAAGATGTCAGTTTTCTCCTAGAGCTAAGGTGTCAGATTTCTCCTAGAGCTAAGGTGTCAGTTTTCTCCTAGAGCTAAGGTGTCAGTTTTCTCCTAGAGCTAAGGTGTCAGTTTTCTCCTAGAGCTAAGGTGTCAGTTTTCTCCTCGTGTCCATTGCTCGTGGATGAAGCCTAAAACTGCGTGTACCTACTCAGCGCTTTCTTGTTCATTTCTTTTTTTTATGACCGTATTGCCCATCGAAGGTAAATTAGTCCATAATATTTACGCCCGTCTTGTCAGCGAAAAGCAAAAATTGCCCGTTCGTGCTTTATTGCCGCCCAAACGTAAAGACAATAATGATCTAGCAGTTAACACTGGGCGGGCAGTAACTCTGGCGGACAAGCAGCAGAGAGCAGGTTTGTACAGAGGGTGACCGCTGCTCAATCACGCTCATAAAACTAATCGCGTTGACCGCCGGGGGTTTTAACAAAGGCGCACTTGACACACTCAACTAGAGGGAAAACATCACCACAAGCTCTCCGTGTCTTCCTATCTCTATCCTGGCCAGTGTCTCGGTCTCAATAAGTTTTCATCGTTTTCCTCCTCGAAGTCCATTTTAGTCTGGGTGTCCTTGTTTACACCACAACATAGGTTATATCTTTTCGTCCTCTCTCCCTCCTCACTCTCTACCTCTCTATCTCCCTGTGTCTGTCTGTCTGTCTGTCTGTCTGTCTGTCTGTCTGTCTGTCTCTGTCTGTCTGTCTGTCTGTCTGTCTGTCTCTCTCTCTCTCTCTCTCTCTCTCTCTCTCTCTCTCTCTCTCTCTCTCTCTTTCTGTCTCTCTCTCCTCGACCAGTTGGCTGTTTTACTATCTGATTTTGATCACGGTATCTTTAAAGTAAAGAAATTAAAGAAATCTATGTCGAACCACCTTTGAACGTGATTTTTTTCTCCGTTAATAACTTTATAATAGTTCAAAAAATATATTTGGACATGAAGGCAATTTTTCCAATTTGGCAACATGGCGGAATGCACTGCTGCTATTGCTTCTACCTTAGTTTGGTGGCGCAACCCCCAACAAGGCTATTAAGGTTAAGGCTGTCTTTACAGTTTTACGACTGATTGTAAAACGGAGGAATTTTATTCCATTTTTTTTTGTTTCTGAGAAGACTACGACTGTGTAGGCCCATATACAGTGTGCAATAACAACTCGTGTGTGAATCATACAGGCGTTCAACACGGCAAGGACTTAGAACAGTTCAACATTAAATGTCCGACGTGTTCAAACAGTAGTAGTGAAAAAAGCAGGTCTTTTTTAATACCTTTTTATGTTTTGTGGTATGTGTTTTTTTGTGGTATGTGTTTTTTGTATATGTGAAAGTGACAAACATATACACAACACTTGAGTACTTGTTGTTGAACGATTGTCATTAACAGTGTTGCAGACCACTTGCCACCCTCGAACTTCTTTTCGAAAAAAAAACAAGAAAAAAAAACATGTAAAACTTACCCAAACACTACATAGTCAAATATCGACAATAGCACCAACAAGTGACAACATTGAAACAAACTATTAATAGATACATAATGTATTAAACTTTGGCCTCGTTCTAAACAGAATCTAGAGCGGTCTCACAAACAAACTAATTCGCAGCCTCAGTGACGCTTGGTTCTGACACACCAGGAAACATGTGCACAGTCCTCCTGTGCTATGGCGCTTTAGGCCAATTTAAAAAAAGGTTTGTGAAATAAAATTAACGTGATATTCTTACACAGAGAAAAACATGGCCACTTGAAGCATCAATTGAATAGCGGCAAACTACGGGAATTATTGATATAAATACAAATGTATCTACCTCTCTGTCTGTCTATGTTAGACTGTAAGTCTGTCTCTGTATCTCTCTCGCCATCTAGCTCTATCCGTCTCAGTCTCTGACTGTCTCTGTCTATGTCTCTTTGTCTCTCTCTGTCTGTCTCTGTCTCTGTCTCTTCTCTCTCTCTCTCTCTCTCTCTCTCTCTCTCTCTCTCTCTCTCTCTCTCTCTCTCTCTCTCTCTCTCTCTCTCTCAACCCTTTACTTCCTGCACCATTATAATGTGGTTGCCTAAACTAGTTTCGTCACATGTGTGCGTAAACAAGCCCATTGCCTCCTCCTCTTGTTGCTCAAAATCGGTCATGTTTACTGCGAGAGTTGAGTTGAGTTGGATTAACGTCCAAATTCAGCACTATATAGGACGGGCCCCAAGACTAACGTCTGACAAAATTTTAAGTGCTGCCACACACGAAACAAGCGGGGATGCCATGACTCCTGTCTCAGCCGGTCACATTATACTGACACCGACCCAACCAGTAGGGACGAATCGCCAGGTTCGAATGGACCTTTTGCGTCGGAAGCCGATGTTCTACCCCAAGACCATCGCGCCCCCCTTACTGCGAGAGCGCAGCTCTTCCTCTGTAACTCTATAATTTGGCAATCTATAGCGTTAATGGTTGCGGGTGTGGGTAGGCGAAAAACCAAAGCTGTTAATTAAAATGATTCGATTTCCAATGACGCATTTTCCATTTTAAGTTAGCGATCTCTTTCTCTCTTATCTCTGTCCCCCTCCCTCTCTCTCTCTCTTTTATCTCTGTCCCCCTGCCTCTATCTCTCTCTCTCTCTCTCTCTCTCTCTCTCTCCCTCTCTCTTATCTAATATTATTATCTCTCTTTTGTTCTATGTTAACGTTGTGATTAGTATTCTTCATTTGTATCTTCTTATTAAAAACGTCAATGCACCCAGAGTAAAACAATGATGTTTCCGCCCATCCACTGTTACATCTGTTCACTTCTGATCGAGCCTTTTGTTTGTTTAACACGTATCTCTGTTTTGGAGTTTGTAGCTGACTCCCCATGCACCTCCTGTAAACTCACTAACGAATCGTTCCCTTGTTATTTTCCCGACATGACAAGAGCCTAATTAATCCTACCGCGCAGACCAGATAGCGTGTGGAGACCAATGCAAGTTCGAGGGCCCACCTATCGACCTGTTGATCTGCATGGTGTACCTAGCCCCACTGGCTCATTGCCTACCTGCACATTTAGCTTTTAAGTGCTAAATGCATATCACATCCCTTTGAAACCCTTTTTACACAGAGTTGTAAATTTGAAATATAATTACTCTGCTTTTGTGATGACAATGTCCTTGCCAAAACATTTCAACATTCTGGTAAATAAAGCATGCTCCCTAACTGGTTAGGTCCGTGTCAGTATATATATACCATTGAACAGATGAGACAGGAGTCCAGGTCTCCACGCCTTGCCACATACAAATTGTCAGACGTCAGTCTTGGGGCCCGTCTTCAATAAAGAATTTATAGTGATGACTGTGGACGTGTAGCCAACTCAACCCATTTCAACACCGCCATGTTCTTTGCATTGATTTTCAATAACTTGTTTATATGGCACATCATAGAAACAACATTCAACGTTGCACAATCTATTCTTGAAGAGTCCAGTAGACCCACGGCTCGAGAAAAACAAAGTTGTGTCACTGGCAGGTTTTAGTGTTGTACAACATCTTCTTTATACAAGCCCAGGCAATTTTCTATCTTTTCTACCTATAAGTTCGTCATGGTTTTACGATTGTTTATTTCGTTCTCTTTGTTGTTGTTGTTGTTGTTGTTGTTGTTGTTGTTGTTGTTGCTGTTGTTGGTGGTGGTGGTGTTGATTGTGCTATGAAGATCAATACTGTTGTGTGTTTGAATCACGTTATCAATACAAACATGGCGGCCTTCATCATGGAACAGAAATGTTTTTCTCTTCAATCTTATGAACTTTTAACCCACAGGGAAGACCACACGCCGACATGAGAGTTTGTTTACATCAATGGCTGTTTGGTGTGCACTGACAATAGTCGGATTTGGAGGCGTTTCTTCTTTTTGCTTTGTTTAATCTCTAATATTCAAAACACGAAATATGCAAACATTTCAGATGTTCATTTAAACTTAAATCTAAAACATTAAAAAATCCATTTAAAAATAAAAGCTAAAGAAACGAAAAAAGTTTAAATGTATACGGAGAAAGCCAAGGTCTCATTCACGCCCTCTAGCAAGTCCTCTGACATTGAACTAATAATGCACATTGTTGGAAGGTTTCACAACGCTCCCAATGTTTGTTTTGTTTTCCGCTCCTGTGTGTAAGCGCTGCTGGGATGGGTTGGGATGGGTTGGTGTAACAGATGGTCAACCTGGCACTTCCATCCATTTCATAATGTTCCCTGAACACGCCAACAACACACCAGTGGTAAACAACAAAGCTTAGCCCCCCACCCCCGAGGTGACAAGATCTACGCGCACGGCTTGATTTGCACACTCAGCAAATTACGGTGCGTAGTAAGCGCAATCAGTTTGAGTGCGTGCGTTACTGTCACACAATACAAGCGTGAGTACCTCATCGGAATGATAAGTATGTAGTTTGATCAGAGACTGTGATACTCTATAGTACTCCATAGCCTAGGGTTTTCATTCGATCTAGCCATGTACAGCGTAAAGCTTGTTACTGAACGAACGTCCGACGTGAGCACCTAGGCTCTTGTTTCTGAACGAACGTCCGACGTGAGCACCTAGGCTCTTGTTCCTGAACGAACGTCCGACGTTAGCACCTAGGCTCTTGTTCCTGGACGAACGTCCGACGTGAACACCTAGGCTCTTGTTTCTGAGCTGCGTGGATAGCGTGACAGTCATCCAGCCAGTCACATCAAACTGACACTGACCAACTAGTCAGCGGCAAAATCGAATCAATAGATTTTTGACCGCACGGGGGATTCGAACCTCTCAGAGTTTTGGTCATGAACTTCCAATCTGACAGGTTTAAGTCCAGAGTTCAGAGCTGACAAAGACGTTGGCCACCACAGAACAAAACAAAATGAACTTAAAAAGTTTTAGAAAACGCGCATGATGCGGTCTGGGGGGGGGGGGGGGGGGAGGGGGGGGGGTTGTCACATCAAACTGACACTGACCAACTAGTCAGCGGCAAAATCGAATCAATAGATTTTTGACCGCACGGGGGATTCGAACCTCTCAGAGTTTTGGTCATGAACTTCCAATCTGACAGGTTTAAGTCCAGAGTTCAGAGCTGACAAAGACGTCGGCCACCACAGGACAAAACAAAATGTACTTAAAAAGTTTTAGAAAACGCGCATTATGCGGTTGGGGGGGGGGGGGGGGGTAAAGTTGGTAGCTCTGGCATTGGTTTAATTGGGAGAAAGAATTATTTTAAAGAGAAACGAAATGAGGTAGAACTTAAACTTTCGACTGTCCTAAATAAAGTCAAATTAATTTCCGAAATTACGTCGTAAAATACCCGCGTTCTCGCAGACTTACTTAGATAGTTATACAGAGGTGGACAATTGAACTTGGAACTGAACGACGCTTGGTCGAATTCTCGAAATTGCGTCGTGAAATACCCGCGTTCTAGCAGATTTAATTATCCATACAGAAGTCGGTTTTGTTGTTGATCTAATCAGATTGTGTGACCGGATGCTTGGCTTGACTAAACCACAGGTGATCAGCTGTTGGGTCACTCTCACACTAGCCACTGTTGTTTGACCTCGACCTTGGCATGCATTGAACAAGACAGGCTCCTGAGGCTGGTTGGTTGGTTGGGTTGGTTTAACGTCCAACAGCAGCACTATATAGGCTTTATTGTGGACGGGCCCCTAGACGACGCATGGGTACAAACCTGAGAGGCCCCAGTTATGTACGCTTAGGTACAAACATATTTTAGAGGCGAGAGCTTGGCTCGGAAGGTGATTTCATTCATGAAAGAAACAGCACAATTAGACAGCACGAGAATAAAAATTGATAAACACAGACATAAGTGAATCGAAAGAAAAATATAAAAAAATCCCACCAGATAAGTAGTACAGCACAGAAAGAAGAAAAGAAAAATTATAAATCAATTATATAACATACCGAAATGTTTACTTTGTAAGAGACTAATATGGATGCAGAGACAGAGAGAGTGAGGGAGAGGGAGAGAGGAAGAGAGAGATAGAGAGATATAGAGAGAGTGGAAGAGAGAGAGAGAAAGAGAGAGAGACAGAGAGAGCAAGAGAGAGAGGAATAGAGAGAGGGGAAGAGAGTGAGAGGGAGGGAGAGACAGAGGGAGGGAGAGAGAGAGGGAGAGAGAGGGAGAGAGAGAGGGGAAGAGATAGAGAGGGAGAGACAGACAGACAGACGGACGGAGAGTACATAGCTACACATAACGGTGACAGATATGTTACGAGTCTTATGTACAAAAGGCATCTCGTAGCCACACGTACATTTATTGCTTTTGATGCTAAAAGATGTTGACTTTTTTAAAGGTTCATACTATTCTAACAACGCTTTTCCTAGAGGTTTGGGGGAAACTTCGGAAAAATCCCTAAGGAATGTCACTTCTGGACGTATGATCTAAGGTTACCTCTAACCTGTGCTAGGGGGGGAAGTACGCGGACGAGTCTGAATGGCTTGGACTTAAACCTTGGGTCTAGACACAGACTCGTTATTTTGAAATATACATTCCAAGTGGAGGTTTTATTTTGTGCCACTAGAACTATGAGTGCCAGAATCTACTGTCTGCGTGAAACTCTCTGCGGGTGAAAAGCAAGAAATGTCTTCTGGTAAAGTTCGCTCCCACGAATGGTATAGTAACAGGCACTTTCACTAGAAGCGCAGTAAAATCAGGTGAGACGGTAAATTGCAAGACAAAGATCGCAAGTCAGCTTTCTATGAGAATGGGCAGGGGGATAACTCCAGCATCGTTGTTTATGTTTCAGCTCTGGTGGTTACTGTGTTTTAGTAATATTTATAAGTTGATGTTACTATAATAAATGTTAATAATATCTATAACTTTGGAACTAGACGTTACTCTCTGTTAATCATATACCGTAGTAATAGTAATAAAAGTAGAGTAATAGAGTCACTCAGATATCAATGGAGGAGGAGCTGAAAGAAGGCCGCACATCCGTATTTCTCAACAGTTTGGTAATACAGGTATCTTTTTTAGTTTAGTAATATCTTTTTTAGTTTAGTAATATCTTTTTCAAGATTTGCCGGTGGTGGAGGGCAACATTGTAGAACATTGTCTGATGCTACTTACGTGTTTGTGTTGTTGTTTATCTGGGTCTCGCGAGATGACTTGGGGGACGAGATGGTCTCCGAGGCCGTAACCACAGGAACAGGGGCGCATTTCTTTTTCTCAGATGCTCGTTTTCTCTCAGTGCCCAAAATCTTGACAAACACATTCTTCATGGTCAAAACCAGGGCAAAAGCTGGTCCGTAGCTTATTCACAATTCTCGCTCAACAAACAATCGGTTGTGTGTCATCAAACTGGAGGCAACTCTCATGTTGTTGAATGCTACATTGTATAGCGAGTATTAACACTAGATCTGTTTTCACGATGGGATAATGCACAGAGGATTTATAACACGAACGCCTCCAAATCCCGAAGAGCAACAGGAATTAGGTTTGACTTTGAGAACACGAAGAACTGATTTATCGGTCACACTTTGGCTTGGCCTTACTGGGTAATGCTAGAAATTTTAAAATACCAATGTATAAATCAATTAAATAAACCTCCGGATAACCCTATACATAACCTCTGGATAACCCTATACATTTTATACCAGACAATGTATGATATGTTCAGTTAGAAATAACTGTCTCGATTTTACTTGCTGACCTATGACTATTGGAACTGTAATATCTCATCACCTTTATACTATCTACATCATTACTTTTTTCTCTCACCTATTTAAGTGCATACGCACCAATTACGTTACCTGATTCCAACAAACTTTTTAAACGGTACAAACATTTCAACTTTGTATATAACCAGCTTATAATCTAGAAATAATTGCTTTAGGTTGTTACGCAAGGTTAACTTTGTAATCGAATCAAGCAGTGTTGGACTTTGATACACGTACTAGCATCGCATATTATTCATACAACCCCTTGTCAACCCCGTTGTACGGTTGTGTAACCGGAATGTCAGCTGTGTTGCAGTGACCTCAATCAGACAGATGCATCTAACTTAATCATCGCTCTATGGTACTGGTGTTATTATGTCAGATGTGTTGCAGTGACCTCAATCAGACAGATGCATTCTAACTTAATCATCGCTCTATGGTACTGGTGTTGTTATTGCACCAAAGCGCACGGGTCTGACTCAAGCATAGATCTCTAGTGCTATTTATAGATCTATGGACTCAAGTCATCACCCAACTATGACGTCGTGACCTTGTGAATTGTGTCTACATATATGGGACAACTCAATGGTTGACAACGTAAACGAACAGTGTTGTTCTTCAGATGCGTTTTGAAAGGGTTAAATCATGTTCAATACAACACAGAAGTTAACTCTTTGTTGGACAATTGTTAACGCTTGTAAGGTGGAGAGAAGTTGTTGTTTTTTTATTATATCAAAGCTCTTCCGTCTCTATCAAACGAAATTTTCGACTGTAAAAACAAACTTCTTAAAACACATCAATTCTCTACAACTTCTTTCTTACTCAGCGGCCTATAGAACTAGAAGTGCACAAAACTTTTTCTTTTGCACAATTTGAAGGAACAAATATTTTTTCTAAGAAAGCGTTCGTTTTTTAATTTCTAAATCATAAAAACTGTTCCCGAATTCACTTACACATCCATGCCGGAAAAAAGCAAACTTCCTTTTGAAATAATTTTTTTTTCTCCAAAACAGAACCTTGTAAATAAACCCCAAACCTTAACATAGAGGAGCACACATTCACATCAATCTCAGGTGAACCTATCGGTGAATCACGATTACGAAAAGTGCCAATTCACTAAAACACAATGTCCTGCCAACATCTAAGGACTGTTTACGTTTTCTGCAAGTTCTAGAAGAGCCGCTGTCCGAGTCTCTGACCAATCTGTGGCACAATCAGCAAGTCTCGGGCCAGCAGCTCTGGATCTGGGGACAGCCAGGCTATAAACCAGGCAGGTCCATTCGCCGTTCAGCGTTCAGCGGTCGGAGCAGTTTAAGCTCTGAGGAACCAATCACCAACTGGCCGACTGACCAAGCGCACACACCCGCACTAACCGCACCGCCAAGTCGGTGGACCCACTGACAGCCGTGACTGGAGGAGTGGAGGTTCAAGTCGAGCGTCGACCGAGTCGTGCCAGCCCTGGGTGCAGCCCCCCGCCTCCCCCCGCCGCCCGCGCAGTCACAGAGCCAATTCCGTGAATGGAGGGTCGAGAGTGATGCCTGGACCGCAGATTTCCCTGACTAGCCCGGGCTGACTGCAGCAAACACTGGTCGCGCGCACACGCCAGGCGGGAGAGTGGCCTGACCTAGAGCTCTGCTTGTCAGCTGGTGACACTCACGCCAACACAATAAGAGACTGATGGTTCAAGTCACAACATTTGGGGGGGTTTACTTCAAAATGCATTTTGCTCATTGTAACAGAACGATGGTCCGACAGAGCAGAAACTCAGTGGTTACCAAAGGGGGAAAAACGTGACTCGAAAAATAAATTATTTGTTGGTTGCTTATTAGTTTTTATCAACGCCCATAGCCAGCAACTAGGATCTCTCGTGGTCGGGTCCTGAGGGTTGAGTCTGACAAAACTATAAATGGTTCATAACAGAGGCAGACAATGCCACTCACAATGCCCAAACTAGTGGGAGCAAGGAAACCTGATATGATCAACATTTGAACCAGGATTTTGGTGTTTAGAAACCTAGCGCTGCATCGTCTGAACTAACTCGCTCCGGCTAAAGTAGTGATCTGATTTAAAAAATCAACGAGCAAAAGTTATAATAGCTCGCCTCGATGATATAATCCGCCCTCTCTCTCTCTCTCTCTCTCTCTCTCTCTCTCTCTCTCTCTCTCCATGCCCCCTCCCCCTCTGTCTTTGCGAGTGCTCACGCAGTATGCTGAGAGGTTTGAACAAGTTTGAAGTGGGTAGCGTCCGGGATAGTCACCAAGTACCAACTGCCAAGGTCACAGTCATCCAGGCCAGGATGTCTAGTCAGGCATGCCACAGTGACTGTCTTAACCCGCTTTCCTCACGAGCGTCTTCAACAAAGATTCATCTTTCCTGAGCTTTTGCTACAACACAAAAGGTATTGATGCATTCGACCATAATTATTCTTCTAAAAAAAAGTGCTCGAGTGCAGTGCTGTAACCAGACAAAGACCAATCAACAGTTTAGGGTAAAATTGATACATGTATTTATCTGGATGCGAGCCGGGGAAACATGGATACCCCCCCCCCCCCAAAAACCACCCACCACGCACNATACAAAATGTCGGCANCGTGGGAAAAACGGACCCCCCCCCCCCTTTGTCTGTCTGTCTGTCTGTCTGTCTGTCTGTCTGCCTGCCTGTCTGTCTGTCTGTCGTCTTGCTCTTTAAGCAAACTTTTTTGTGATGTAAATTTATATAACATTAACACTCAAAAAGCACCTGTTGTACTGGATTGGGTGTTCGCATCTCACTAAAACCTATGAATCGCCGTAACTGATCTGCACAGCTATTATCAAATTGAAAAACAATCGCCCAAACCTAGCGGGATCAGAAAGCAATGTGTTATTAGAACGCGCGTTCACGAAGCATATGAATAATTTAACATCATCTGGCGCACTCAGCTAGCACAGCTTAAATTAAGGTTGGGCAATGTGCAGCTATATTTTGACATAATTTATGGGTAGAATGAATACTAAGTATCATTAACATAGGGAGAGAGATGCGTTGGTGGAACCAATAATACACATTGGGCCGTAAACACAATGCTGTGAGTCAGAAGGCTTACGACTGTAGTAAGATAATTATGCGAGTCAGAAGGCTTAAGACTCGTAGTAAGATATGCGAGTCAGAAGGCTTAAGACTCGTAGTAAGCTACTGCGACGTTGTACTTTCGGTCCTAGATCTTAGTGGATGTAGTGATGCGACCTTCCCAACTAAACATCATCATCGTTTTATTCTCAGGTTAACACTGCAGCATTGCGTTGTAAAAATAGAAAGGCAGGTCACAAAACGAGCTAGCTTTACGCTCGTCTATTGTTGCAGTTATTGCAGCTACATGTATTGCAGCCATCCACGCAGAGTGTTTAATGAGGAGTGAAAGCCATTAGCAAATCTATGTTTTACGTTGTGATGAGGGATGCGGCCAGCTAACTGAATAAAGTGGGCGATTGTGAAAAGGTCTTCACACAGAGTATGAAGAAATAAAGCAGACTGAACATTCTTACAGTTATAAATGCTTTTTACTACAAAAAGACGATCGAACACGACCAGCTGTGTTTTTATTGGTTGCTAACAACAATTACTACTTTGTTTATTATTTCTTGCGTGTAATCAAGACGGTTGCTCCGTGTCCAGAAATCGGCAAGCCATATAACATCACCAACCCTCATAACGTTGTTATTGTTATTGTTATTGTGTCGTACATATAAATCAATAGAATATGTATTAACTCCATTTGAATAATCAAGTAACACCGATGTAATTGGTGGTTTTTTTGCGTTGGTAACCCATCCCTACAGTTATGTGATGTCTTATTTTTTTCTTGCGTGGTGCATCTGTGTGGCTCTGTTGTCATTCATCTCGCCATTACCTTCATATTCGTAAGTTTGATTCATGAGTGGTCAGAGGCTAACTAGAACAGAATAGAACCGCCGAAATCAGTTATGTGTCCTTATTTAGTCGGGGAGAGCTAAAATCAAGGACCGAGAAGGTTTCTATGCTATAAAGTATGAGTACCAACCCGCCTAAATGACCTAATTAACAAATGTAAACATTAATGACTCCGAGCAACCAAGCGCGCTGCACGACTAAGCTGATTCGAAATCCCAGTACGGGTGAGCCATACTCTTCATGTTATTTATAAAATTATGATTCATAGTGTATGGTGTTTGTTCAAGGGCAGCGAGGTCAGATTTTCAGACCCTTAGTTGGGACAGGGAATGAATTAAATATAATGTTTACATATTTGGAAAGGCTTAGACGTCCTTACAGGATGAAGTAATGAAGACGTAACTCACGTTTTAATGTTTTTAAACGCAGGTGCATCAGAATAAGCAAAAGTTAGGGGCTGCAAGTACAAAGGACAAGTAGATATAGACGTCCAGATGGCATAGTCCTTCTTGTTCGTACAACCCTTCATGTTCATATAACAATACATTGTTCATACAATCATACATGTTCATACAACCCTTTATGTTCATACAACCCTTTATGTTCATACAACCCTTTATGTTCATACAATCATACATTGTTCATACAGCCCTTTATGTTCATACAATCATACATTGTTCATACAACCCTTTATGTTCATACAACCCTTTATGTGCATACAATCCTTTATGTTCATACAACCCTTTATGTTCATACAGCCCTTTATGTTCATACAACCCTTTATGTTCATACAGCCCTTCATATTCATACAACCCTTCATATTCATACAACCCTTCATGTTCATACAACCCTTCATGTTCATACAATCATATATTGTTCATACAATCCTTCGTGTTCATACTATCCTTCATGTTCATACAATCATATATTGTTCATACAACCCTTCATGTTCATACAATCATATATTGTTCATACAACCCTTCATGTTTATACAATCATATATTGTTCATACAACCCTCATGTTCATACAATCATACATTGTTCATACACCCTTCATGTTCATACAATCCTTTATGTTCATACAATCCTTTATGTTCATACAATCATACATTGTTCATACACCCTTCATGTTCATACAATCATACATTGTTCATACACCCTTCATGTTCATACAATCATATATTGTTCATACAATCCTTCATGTTCATACAATCCTTCATGTTCATACAATCCTTTATGTTCATACAATCCTTTATGTTCATACAATCATACATTGTTCATACACCCTTCATGTTCATACACCCTTCTTGTTCATACAATCCTTTATGTTCATACAATCATATATTGTTCGTACACCCTTCATGTTCATACAATCCTTTATGTTCATACAATCATACATGGTTCATACACCCTTCATGTTCATACAATCATACATTGTTCATACAATCCTTCATGCTCATACAACCCTTCATGTTCATACAATCCTTTATGTTCATACAACTCTTAATTTTTATACAATCCTTCATATTCATACAACCCTTCATGTTCATACAACCCTTTATGTTGTTCATAGAAACCTTCATGTTCATACAACCCTTCATGTTCATACAATCATACATCGTTCATACAACCCTTCATGTTCATACAACACTTCATGTTCATACAACCCTTAATGTTCATACAATCCTTCATATTCATACAACTCTTCATGTTCATACAACCCTTCATGTTCATACAACCCTTCATGTTTATACAACCCTTCATGTTCATACAACCCTTCATGTTCACACAACCCTTCATGTTTATACAACCCTTCATGTTCATACAACCCTTCATGTTCATACAACCCTTTATGTTCATACAACCCTTCATGTTCATACAACCCTTTATGTTCATACACCCTTCATGTTCATACAACCCTTCATGTTCCTACAACCCATCATGTTTTTATAACCCTTCATGTTCATACAACCCTTCATGTTTTTATAACCCTTCATGTTCATACAACCCTTCATGTTCATACAATCATACAATGTTCATACAATCATACAATGTTCATACAATCATAGTTACATTGTTCATACAATCCTTCATGTTCATACAATCATACAATGGTCATACAATCAAACAATGTTCATACAATCATACATTGTTCATACAATCCTTCATGTTTATACAATCATACATTGTTCATACAATCCTTCATGTTCATACAACACTTCATGTTCATACAACACTTCATGCTTGGTTAAGTGAATGCACTGAGGGTGTGCTCTAAATGTCTGACGATGGGGGAGAATAAATAAAGAAATAAAATATAAATATATACCAGACTGCCGAGTAAAATAATGTAAGAGGATAACATATGCGTGCATTGTCTCTTAGTGGGTTTAGTTTTCAAAGCAAACTTTGCAGAGAGTTTTTTGGTGTTAAAAAGGCTTATCTAAACTTTAAAACGTTTTGAAATTCGCCAATAATTTTCGCAAAAAAAAACGAGGCAGTACGAAAGATGAAAAAAAGACAATAAAATCTGGTTTGATTTTTCTTTCTTCTGTAGAAATAGTTAGATAGCACGGGCAGTCGTAGTATATATTTCCAAGACTAGCCGTTTTCCAAAGGTACAGACCAAAAAATAAATTACAAAAGCCTCCAGAAACATAATTTGTGTTTGTAGTAAAGCAGTCGGGCTGGTCAACTGTTACACGAGGAAAACACGACCTGTGGCATTGACTTCCCGCACGGCGGTCGGTGCTTGACTATTCGGACTGACCATCATGTTCCCAGTGTTGACTGGCCGGACCCTTGACCGCCATGACGTCAGCTTGCGTAAAACAACACAGTCCTCATGGAAAGGGGAGAGAGAGAGAGAGAGAGAGAGAGACAGAGAGGGAGACAGAGACAGACAGACAGACAGACAGACAGACAGACAGAGGGGGGGGGGGGGGGGAGGGGGGGGGGGGGCGGAGAGAGGGGGGAAGGAGAGAGGAGAGAGATAGACAGATAGACAGGTAGAAAAAGAGACCGAAACAAAGAGAGACAGAGAGAGACAGATGGAACGAAGGAGAGGGGAGAAAGAAAGAGAGACAAAGACATAAAGAGAGACAGAAAGTAGAGGAGATATAGAAAGAGACAGAGAAAGAGAGAGATAGAGAGAGGAAAGAGAGAGATAGAGAGAGGAAAAAGAGAAAGAGAATACAGAGAGAGCGAGAGAGATAGAGAGCGATAGAGATAGAGAGACAAGAAACGCAATGGTGACGGATGAACTCCACAGGTCAACGGTTTATCGGTTACAGGGGTGAACTGCAGAGTGCGGGCCATGGGAAAAAGCAAGACTCAACACTTAACAAAACTGCTTTGTGTTTTCCTGCTTAGATCTAGGTGATATAAAACACACTCATACAAAGGCTCATGACAGTCTAGAGTGAAACGACAAGACATACATCTACATCTAACAAAGTAGGTTGTCATTGTATTGTTGTTGTTTATTCATATTAAAACAAAATAATTTTCCATAGAAAACAGACTGGAATCTATTTTGTTTTTAATTGAATGTGGGTGATCAATTCTGAAACGATAAGAATGGCAGTAGACCAAACGACATACACCGTCTCTCGCTTTGTAATGATCGTTTTACAAATCTGTCTCTCTCTCAGTCTTTTCTCTCTTTCTCTCTGTCCTTCTCTCTCTTCTCTCTCTTTCTCTCTGTCCCCCTCTCTCTTCTCTCTTTCTCTCTAACCTTCTCTCTCTCTCTCTCTTTGTCTCTCTATCTCTCTCTCCCTCTCTCTCTCTCTCTTTCTCTCTCTTCCACTCTTAATCCTTAATCTGAATCCTCTTGAGATAAAAGTATTTTTATCATTGAATTCTGATTGGACTGGGTTGAGACTAGAATCTCAGTCACTTAAACTTGAGTTTTATAACCTTTCATTAACTAGTTGTCTACAAAAATGTACCGAGCAATGAAAACAGCGCCCACATTATTTAAGAACGTGATAGAGTCTTCAAAAAGGAAAATACAAAAGCAATAGGCAGTCTTTCAATCTTAATAATTATAATACTTGTTTGTAGTTAAAATAAAACATTCAAACTCCACAATAAAAAAGATATATTGATAAAGCAAACTATACAGTTGTAGTTTTTTTGTTTGTAAAATTTTAGGATCTTAAAAAACGTTTTGAATTCATGCTTTATTTTTTTGCATGTACGTAGGAGACAGAAGGGGTGTTCGAAATGAAAACAATATTCCTTAACCATGTAATTATTGTACGCACAACATCAACATTGATCGTGAATAATGTAAAAACATTGGGGATCGCGCTACATGCCTACAACATGTGAAACATGTGCCCTGGTAACCTGTGAACACACGAACACCTGAACACACGAACACATGAACACATGGACCTGCAGTTTCTGTTAACCCCAGGCACAGAGCCCGGACACTGGGGCCGCGACATGTGCCTGTTACGGAACCAACCAACCCGTTCAGGTCAATACCCTGTGCAGCTTTCTTCCAGAAGTAACTAGACCCACCAAGAGAGAGGACTTGGCAATGGGAATACAATGACCTAAAGTTGACCGATTTCAAGATTCCCTTGAATGTCAGAATAATAATAATTAATAATAAGTTATAATTATATTAATACACAGTAATAATTATAATCATAATCATAATTAGAATCATAACAAAAACAACAAGAAACAAAAACAGCCGCAATAAAAAAATAACCTATTGATTTTTAAAATCAGTTTTTAGTTTTGAACTCGCTCCCCCGTGTGCTTTAAGAGAAAACTTATACCACGCAAGTTCATGCTATTATCACCTCCTGCCCATTGAACTCACCAACAGCCCTGGTGTATAAGTCCCTGCTGACCATTTCTTGTAGTGACGTCGACTTGTCCATCGAGCGCGGCTGTTGAGGACTGACCACTCGATACCCACAGGCATAGTCATGGTAGGACTGACAAGGGGAAACCGAAGCGTTGCGCGAGGTCTA
>RQTK01000688.1:110509-122520 GCA_003991915.1 Elysia chlorotica | reverse complement strand
GGGGGGGGGGCTGTCCAGAAGGAAGTGGAAACAAAGTCCCGCATCATAAATCTCGGGGCTCTGGTTTATGACTGACCACTGACCACGAGCGAGAAGACAGACGGATACGAGAAAAAGAAGAAAGACATAAAAGGAGTGAAATTCTGCAGGCGTCAGAGGGTTGGTTGGATGGTGAACGTCCAAAATCAGCATTACATATGCTATTTTGTGGACGAGCCCTAAGGCTGACGTCTGACAACACGAGTGGGAAGACCAGGATTAATGTCTCAGTCGTTCATATTATACTCACACCGACCCAACCACTAGGGGACGACATTGGACATATCAATTGTTGACCACTCGTGGGATTCGAACCGCAGATCGGACTTTTCAAACGGGAGACCAACGCTTTACCCATTAAGCCAAAAAGACAGGCTGTAATAATAATACTTTCAGTTCTTGTCAAATAAGGCATGGCATAAAAGAAAATTGGTCTGCTCTAGCCAGTAATTTATGAATGCATGCCTTTTCATGTCCATAAGCTGACAGGTGACCCATAGGGGACAGTAAGGGGGGGGGGGGGGGGGGGGAAGGGGGGGGGGAGCACAGAAGGAAGTGGAAACAAAGTCCCGCATCATAAATCTCGGGGCTCTGGTTTATGACTGACCACTGGCCACGAGCGAGAAGACAGACGGATACAAGAAAAAGGAGAATAGCAAAAAAGGAGTGAACTTCTTCAGGCGTCTGAGGGTTGGTTGGGTGGTGAACGTCCAAAATCTGCATTATATATGTTATTTTGTGGACGAGCCCTAAGGCTGACGTCTGACAACACGAGTGGGCAACCCAGGACTAATGTCTCAGGCGTTCATATTATATTCATGCCGACCCAACCAGTAGAGGACGACATTGGACATATCAATAAATTGTTGACCACTCGTGGGATTCGAACCGCAGATCGGACTTTTCAAACGGGAGACCAACGCTTTACCCATTAAGCCAAAAAGACAGGCTGACAAAAGTAGAAAAAAAAGAGGTCAAAGAAGGAAGAAAGAATCAGAAAAAGTTTTAACTTAAGGTCTTCAATCGCCAAATGGGTTGGTTAGATGGTGGGTTGGTAGTTGGTTAATTGGATCGTTTATTAACGTCCAACGTCAGCACTATACAGGCGCTTTTGTTCCTGGCCCTAACGTGCCAGACGGGAGAGAGAACCAGGAAGTCGTCACAGCGCCATCGTCAGACGCGGATTAGAGTTCTGCACACGGCGCGGAGAGAACAAGGCGCGGCTCTATTCTGCTCTCCGCTAAAAAAAGAGTGGCCAGGAAAGGGGGAACACTCAAGGTAATGCCGGATTACAACAACTAGAGCTAGCAAGGAACGTGAGATTCGGTTTTTTTTCGGTTGAAAAAATCCACAAACAAATAATGAAGTCAGTGAGGCGTTTTTACCGACTCTAGAACACATATGACCCCACATTTGACAAAATATGCTGACTGTGCAAAAAAGGCCAAGATGTAGTGTCAGCGTTTCTCATAATAAATAATGCTTGTAATATGTACTCATTAATTTACCGCACAGAAATAGCCTATGGTAGAAATAAACGGTCTTTCTGTGGTGCATAATGGCAAATTCGATATTGAAAAGTATGGCTAGAGGTATAAAAACACAATAGATAAAGTCTTCATTATTTTCATATTTATTCCTCAGACATCTGTCAATTATTAGCCAAAATATTACCCATGTATAGATGTGTACAATGTGTACTATGGCATTAGGTGAGATGTGATGATTCCTCTACCATCTTATCAGTACCGAACTTTGATGCCACAGACCTGCGCGTCCTGCGAAACTGACACCGGGATCAAATGGCGGCCATTAGGTTTGAGAATGGGGTCATTTAAATAATAGAGCCATCAGAAGAGGGTTGGGGCAAGTCTCTGTGTTATCTCAGGATCTGTTTGATTCACCGGTATCAAGTGAAATGATCTTGAGAGAACTCGCTGGACATCTCTGTGTTATCGCAGGGTCTGTTTGGTTTACCGGTATCAAGTGAAATGATCTGGAGAGAACTCGATGGACATCAAGAAGTCCAAGTCGGCGGCAGAAACATCAACAACCCACGGTACGCTGAGGACACGGTATTCATTGCAGAATCGGAACAAAAACTGCAGACCCTTCTTACAACAGCAATGATCAAAAGCGAAGAGAAAGGCTTAATTGATTAAATACTAGGAAAACAGAATAATGTATGGCCATTTAAAGAAAGCCAACGTACCCGCTACCCATATATTTTGTAAGGTCAAGAAAATAAAACACGAGCAGATTTTCAAGTACCTGGGGTATACCATAACACAGGATGGAAAAAGTGAGACAGAAATACAGAAAAAATATCAATGGCCATAGGAACATTCAGCAAACTGAAAGCCGTGTTTACAAACAGGAACAGAACTACCACTAGTACCAGCACCAAAGTCAACAGTCTGAAAGCACACGTTTGGTCGGTGAATGCCGGACACTGAATAAAGACACAGATGGAGACTGGAAGCTGCGGAAGTGTGGATCCTCCGAAGGGTGATGAGAATATCATGGGCAGAGAGGAAAACCAACACATAACTTATGGAATTGAAGAGCCCTTCTAAAAACAATAAGACAGAGACAGATGAAATTCCTAAGACACACACGTTGGAAGAATGGGATCGAGAAACAGATACTGTGTGGTAAAATGGAAGGGTGGAAAAGCAGAAGGCGACAGAGAGCCACATACATGGATAGCCCAAACAACTTACTTTGCCACCAAGAAAACTTTAAGTAACACCGAGCTGATAAGAAGGACTGACAACAATAGGGAAGCCTGGAGAGCTACGGTCGCCGATCTCTGCAACAGACCTGACACATGATGATGATGGTGATGATGATGATGGTGATGATGATGATGATGATGATGATGATGATGATGATGATGATGATGATGATGATGATGATGATGATGATGATGATGATTGCTTGTAATATGTACTCATTAATTTACCGCACAGAAATAGCCTATGGTAGAAATAATCGGTCTTTCTGTGGTGCATAATGGCAAATTCGATATTGAAAAGTATGGCTAGAGGTATAAAAACACAAAATAAAATAGATAAAGTCTTCATTATTTTCATATTTATTCCTCAGACATCTGTCAATTATTAGCCAAAATATTACCCATGTATAGATGTGTACAATGTGTACTATGGCATTAGGTGAGATGTGATGATTCCTCTACCATCTTATCATTACCGAACTTTGATGCCACAGACCTGCACGTCCTGCGAAACTGACACCGGGATCAAATGGCGGCCATTAGGTTTGAGAATGGGGTCAATTGAATAATAGAGCCATGAGAAGAGGGTTGGGCAAGACTCTGTGTTATCTCAGGATCTGTTTGATTCACCGGTATCAAGTGAAATGATCTTGAGAGAACTCGCTGGACATCTCTGTGTTGTCTCAGGGTCTGTTTGGTTTACCGGTATCAAGTGAAATGATCTTGAGAGAACTCGCTGGACATCTCTGTGTTATCGCAGGGTCTGTTTGGTTTACCGGTATCAAGTGAAATGATCTGGAGAGAACTCGGTGGACATCAGAGAGTCAAAGTTGGTGGCAGAAACATCAACAACCCACGGTACGCTGATGACACAATACTCATTGCAGAATCGGAACAAAAACTACAGACCCTTCTTACAACAGCAATGATCAAAAGCGAAGAGAAAGGTTTACGATTAAGTACTAAGAAAACAGAATAATGAATGGTCATCTAAAAAAGAAAACGTACCCAATACCAATATATTTTGTAAGGGCGAGAAAATAAAGCAGGTGAAAAACATCACGTTCCTGGGATATACCATAACATAGAATGAGAGAAGTGAGACAGGAACAAAGAAAAAAATATCAATAAAAAAGGACACATTCAGCAAAATGAAAGCCGTATTTACAAACAGGACTACCACTAGTAAAAGCACCAAAGTCAACACTCTGAACGCACACGTTTGGTCAGTGAATGCCGGACACTGAATAAAGACACAGAAGAGAGACTGGAAGCTGCGGAAGTGTGGATCCTCCGAAGGGTGATGAGAATATCATGGACAGAGAGAAAAACCAACACAGAAGTTATGGAAATGACAAGATACAAACGACCCCTACTAAGAACAATAAGAAAGAGACAGATGAAATTCCTGGGACACTCATGTAGGAAGAATAGGATCGAGAAACAGATATTATGCGGCAAAATAGAAGGGCGGAAAAGCAGAGGGCGACAGAGAACCACATACATCAGTAGCCTAAACAACTTACTACACCAAGAAAACTTTAAGTAACACCGAGCTGATAAGAAGGACTGACAACAACAGGGAAGCCTGGCGAGCCATGGTCGTCGATGTCTGCTCCAGACCTGACACATGATGATGATGATGATGATGATGATGATGATGATGATGATGATGATGATGATGATGATGATGATGATGATGATGATGATGATGATGATGATGATGATGATGATGATGATGATGATGATGATGATGATGATGATGATGAATAAAATATGTTACATGTTATCAAGTTTTAAACAAAAACCCTAAGCCCATGGTGACTATAAGAAAAAAAACTCACAGCTAATGACCAAAAACGTGGCATGCGCTTGTAGGCCACCTTATCAGTTTAATTACCGATACATTCAGCATTAAAGGTCGCTGTTACTTACAAAATCAAGACGCAAAAAAATCAAGAGAAGAAAAAACAACAGTGCTGAAAGCAGTACAAGATATGTGACATTAATTTGTTGTTGGTTTGTGGTTGTTTTTACTTGGAGTTTTTGTTTCCATGTAATATTTTTTGTTGGTTTGTGGTTGTTTTTGCTTGGGATTTCGTTTCCCTAAAAGTTAAACTGGCGCATATTGGAGTGGAACTATTGCAGGCATGTTTGATGTTGCATTGCACAATGACCAAAGCTGCCTGACTTCCAGCTTCATCCGTCACAACATAGGTTTCGGATGTTTTTCTTTTGTTTTGTTTTGTGTAATTCATCGTTAGACCAAATACTGTCGAGACAATACTTTTAGGATGTAATAATAGTTAAGTGTTTGT
The DNA here is from genome assembly GCA_003991915.1 of Elysia chlorotica. Lineage (NCBI taxonomy): Eukaryota > Metazoa > Mollusca > Gastropoda > Plakobranchidae > Elysia > Elysia chlorotica. The sequence goes on along the minus strand of RQTK01000688.1, from coordinate 117,426 downwards.
ATGTTCACTTTGAACCGTCATCTCAACAGCTTAGTTCTTTCTCTTTTTCAAGTGTTCGCATGTCTGTCGCTCCATCTCTCTATCTCTATCTCTATCAATCTCTATCTATCTCTATCTCTCTCTCTCTCTCTCTCTCTCTCTCTCTCTCTCTCTCTCTCTCTCTCTCTCTCTCTCTCTCTCTCGCTCTCTTGTTTCAATCTGCAATGTGAAAGTCTTAACATACAAAAAAGAAAAGGAATTATGAACACATAAATTCTGCTATCATATATTATAAGCCGAATAAGATCAAAATCTCGAGAGTGCAATCCAAACCAGTTAAAGTTTAGATCTGTATCAAATTTTAGAACGATCTTTTTTACAAACATTTATCCATCCGTAACAGAGGATAGCTAATATTATTGAGGACATTTACTATGAAAAACAAGAAAAACAGATTTAAAAAAGGAAAACATTAGAAGAAAAATTAAATAAAGAAAAAAGGGGGCATCATTTTTCAAAAGTGTGAAACAATACTTTGTGAATTTTTCATGCGCCCAGAGTGTCTGTTAAATTGAAATAGTGACAGAGAAACAAATATCATGGCAGCTTTTTACAAATGTGTGTCTTTGATATGAAGATTAATAATCTACAAAAAACTGAAACAAAATTAATTAGATCTTAAAGAATAATAAAGTTTTATAAATACAGTGTATCACTCATTCAGACTGAATGAGACGGCTGTTTGGGTGGACAAAGGGGGGTAACTGAAGTTATTAGATTCCTGATCAACAAGGTTAAGTTGATTTGAGTTTATTGCTAAACGTCAAGTCGTGAATGCAATTTAAATCTACTATTATCACATGGAGAGAGAGAGAGAGAGAGAGAGAGAGAGAGAGAGAGAGAGAGAGAGAGAGAGAGAGAGAGAGAGAGAGAGAAGAGAGAGAGAGAGAGAGAGAGAGAAACTAATCTTGTTCACTTGGCATGCCATCAAGGCCCTGACTATTTTGATAAAGCACTATTTGAGGCTAGCTAGCTCCAGGGTCAAGCCAGTGCTTCCACTAACAGTTCACCCAACTACCGACCCCACCACCACCACCCAACTACCGACCCCACCACCACCACCCAACTACCGACCCCACCACCACCACCACCAAAAACTGGAACCACCAGCTCTCTCTCTCTCTCTCTCTCTCTCTCTCTCTCTCTCTCTCTCTCTCTCTCTCTCTCTCTCTCTCTCTCTCTCTCTCTCTCCCCCTCTCTCGCTCCCTGTCTCTCTCTCTGTCTCGCCCACCTGGCCTGAGCTAGAATTCCACCCGCTGTATCAAATGGCGATACCTAAGCGTACCTAACTGGTCCATGATTGGCGATACCTAAGCGTACCTAACTGGTCCATGTGATACTAGATTTCTAACCCTGGGAAGGTGGCATGTCCGCGCAGTGGAGGCCTTGTGATAGCACGGCCCATAGTCAAAACGGTGACGCTGGGTAAGGGTTATTATAGCTCTATCCTAGACTAGTGTTACCTAGTATAGATTTGTAATTCTAGTGCTACCTAGTATAGATTTGTAATTCTAGTGCTACCTAGTATAGATTTGTAATTCTAGTGCTACCTAGTATAGATTTGTAATTCTAGTGCTACCTAGTATAGATTTGTAATTCTAGTGCTATCTAGTATAGATTTGTAATTCTAGTGCTACCTAGTATAGATTTGTAATTCTAGTGCTATCTAGTATAGATCTGCAATTCTAGTTCTGTAGACCTTGGCCCGAACATTTATGGTTTCCGGTTTCACGTAGTAACTGTTCCAGCTGTTTCGACCCAGGTAAAGCTGCCCGTGTTACCGGAACTAAGACGGTAGAATTGACTCATGGTCATGGAGTACTTAATATAGTAAGCTATGCTCATGGTACATTTAATATGGTACCATTTCACGAATAGAGAGGCGGGAAGCGCATAACGAACAATTGGTCCGTAAGCGAGGCGTTCTGATAATTATTGACTATTATATTTGCTAATATAAGTAAGTAGAGCTATTTATAGATACGAGAAAGCTCCACAGGTATGTATATCGTTAGATGGTATTCCATCTCCCTCTCTTTTCTTAAAATTATAATTTAATATTCCTCTTTTGTGATAATTGATTCACTAAGTACAAGCAAAAGGTTCGAAATCAGGACAGGGAGGTAGATTTGCTTGTCCGGGTGACCAATTTTAACACAGTAATACATGTACAACTTAACGGGAAAAGGTTGTTAGGTATCCACACAAATCCCCCCCCCCCCCCTTCCCCCAATGTTCGGAGGGGTTTAACGATTTCTGTTTGTTTTTCCTTTTCTTCCTCTTCATATGGCGGCTACGTACAGATTGGTAACATGAAAATATAACTGATTCATGTGTTATCAGAACTGAAAGAATTGAGAGAGAGAGAGAGAGAGAGAGAGAGAGAGAGAGAGAGAGAGAGAGAGAGAGAGAGAGAGAGAGAGAGAGAGAGAGAGAGAGAGAGAGAGAGAGAGAGAGAGAGAGAGAAAGAGAGAGCAACCCAATAAAGTTAATAATCTAGTTATGCAAAACGCTTTATCAGATACTAATAAATACATATGTACAGGTGTTATTTTTGTGAAACCTTTGTGTAGTGGTTATGCGCGCTAGAAAAACTATGTATTATTATTATTAAAGAGGGCATACAGGTTTGTCTTCCTACTTCATCCTAATTTCAAAGTAACGAAAAAGCTCGATGGATAGAATAAGTATGTATATTCTAAACAAAAATGATGGATAGAATAAGCATGTATATTCTTAAAAAAACGATTCTTATTTCCCGTCCCGTTTGTCTTCGTCATGCTTCAGCTGCTATCGGTATGAGGAGGGACGAGGAAGGACGAGGATATGTCGGTCTAATTCATACTTTGTGTAATCAGAACTCGTGACAAGCCGGGGCAAAAAGAAAAATCAGGCATTAAGCGAAACTCTTTCATAATATCAGTTATCATATTGACAAGAACGATCGATGGGTATTCTAATATAATATATGGTGTCATAAAACCATATGATATATTATCTTTTGTATTTTATTGCTGGGCTTATAAATGTATGGACCTTGTTATTTTTTCCGCTCGTTTCCATATTCTTGAAGCTGATAAGGAAAGAATGAACATAATGAAATAATTACTGGCTGATAAGGAAAGAATGAACAGGGAGGGGATAGCATAATGAAATACTTACTGTGTTAAGCTGCGTTCTCCTGAACCATTTACTACGTGTAGTTGTCAGGCCTATCTAGCCGTTAAGACTAGACTTGTTAGCAATAATAAGTTATGCTCAAGGCTAAATTGTGTATTAAAAGGTGTGCTATTTTAACTCAATTACACCTTTTCATGATTATTTTCTTTTCTGGTCCTTGTTGTTATTCTACTTTCAATCGTATTTCTCACCTTCTTCATCTACCCCCCCCCCCCACCCACCATCATCCTTTACTTAATTTTTTTCCCCCCTTCTCCCTCCCCCCCCCCCCCCCCAAACCCATACTTTCTAATTAATTTTCTTCCCAATTTCCCTTAAGGCGTGGCAAAAGTGCTGTTAATTAAGTTTGGCAAAGTCCATATCCTGTTCATTGAACAATTAAATGTAGAACATTCAGACTCTCTGATACCCCGCAATTATACAACATATCAATTTAACTAAAGATCCGGCTGGTAAGAGAATTCATAAAGTGAATTTCGATTTTCTCTTTGTTATCTTGAATTGATAAAGATTGAGCAGTTTTAATTTAATAGCTTTGCTTTCTGGAAAGGGATACAAGATATTAACTGTCGGCAAAGATTTTGAAGCTCCGCCAAAACAAAACAAAATTTTAAAAAAAATATCGTTTCTAGAATTTTAGTTATTTTCTCACCTATAATCATTTTGACTAGTGGGAGACCCGCAAACTAAGAGTTGAAAACTTAACAAAATCACAACTAGGCAGTCAGTACTGAAAGGAGAATAGATGCTTAAGAGATGTAGATTTATAGAAGAATCACAAGAGCCTCTTGGAAAGAAAAGAAAACAAACCTTGAGATACTAGAGATGTTAAATATACGGACATGTAGGAAGGCACTGTTCATTGCAGAAGAAAATCATAGAGGGTATGATGGAAGGCACGAGAGATAGAGGAAGGAGGCGGATAAGTTGGGACAAGAACGTGGAGGACTCGACTGGAACGAAAATCAACGAGTGCTGCGAGATTGCGCTTGAACGAGAAAGATGGAAGACCAAGGCATCCAACCTTTGGAAAGAGAAGGAACTCTAACTGGCTGACTGGAAGAGGGATCGTACAACGCTTTAGTAGCGGGACACTAGGGGGCAAGGGTCAACAATCAGATAGGGAGGTACAATACATTTCAACCAGGCGTAATAAACAGTTTCAAATAACTCATTTCAAAGTAACCGAAGCGATACTATAGCCTGCATCAAATAGTGATGTAGGATCGCACCAAGAGCCGGATGTTTTGTGTTACATTATGAGTGAACATAATATATAACGTCCTAGACATTGGATGTCAACACGAAACGTGTGCAGCGCACGGAAACACAAAGCAGGATTGTGCATAGCGAGCATAATATTGGTTTCAGTTCACGCCAGCACTACGCCAGAACTACGCATTCTGTGAACGTTTGTCAGTACAATCTGCACTGTTTGTAAACGCATTGTTTACATTGGATCTATTGATGGATTTATTAAATACTAGTGCAGGGTTTCGCTTATGGTTGACAATGCAATATAATACTATTTCGTCTCCAGCTGAAAATAGTTTTGCCTCGTTGCTTGTAAACAGATGTTTATTTCGGGCATGTTTTGTAAAGCTGTTAGTCAGACCTACACAAAACAACCTGTCAACTCACCGAATCGACTGGAGTGAACACATTTTACACAAAAAGACCAATAGTGATCTATTTATTATAAAACTGTATCGTAGTTAGGACAGAAAAATACCACAGTGAGCATTTTCTGGTTCGACATACAAACCTCTAGACTTAGAATGTAACTTTTCCTAACCGTACTTAGTATCTTAATTATAAAAAAAAAGCTCGAATGCAAATGTTGTTGTTTATTTCGGTGACCTGGTCTCCCTCTTGACTCATTAAAATTTATTCCTGGCAATGGATGCTCATGAATCACAATTTGCACGCTTCCTCACGTAGATCTAGACGGCTGAGCAGTCACTTCTGAAACCTGTTTATTCTGGCAGAGAAATTGACATGTCGTTATGAAAGCTATGGTTGCAATTAATTGTAACTTTTCGTGTCTGGTACGAACTAATCTTGTTATTCTCTTCATGGTTATGACACTGCTTTGTTTGTTTGTTTGTTTTTTGTGGGTGTTTTTTGTATTTTTTACAGGATGATTATTAGTATTCATGGTTGCTGTTTCTTAAATGGCCAAAAGTGAGACAAACAACAGTAAAACATACACAAGAGATAATTGGGGTTGGTCTTTGAAAGTTTCAACTTAACAAAAGATCTAAAGCCGTGTTTTCGATACTCTTCTCTGTCCTTTGTCAAAAGCATGTTAAAGTAAGATTGGTTTAGGTGTTTTAGAGCTTTTGAGACTACACACATTTATTCAAAGAAACTTTTCGTACGACATAGATACATGCACATAAATGTTGTTGTTGTTGTTGTTTTTGCTGTTGTTGTTGTTGTTGTATTTATAGCTATAGTTGTACTTGTAGCTGTAGTTGTAGTTGTTGTTGTTGTTGTTAATTTTATTATTACTACTATTAGTAGATATAGAGAGAGAGCACAGAGCTAGTTCTCCTCTCTCTCTCTCTCTCTCTCTCTCTCTCTCTCTCTCTCTCTCTCTCTCTCTCTCTCCCTCTTTCTCGCTCTCTCTCTCTCTCTCTCTCTCTCTCTCTCTCTCTCTCTCTCTCTCTCTCTCTCTCTCTCTCTCTCTCTCTCTCTCTCTCTCTCTTTGTCGTTAAACTGAACAACGGTTGTCAGTGAAATGAAATTGCTCACAATTTGTGGCTTTCAGCTGTTGCGACTAAAAGCCCTTTTTGGTCTATTTTTTCTCTTATCTTTTTCTTTCTTTTTATGGTTCTCGGTCCAAATGACTTACATCCCGCAGAACTGATCTATGTCTTTGATGGGAGAGAACATTCGTGGTTGCGTCATAAGCAATTTGAAAGCATGAATTGTACAACCAATAAACTCTGCTCCCTTTTCTTTTTTTCACAAGAATCTCAAAGCAGAAGAAGATGTTTGTGATACAGATTTTTTTATATAAGTGAGACGACAAAGACAGAAAAAACACGAAAGGAAAGCAGAGTCGTGTGTCGGGTTGAGGACGGCGAGCTGGGTTGTATTTTGGTTCGGTTCTTGGAGAACAATAAAAACCTACACAGGGTATAAGTATAATAGCGCTGAAACAAGACCTAGGCAAATCAAAACCATGAAGCTGTATGTGTGGACAGTAGCCTGATTCAAGTTGGGCGTGAGTGGACAGTATGTCCAGATTTAGCATCATGTCTTGTCTGTGCGTGGAAACCTGTAGTTATTGACGTTACAATAATAAACAAAGAGCGAATTGTCCGAAGCGGCTCTACAGTGCGACCAGCCAGTCGTAATACAAGTTAATACTGATACGTGTTTACAACAATCTCCAACTGGATTGTTAGTCCCAGTTTTAAAAAAAAATCCTGCAAGAAATGCATCGCCTCTCAGGCTCTCAGCATCTTCTAACAAAATACACCGCCATTGTTGTCGAGCTATTGTGGACCTATTGTGTGAATTTTCAGGGCACTTTGTTGTTGGCTGTTATGGCTGTGTTGCGAGTGAGGGAGCCTAGATCTAGATAGATGATCGATCTTATCTAATCGTGATCCTGTTTGCCTCATCATGTTTGAGTATCTGTGGCCAATAGGTGGGCGTAGACTGCAGCTGCCAGCCTGTTACAGCAA
>RQTK01000688.1:98596-109383 GCA_003991915.1 Elysia chlorotica | reverse complement strand
AGGGGGGGGGGGGGGGATGCGAATAACGGAACTTTGTTATTCTCATCCCGGGATGCGGATAATCACTGCGATCATCCATATAGGTCTATAGCTTGTCCCAATCATTTGTCCTTGAAATTTCAGGGAATAAAGCAAGGGGTCAGGTAGCTCATTCGGTAGAGCGCGCTGCGTCTAGTCAGAAGTTCCTGGGTTCAAATCATATTCAGACTTCGTTGTTTACCTCTGTATGCACACAAAAATTATCAGACTTAGGTCTTAGTACCAGTCCGCAAGATACCCGTATTGATGGACAGATAGGTAATTAGATACATACATGCACACATACCCACACACACACATAGATCTACACACACACGCACATATATACACACACCTACCTACCTACCTGCATACCTACCTATCTACCTACCTACCTACCTACATACATACATACATACAGTAGTAGGCCTACTAGTAGTAGTAGTAGTAGTAGTAGTAGTAGTAGTAGTAGTAGTAGTAGTAGTAGTAGTAGTAGTAGTAGTAGTAGTAGTAGTAGTAGTAGTAGAGGTTGCTGTTGTTGTTTTTGTTGTCCTCATACATTTAACTTTCTTAACCTAATTTAATATAATCTTCTCCCCACAGGTTATACGTTTTCTAAACGCTTTAAAGCTATATTCTTCATTTTAACCTCCTCTTGGAATATTGCACAAACTTACCCGTATGGAAAGATCAACTTTGCTTGCCCGGAACTGGAAATATCAGTTTACGATTATAAATATGCGCACATGAATCCGTTGAGATTTTCTAGTCAAACACACATAACCTTGATGCATCAGACCGTCTGACACAATGAATTTTGGCAGCGAGCCATGTTACGTGTTTTACATGGCCTACTCAAAAAGCACAGAGCTAGATCTAGGTCTAGACTACACTGCAAAGTGCAGACCTCGTTTTACAGAGAAGTTGGTTAGAGAGCTTTGACACCGTTCCCCAGTAGCCCAGTGCCCGTCCTGGTTCAAGTCTGGTTGGTACGCCAGGCTCGTCTGTTTAAAGATAAGAATGTCATTGGGTCCGCGGTTCGCACTGTTGTGATCATGAGAGCATGAGGCTTGCGAGTGTTGTATTGGGGACAAATCAATGCTGGGTCGAGTTTCGTAAAGCGCGCAGGAAATGTTTATACATGTACTAGCAATACCATAGGCACTCTTACAGTTCAGGCCTATTGAGCTCTAGATCTACACACAGTTTACGTAGCATCAGGGATGCTTTTGAAATATCAATGTATGTAAATTTTAAAGACTAGACAAGTGATTTTATTTTTACTTTTAAAACCCTTTATTGAGTCTAATACTTCTTCAATTAGATGAAGAAAAGAGGCTTAAATAGATCTTCAATGCATGCAAAGGAATCAGATCTAAAGAAACATGTAGACTACCGACAAACTGCAAGACTGACGTATTATCATTACATATGTTTCGGTCACTGTTGCAATAGCAGGGTCCACTAATTTACAAATCAAGCCAACTAGCTTACGTGGGTCCGGAAAACGGCTGAATTCAAAAGGTGTAGATCATACGTCACGGCAAGGGGCATACAAGATCGAGGCCTGGGGGAAAAGTCAGAGCTGTACACCAGGAGGTGACCTCAAGGTTGGCAATGACAGGTCCCCTTACTACTGCACAGTCCGCGGAGTTACAAGTGTTGCAAGCTACAGCAGAAAAACAAACCTCGAGCACTTCCCTCGTCAGGTTCACTCAATGATTCGGCCTGTTTCCCGTAGCCGCGAATACCCAGCACAGCAGTTACTGCTGTAGACACCAGGATACCACAAAACTGTATCTGGTAATCTAACTGTCGATCCTGTTTGTGGTTGACACTTCCCTATGTAACTAGTATTAGTAGTAAGCCAGCCTAGCCAGCAATGTGAATGAACGGAGGAGCTAATCAGGGAGTGTATGGCGGGGGTACAAAGATCCTTTATTATTGATGACCACCTAGAACTGATCAGGCTGTCTCTCTCTATCCCTCTTCTCTCCCTCTTCTCTCCCTTCTCTTTTCTTTTCTTTTCTTCTCTCTCTCTTTCCCTCTCTCTAACATGGGCTACTATCCTTTAAAAAAAATCTTGTTTGGCTGTTGATGTTGCTGTTGTTGATGTTGTTGTTGATAATGTTGTTGTTGTTGATGATGTTGCTGTTGTTGTTGTTGTTGTTGTTGTCGTCGTCGTTATCGTCGTTGCTGACTTTATTTTTTGCTGCTGTTTTGAGGGTCGTTGTTTCATTTATATTTTATTGTTGTATAATTTGCATTGTAGTTTTTTCAAAGTTGTATTTATTTTAAATGAATGACTGAAAAGAAAAATATTCTTTTATAAATCCAAATTCCAGGTTGCATTTCGGAATGGAACACACCGACTTTTAACATACTGGGAGTAACCATTGTATTAAATTTGCACGGTTTAGCAGATGAGAACACAAAAAATTGCGAAAAACAAATGAAGATGTAAATTGAGGCATGGAAAAAGAAAGAAACCTACGCAATTCGGTAAGATTGCAGTTATCAAAAACAATTAAATTTCTAAAATTACTCATATTCTCACGGCTTTACCTAATCCTTCTCCAGAGCTACTATCAACTTTACAAACAATGTTTCACAATTTCTTATAGAATGGTAAAAACAATAGAATAAGAAGATAGATTGCATTCAGGTAATTGAAAACAGGAGGTGTAGTCTAAAACACTTCATAGAATCATTAAAAATAACTTGGATAATGAGGGTAAAAAATAGCAAAGCTTTGTGGAAAAACTTCTAGAGAACACTTGCCCAAAATTAAATATGATTTACGAAGTTGGACCGTCTAAGATAAAAATCTCGCACAACTTAGAACTATTTCTGGAAATATGTATTCGACAACGTCTTCTGTTTCAGTTCAAAAATTCACTGGACACTGTTCACGAGTTTGAAAATAGCAGTATGATACTCTACTCTAATATAAAAATCATGTTAAAATGCATTAACTTCAAAACTTTTACTGACAACAAGGGGGTAAGGGGATTGGATCAGAGAGAGAGAGAGAAAGAGAAACAGAGAGTGAGAGAGAGAAAGAGAGAGAGAGAGAGAGAGAGAGAGAGAGAGAGAGAGAGAGAGAGGGGAGAGAGTAAGAGTGGGTAATGTCATACTTTTTTATTGTTTTATCGCATATCGCTTTATTGCCCCTTAAATTTTCAAGTCATTATCAAAAGAAGAAGTGTGTGTGTGTGTGTGTGTGAGAAAGAGAAAGAGAGAGAGAGAGAGAGAGAGAGAGAGAGAGAGAGAGAGAGAGAGTAAGCCAGCTATGTAACATGTAATGTACTGTTTATCCAATGTACTGTTAATCGAGAACAAAAAGTCTCTTGAGGAGAAATAAAGTTAATCCTATCTTATCTTAACGTTGTGTATCATCATCTAGTGTATCTCTGTTTGTTTATCGTTGTGTATCACCATCTAGTGTATCTCTGTTTGTTTATCGTTGTGTATCACCATCTAGCGTATCTCTGTTTATCTTTGTATATCACAATCTAGTGTATCTTTTTTCTGTGTATTGTTGTGTATCATCATCTAGTGTATCTTTGTTTATCGTTGTGTATCACTATCTGGTGTATCTCTGTTTGTTTATCGTTGTGTATCACCATCTAGCATATCTCTGTTTATCGTTGTATATCACAATCTAGTGTATCTTTTTTCTGTTTATTGTTGTGTATCATCATCTAGTGTATCTTTGTTTATCGTTGTGTATCACCATCTAGTGTATCTTTGTTTATCGTTGTGTATCACCATCTAGTGTATTCTGCAGATGTTTTCCAAATCTCAGGGATGGTGTGGTGTGTTAGAGAGAAGTTGAATAAAAACGTAAAAATTGGGGCGAGCTGCTCGTAACAATCTTTTAGTATCTTACCAGAAATATTATCTGGGCCCATGGCCTTTCCTGTTTTTAACTTTTTAAATTCTGCTATATCTAGTGTATGTCTGTTTGTTTATCGTTGCGTATCACCATCTAGTGTATCTTTGTTTATTGTTGTGTATCATCATCTAGTGTATCTTTGTTTATTGTTGTGTATCACAATCTAGCGTATCTCTGTTTGTTTATTGTTGTGTATCATCATCTAATGTATCTTTGTTTATCATTGTGTATCCCCATCTAGTGTATCTTTGTTTATCATTGTGTATCCTCATTTAGTGTATCTTTGTTAATCGCTGTGTATTCCCATTTAGTGTATCTTTTTTTCTGTTTTTTGTGTCCCTATTTAGTGTATCTTTGTTTAGCACTGTGTATCACCATCTAGTGTATCTTTTTTCTGTTTTTGTGTCCCTATTTAGTGTATCTTTGTTTGTTTATTGCTACACCTAGCTACCTTCTGTTTATGATAGCGCAAAAAGGACTGTAGAACAGTGCTTTGCGAATAAAAAATGAAATGTTTTTTTTTTTCTGCATATACTTTACTTCTGAAAGTGAACCCGTTCTACATTATTTTTGGATGTAGATCTACAAGCCAAGTGAATGCGTTAATATCTTCCCGTCCAGCGTTAACGGCAAGGCTATAGCGTGAACGAGTTCCACAACTAGCGTCTGACAATATTATTGTATATGCTGGCACACAGAGACGTTTTAATGGTGGCACGGCTGCATGTGGAAATATGGAACCTGAATATTTAGGTTCTAAAGCAAAGATTAGGGTGACTCTATGAAAAGGGATTAAATTTGACAAGTTTTGGCTTCAGTCCATTTTAAAAGTATTTGAGAATTATTTTGGCCGTGTTTTGGAAGGAGAGAAAAAACCAACTAAAATGATGTCTGCTACTGAAAGTAGAGCCCGATTATTACAAAATGTTAAAAGGAGGAAGCGGAGGTGTTGTCGCCGCCTCAAACGCCATAATCTGCTGTGTAGAGGTACGCTTGATGGTAGAGCAGAGAGAAAGATAGGCAGAGGAAGGGTTGGGTTGGGTTGGTTTAACGTCCAACAGCAGCACTATTATAGGCTATATTGTGGACGGGCCCGAAGACGGGCGTCTGACAATTTTTAAGTGCTGCCACACACGCGACAGGGCGGGGACCGGGCAGAGGAAGACCAAGGGGGAACTGGTTGAGTGAATAAAAAGACAGAACGCGCAGGAAGCTTTCAGATAATGCTGCGGGAAAAATCCAAAAACAGGGAAGAGCGGTGGGCCGCTTCACCTCGACCTCTCCAGAGGTGACGCCAAATCAAGGATTCAATACAATCACGCCAAGTCCACATTAATATGTATTTTGTTAAGTCGGGTAACATTACCGAAAATATTAGAGGGAGAGTGTGCAACCGCCTACTATTTTTGTTCTCGGTACACAAAGTCCTCATTTCAAAGAGCAAACATTATAATTGTGTTTATCAGGTTCCGATCCTTGCCTTTTATTTCTGATAGAGGAAATAACAAAGTCCTGTCGTTCTGTATGTAATAATGAATGTTCTCACCTTCTCGTACAAAGTGTGGAACTCGTTGTAGCGGCGGAAAATAAACCAAGACCGCCCTTCGCTGTTCACCATCACTTTGTACACCTGTGGGTCAGTGGAAAAAACAAAACCTGTGAGAGTGAAACTTCATCAACCTTCCGTTATTACATTATACCTTATACACCTGTGGACCAGTGGAGAAAAACAAAACCAATGAGAGCGAAACTTCATAAACCTTCCTTTATTAGATTATACCTTGTACACCGCCCATGCTGAATGTGAAAAATGACAATGAAAGGGACAATTATGCATACTACTTTGTAAACCTGTTGAATAGTGAAAACAATGAAACATGGAATTTTTACACTGTATACACTCATCTTGTGGGGGAGTGATAACAATAGAAATGAATATATACAAAAATAACAGAACACCTTGTACATTGTTATTCAGTAAAGACAATGAAATGAAACATGAAACTTCAGGAACTGAACGTTCCATACAATATTTTGTACACCTGTAGAATCGTGGGTGACCATGACAAATGAAACAACATAAAATATCATAGTGTACCTTGTAAACCTGTAAAATGGTTAGAAACAGTGAAAAATCAAACTTTATAAACATTTTACATTTTGTACACAATCATAATAGCGTAGGAAAAAATATCATTTTACCTTATACACGCGTCGAATAGTTTTAAAAAAATCAGACTTAAAAAGCTACTATCAAAGGCTTATGAAGCAAACAAATTTAGTCCATTCGTATAATTTTAGGTGCCGCTGGTGAAGGTAAACAACAACCGACAACTCATTCGTGCAAAATGTTTTACTTTTTGTTATTTGTTTCTCTGTCGTCCTCAACTCCTCTTTTTTAAATGTTTTACATAATTTGTTTTTCATTCAAGACACTTTTCAACCACCTTACAGACAAGGCAGGGGTTGAAATGTTATATACCAGTAACACTCCTCCATAAACTAATGGTTCTTCGTTAAACCAAGGGAGGTTACAACTAATTAGGAAGCGAGAGACAAGGAGCTGCCTACTGGCTTCATTTTGTTTGTTTGATTTAATGTTATTTACTATTTTGGTCCTCCTCACCAACCAACATTTTGTTAGCACGGCGCGGTAGCACCAATAATGATTTGCCTAGCGAGGCATGTTAATGAGGGTAGCTAACTCGCTGCCTCACTCCTGATTAGCTAATTGGCTTACCGGGAGTGTATTGATTCCAATAGTGGACTACTGCATGGTGATCTGTGAATAGGGTGGACACACGTCATAGGCTAGACATCGGCGGGATGTGTGGGCGGGGTCTCGCGAGACTTAATTATTAATTAATTTTAGGTTTGTTTGATGAGCTCAGAACATGGAGGCAAACCATGAAGCAGGAGCAGTAGCGTGCGGCGATAAATTAATACATGCTGGCTTATGTGCCAATGTCAGCTCTAAATATAGGACAATTATGTTGTGGACGGGCCCCTACACTGACGCCTGACAATGTGCTCCCACACGGGGCTGAGCAGGGAGACTAAAACTCCTGTTATTATACATGCACATGTAGGAATCTCACAAGCTCTACTCTGCAATAGTTTGATAAAATAATTATTGCAAATGCAGTATAGTGCCTAATCAGAGTCAAGGCCGATTTTCACACCCATACCCAACATTGTCATAATCACTTTTCTACCCATTACTTTAAACGTATATATTTCATTGTTTGCTATTGCTTTATTTTTTTTATAAAAGGGGGGGGGGGCATATTATTATAATAATTGATGCTTGTTGTTGTTTTATTTTTAAGCGGCGTATATAATTGATTGTTTATTGTTGTTTTATTTTTAAGCGGCGTATATAATTGATTGTTTGTTGTTGTTTTATTTTTAAGCGGCGTATATAATTGATTGTTTGTTGTTGTTTTATTTTTAAGCGGCGTATATAATTGATTGTTTGTTGTTGTTTTATTTTTAAGCGGCGTATATAATTGATTGTTTGTTGTTGTTTTATTTTTAAGCGGCGTATATAATTGATTGTTTGTTGTTGTTTTATTTTTAAGCGGCGTATATAATTGATTGTTTGTTGTTGTTTTATTTTTAAGCGGCGTATATAATTGATTGTTTGTTGTTGTTTTATTTTTAAGCGGCGTATATAATTGATTGTTTGTTGTTGTTTTATTTTTAAGCGGCGTATATAATTGATTGTTTGTTGTTGTTTTATTTTTAAGCGGCGTATATAATTGATTGTTTGTTGTTGTTTTATTTTTAAGCGGCGTATATAATTGATTGTTTGTTGTTGTTTTATTTTTAAGCGGCGTATATAATTGATTGTTTGTTGTTGTTTTATTTTTAAGCGGCGTATATAATTGATTGTTTGTTGTTGTTTTATTTTTAAGCGGCGTATATAATTGATTGTTTGTTGTTGTTTTATTTTTAAGCGGCGTATATAATTGATTGTTTGTTGTTGTTTTATTTTTAAGCGGCGTATATAATTGATTGTTTGTTGTTGTTTTATTTTTAAGCGGCGTATATAATTGATTGAGATTTTATAAAAATAAAAAGGTCTACGATTCCTACATTGTAACAAACTTTATATACATTTTTGAATGTCTCCTATCTTGATGCTTTGACTAATCATTGCTAAAAGATTGCCACTCAGGCTAATTTGCAACAGTTGTGTAAGTTTTAATCACAATCGTAGTCTACGGTAGGATCTGCCTAGTAATACAACGTTATGATAACATTATTTCAAACACTGTCATGACGTTGGCATGCATGTATAGTACGCTGATTTGAATAGAAATACACTGCAGGTCTAAACGGAATCTACATTTTCATTTTATATAAATTTTAAGAAAACGTCACTTGTTTCAATAAATAGAAAAAGTCCCCAAGTTAAACACAGTAAAAATATGTTTCTACATCAAAGGTTGTTGTTGTTGTTGTTATTGTTGTTGTTGTTGTTGAGTTGGTTTAACGTCCAACATCAGCACTACATAGGCTATACTGTGGACGGGCTTCAAAATTTACGTCTTATAATTTTATTTGCTGTTACACACGATACATGTCGGGGATTTCATGACTTCTGTCTCAGTTTTTCACATTATACTGACACCGACCCAACCAGTAGGGAGCGCAATCGTCAGGGCTCGAACCCAGACCTTTTGCTTCGGAAGCCGATGTTCTACCGCAGGACCACCGCGTCCCTCTCTACATCAAAGGTAACAATAGTTTCACTTTAATAAAGATTTAATATAGTTGTAAGGACTTAAGCAATTTGGCCTACAGTATCAGCCTACACAGAAAACGGGTAAATTGTCTGAATTTTTGCTGTACAGTGATATGAATTATGAAGATATACCAATTTTGACTCTTACTTCAATTTTCTTAGTCAATTTTTATACCCAAATTATTAAATTTTTTTAGGTTTATCTAAAAAAACACACAAAATTGCGTCATAGCACTGCTTAAGTAAAGCAATTAACAAAAATTATTTCAATGAAACGCTCGTGATTAACATATTCAATTCACTTTTTAATAAGTAAAACTGTAATCGGTAAAAGTAACAAAAATCGGTGTAGCACAAATGAACCACACTGTGCCCTGTCTTTGATCCCAACAAGATCCGAAGATCCAATGCTTCAAGAAGCAAGGGAAGCAACTGGTGTTTCAAAACAAAACGAGATAATACAGAGTTGTTCCCTTTCATAAAGTATAGACAAGCCTGTTTGTTCAATTAAAACAAAATTATCTATAATTATATTTTGTTACTCTCTATGTACCGGTATGTATGTTAGTTTGGTTGTCTTTCTTAATAATTATGAAAAAAAAATGTGGAAAATATTCTATTATGAACAATCTTGAAAGTTTCTCTAGTTGATTCGATTGTGACAATCCTAAGGGGTTTGTAAACGAGATATTCTTTTCAATTTTCTACTGAATGGGGGGAAAGAATTAAACAAAAATAAAAATCTATTGGTAGATAATTATACCTCCAATTTTTAAATATTTTTCCAACAAAAATAGTACTTAGGGATTTGTCATTGTTGTTGATGTTGTTGTTGCTGCTGATGTTTTGGGTAGGATGGGTGTAAGGGTGGTTTGTTGTTAATTTTTTTTGGGTAAGATGGGTGTAGAATGGGTGTAAGGGTTGTTTGTTGTTACTTTTTGTTATTGCTGTTTCTTATTTTTTTTTTTAAAGCACATAGATCGCAAGCTGTGGAGGCGCTTACATTAACAGAACTTTAAGGTTTTAAGATCGCCTATGTAGATCACTAGACTGGCAAAGAGACCACAAGCTAGGAGGGGAGCTAGGTATTAAAGCCAGTAGAGCGCACAGATCCTTATCAAGAAGCAACAGATTCGAACCTGTATCAGATCGTTTTGCTCTGAGAATTGAGATATTGTGTCTGTGTTAACAATTACAGGCTAAGATGAACGTTACGGCATTTCGGCTCTGTCTCTGTGTGCAGCCCGTGACACTCGCAATGTTTAACTCAAGCCACCAAACTACTTTAATTTTGGCAATGTTTAACTCAAGCCATCAAACTACATTAATTTTGGCAAGTTTAACTCAAGCCATCAAACTACATTAATTTTGGCAATGTTTAACTCAAGCCACCAAACCACATTAATTTTTGGCAAAGTTTGGGCGTTAAGCTGAATGAGGCTGAGTGTCTGACTTGACGGTTGTATGTAATCTAGATCTAGAGCAGGGTATGATAATCAGGGAGAAGCTCGAGGTCCTCTACTCTTGAGTCGGAGATTTAAAATAGGCCAGGGTGTGATGAGAGTTGTGGATTGTAGAATAGTCATTAGTATGTTATCGTTTATCTCTCTGATGTGTGTGCGCGCGCGTGTGTGTGTGTGTGTGTGTGTGTGTGTATGTATGTTCTAAACCTGCTATCAGTGTCTGCAAAAGAATTTTCACTGACTAATCTTGTTGTTCAGATGAAATAACTATAACTACGAGTTACCGGTACACACTTATCTGGCTGTAGCGTTAGCGTTACTTACCACATATTTTTTCTCCTTTTCCCATGTCTGATGGTCTGATATCGTAGCGTTTGGCTTCAGGTTCTGCCCTTTGCCTTCACCCAAATCTGGCTCAGTCATGGCGCTGCGAAGACATTTTTAAGAATAAGAAAAAATAGATTGCAACTTTTGTAATTAGATACTTGGGTTATGTCCTTGCAACTAATCAAATGTAATAAGAGCATTCAAAGTGTAGAGTTGTGAGGGCGTGTGTGTTTCTCTCTCTCTCTCTCTCTCTCTCTCTCTCTCTCTCTCTCTCTCTCTCTCTCTCTCTCTCTCTCTCTCTCTCTCTCTCTCTCTCTCTCTCTCTCTCTCT
>RQTK01000688.1:77714-98483 GCA_003991915.1 Elysia chlorotica | reverse complement strand
CTTCTTCTTCTTCTTCTTCTTCTTCTTCTTCTTCTTCTTCTTCTTCTTCTTCTTCTTCTTCTTCTTCTTCTTCTTCTTCTTCTTCTTCTTCTTCTTCTTCTTCTTCTTCTTCTTCTTCTTCTTCTTCTTCTTCTTCTTCTTCTTCTTCTTCTTCTTCTTTTATTTCCTCCTCCTCTTCTTTTTCTCTTTCGCTCTCTCGTTCTTACCCTCCCTCTCTACCTCTCTCTGTCTATTTCTCTTACTCCCTCTACCAATCCCTCCCACGATTCCATCTTTCTCCACTCATCTTAACTTCTTCCCTATTTTCACATCTCTCTTTATCTATTAAACAATTTGTCTGCCTACGTCTATGTATTTCTATCAATAATAATAAAAAAAATAGAGGGCGTCAGAATCATAGAAAGTTGGGAGACATGAAGACAGTAAAACGTACAGAATAAAAAGTGAGTAAGTAGCAGCCAGAAACACATATAAACAAAAAACATATTGAACAAGGCAGAGAAAGAAGAGATTGATGAAAGGAAGGGAGGGGGTACACAAAAAGAGCAAGGTACATGACGGAGGACGTAAAGGGCAACAGGGTGTGTGTGTTGTGTTGTGTTGTTGTTGTTGTTGTTGTTGTTGTTGTTGTTGTTGTTGTTGTTGTTGTTGTTGTTTGTTTGTTTTTATGAATAAGATCAATCATTATGGAAGGAGAGGAATATCCACTTTTCATAGGCCAGAGGAAAATACGACAGAGTGGGAGTAGGCGAAAACCAGAAGAAAAGGTGTTCGGTGTCCGAAAGAAAAACTGAGTGAGAAGGACGAGAATGGGGGCTGAGAATCAGCAAACACATTTTAAAGAAAAACAAGGATCATAAATGGTGGTGTTGATCATGATGATGATGATGATGATGATGATGATGATGATGATGATGATGATGATGATGATGATGATGATGATGATGATGATGATGATGATGATGATGATGATGATGAAAGTTAAGAGGAGTCCAATGATTTAAAAGTAAATGAATAGTTTTTCACTTTGCTGTTGATCAGTTAACGGACAATACTACAGACATACCATAAAAGGGTTAAGAACTTAAATTATACTCGTTTTCAGATTTCTCAGTTCGTCATTCTTATCAATGCACACTGAGCTTTCACATACTTTATTCATAAGTATAATGTTTGTAAAACGTACGTTGATAAGACGCACTCTTGCACTTTATTTTCTCTTTAGGAACAAAAATACTATTCTTCTTCTTCTTCATATCCATTCGTTTTATATTCTTAACAATACAGTAACTTCGGTGTTACTTAGTGTGTACGCATCAAATATTGTATACTAACACAATTATTACACAATGAATGTATTAGGAAAACTGTGGTATCAAATATTGTATACTTACATCTTTTTTTCTGTGAATGATTCGAATTCCTGTCACATATGTTGGTGAATTGAACCACACTGTACTGATTTCTAGTTGTCTGACTTTTTTATCCACAGAAATCACAGGGATGTTATCTCTGGACTAGACTAGTTCAGAGGCTTGACACACACTGGGAAAACCGCCCCGACTACATCTACAGCTTATCTCGGACACTGGTTCAGATTTTGATACAGACTATCTATACCCAGATAGCCGAGCACTTTGCATACCTGCGATTGCTGTCAGACAACGACAAAACATTAACAATGCAAGCGTGTATTTAAGTAGGATTGGTGTTGGGGTGAAACATCTGAAGCATCAAGGAAATAAAGTTAAAATTTAATGACAAGCAGCCTAGACCGCTAGAGGATCTAGATCTCATTGACTTAATTTGTTGCCATTTATTCTCACTACAAAAATATGACCCGGAAGATATAACAAAATAACGTTTTAAGTGAGCTCTTGTTAAGGAATGAGCTAAATTTCATACACGTATTATTGAAAAAGTTCGTTTGTACTACTTTCGCGTAGGCCTAGATTCTATATTAATTAGAAAAATTGAAACAAAATATGTTTTGACTTGAAAACAATTCATGTAAAACGTCATCCAACACACTGTCACTGTAAAGCACTGTTCAGCGTCTAGGTTCTAGTTTCTCAAGTACTAAGATTTTGGTTGACGACGCCCCCACGTGAGCCACGCCTCCTTGTTTGTTTTGGTAGTGCAACCCTTGACCTTTTTGTGCAGAACAGCTGTCGTTAGAAAAATAATGAGCAAAGTTTCTGAAATTAATTTTCTTTCCCATAGGATTATAATGGCTTTAGACTTTTTTGTAGATATAGTGTGAGGATGATTATCTAGTAAAGATTGTTAATTATTATTTTATTTTTTTAAATAAAAAGAGCTATTCTTCATTTGTCGCGAACCATCCATTTTACCCACAGTTCCGTTGCCGCATAGTTTCCAACCAAGCCGAAATCATGGCGCCCACATCCGAGGTACTTACATTTCAGTTGCTATTGTGTTGTTTGTTATATGAAATACATTTTAAACTTTATGTTGTTTTCGTGAAAATGTTTCACCATTCGGATGATACTTCATAAAAACATTGGTGGACACAATCTATTTTATATATAAATCTAGTTCTAGGGCTAGATCTAGATCGTACTGATCTAGAATCTAGTTTAGTTAGATCTAGATCTAGATTTGATAGAAATCTCATTAATCTGATTTCTACATCTAACATCTAGACCTAGATTGGATTCAATACCTAGAAAATAGGGTATTAGTGCACTATTACTCCCTTCACGAAACCATTGATGATATTATGTTTTTATATGTATTTTTGTGTGCTGAATATGAATATTATAGGCTAAATACAATTCACCGCAAACAAAAATTTTTTGAGTTACAGGAGTTTTTGTCCTGCATTATTTCTTCTTTTTCAGCGTATTAATACACACACTACCGTGAACCCATGTTACCCTTGCACAATGTTTACATCGCTTGACCAGAATATTGCTCATGCGCATTGAAAATTATATAGTCGCGTAATTTCGTCGAACATTAAACACAATGAATGCCATTATACAATAGATAGGCCTAATCATTAGGCCTATGTTAAAAGCCTAGATTTTAATCTAGTTTTAACAAATCACTTGGATCAACCCTTACCAATCTGTTCTTTTTTGTATGATTCCTGGGTATTTCATCAAATTTGCGGTTTCTAATAGCAAATGTAACACACTAAAATTTCTCATAATGTATTAACAATGTTAGTTGTCTCCATTTAAAATTTTTGTTGTAATTTTGGATTAATGAGGTTTTAGGTTTGTGTGCACATATATTAAAATCTCGCTTTTTTTGTTTTGCAGGGCTCTGATGAGCGCAGTTCAAGAAATACAATTTTGTTCAATGCAACAAAAAGAGAATTGTTTAACCTTAACAATGGTCTGAAGACTTTGAACAGAAAGTTGAGGTCTTCTTGGAGACTTATTGCGTGAGTGTTTTCATTTTCACTTCAATAAAAACTCAGAGTCTGGTTTTTTGGTAATTTGTAATTGTTGATTCCCTCATTTACTCTTAAGCAATTGGGAATGTTAAGTCGTAAGAGTTTCAATTTCTATTATGACACTGTGCATGCTTTTCGTTTCTTATATTTAGAAAATACATCTGTAAAAAAATTAAGTGTGTATTTATTGAAAAGTTTTTTAAATCAAGTACTTATATTTGATTTGAAAAGTTGTATGATAACAGTTTGCAATGAATTTATGTCAACAGAAACAAAGATGATTTGTCACCTGACATCCTCAACCAAGCCAGAATTTTTGTAATATCTGGCTCAAGAGAAAAATTCACATCAGCTGAGGTATGTACTGTATCTTTCTTTAGTGTTGATTTTAAATGTGTTTAAAAACTGTTCATCTTCAATTTTACAGTGGACATGCCAATATAAAACTTCCGTTTTAGATTTAAACTATTAAAAGCACCAATTCCTTTTCTATACTTCACAGCCGCTGTTTAATTCAAAAGAATAATCTTTAAGGCTGTCTTCAAGAGGTTCATCTTAAGCAGATTCCAGTTTTTCTGTTGGTTTTATTTTCTTTAAGGCTGTCTTCAAGAGGTTCATCTTAAACAAATTCCAGTTTTTCTTTTGGTTTTATTTTTCTTTCAGTTTGGAGCCATGAAAGCTTACCTGGAGTCTGGTGGGAGCATTTTGGTGATGCTGGGGGAAGGTGGAGAGTCTCGCTTTGAGACAAACATCAACTTTTTCCTGGAAGAATATGGCATCATGGTTAACAATGGTTAGTTTTAATGGTATACTTATGTTACAGTGATGCAACTACTCTATATTTCAGAAGCCAGTCCTTGTCAGTCTGATGTTCGACATTTGAATAAATTTAAATGAACTTCACAAGAAAAGATATCCGGTTTTTATTACGTGTTAAATAAAGCAAAAGATTTCCCACTTCCCCTAATAATAATAATCCTTAATATTTTCAACACGTTTAAAGTGTGACTGATCTGAACTGTATGCATAGCAGATGTGTCAAGAATTGCTAATCATTCAACCATTATTAATCTGTTGTTGTGTTTTCCTTCATAACTTTGAAAGGAAGATATTTTGGATGGATATAAGTTAAGTGAAGATTGTACTAGAAGACACTAATAGAAGTAGAACTCCAAAAGTGCATTTTTGAAAGTGACATTAACAAATTGTGTGTGATGTTAAGTTATATGTTTTTGGTATTTGTTAACTTTGCAGATTCTGTGGTCAGGACTTCATATTATAA
This sequence comes from Elysia chlorotica, assembly GCA_003991915.1. Taxonomy (NCBI): domain Eukaryota; kingdom Metazoa; phylum Mollusca; class Gastropoda; family Plakobranchidae; genus Elysia; species Elysia chlorotica. The sequence goes on along the minus strand of RQTK01000688.1, from coordinate 93,774 downwards.
ATATTTTCACCCGAAAGAAGCATTGGTCACCAATGGAGTTTTAAACAGGTATTTATTATTAAGATAACTGTAGAAATATATTTCATCATTTCTTTTCAACATGAGTGCAGTAAAAACAAAATAAAACACTGGTTCCTTAAACAGGTGGCCCGTTGATCGCAACTATCATGAATCCCGATAATCCACTTTACTGTTATTTCATTCATGATATAAGTGTTCATGTCTCCTGGTTTGTTTTGTCATTTTCCTCTCTAGAGGTTTTTTACAAAAAGCAGATTAATTCATGAATCTTATGAGCACTCCTCTTAACTCAATCAATTTCAATAAATTATATCCAATATCCAATCTTTTTTAAAGAAAAATATGTACCATGCAGATTTTATAAATTGTGCGATTAAAATCTTAAAAAGGTAATTCTAAACAAATTGAAAAAAAGTATTTTAAATTGCACATTACTTTGATTTTTCAGAAATCGATGATATTTGTATATGTGTTTGATTGTTTGTTGTTGTTGTTTAGGTTTCTTTTTTAACCGATCGCTTTCTATCTTACTTTTTCTGTTTCAGAGCTGTGAGTCAAGCGGCTGGCAAGGCTATGTTTGGAGTTGGGGATGAAGACGGCAATAATGCTCAGTAAGTTATTGTGACAGGTGGACCACTTTCTTATAGAAGCCCTATATATTTCTGTCCATGTTTAATAGCATAGGTTGTTGGTTTTTTTCTTCCCTTATTGCAGTACATAAGTATTCTATGAAATCTTTCTGTATTCTGTATATGACTCCAACATTTCTTTATTTTTAATTTTTAGTTCATATGTGGACATTGTGTAAAGGTTTTTATATTTTATTCCGAGAAACAGTGACATTTTTTCCCCTGTTATATACTATGGAACAAACACTATGAATTTAAAATGTTCTAGTTTGGTTTCTTAAATTGTTGCAGTAGAGTTTCCCATTAAATGAACTTAAAACATGTGCAGAAGCAAAAGGTCGTCATCATTAATAAAGTTGTTAAACAATTTTCAGGGCACTCTCTTTTCTGTACCCGTATGGGGCAACTCTTAACGTTGCCAAGCCTGCGACAGCTGTTTTATCGACGGGCAGTGTTTGCTTTCCTCTGAATAGACCAGTGTCGGCTTTTTACTCCTCCAGAGTAAGTATTTCCTCTGTTTATTACAAATTCTCTGAATGTTTTTACTCTTAGCATAAAGCAAATAAAAATCCAAAGAGAAAATTTTTAATGGAAATCTTGTGTGTGTGTGTGTGTGCGTGTGTGTTATACATATCTTGCTAGTGGTTTGGAGATCAAACCTTTAGTGATCATTTTTAGGATGAAACAACCTTTTAATAACATCCTTCACTGCTTTAGTTTCTGAAGAGATGTCAAATTATTTGGGACAGTTAAGCAGAAATCTGCATTGCCTGAGTTTTTGTTGTTGAAACCTATGGTGACATTATTTCTGATGGAGAAATATTCTTGATTGCTTTAGTCTCTGTCACTTTTTTTTTAGCAGAAAAAAAGTTTGTAACTCTGCCCTGTCTGAGTGTTAGGTTGTCAGAGCCATTGTGATATTTATTTCCTATGGAATGAAGCTAGTCAAAATATCCTACTAGTCTGTAATAATTATAAGTTTAATTTTTAGGTTCTTCATTTCTCTTTCTTTTCCTTTTTTAGAACCACAAAGGAAAGATAGCTGTAGTGGGCTCTGTGCATATGTTCAGTGATCAATACATTGACAAAGAGGAAAACGCAAAAATTCTGGCAAGTATTCTACTGGTTTACAATTTTGACTGCTCTAGTTATTATGTTAGTTAGATTGGAATTTGAAGGATTTGAGCAATGTGCAAGGCCCTTCCATAGAACACTCCATCTTTATGTAGATTCAATGGTAAAAAGAAAAGGGAAACCAGTTGCAAGAGCATAGTACTGCTAATTTTTATTGTTCTTTTTTTAATTTGATAAGATTCTTTGTCATAACTTATTTGTTAGTACAATGACTTCTAATACTTTTGCTTTTAGATTTATTGTTTTTGGGTAACATTATAAGAATTTTTTCTAGGGATGTCATTGTCCTTTTTTTTCAATTGACAAAAGTTTAAAATTAATTCCAAGGAATTTTTATTTTGGGTAACGGACTGGAACAAGATCTTTGGGTTTGTTTTGTTTTGTTTTTGTGGTTTTTGTGGTGGGGGGTTATTTCCTTAATTCTTTTTTTTTTGTTGTTCTTTTTTGTTCAGGATGTCTTGATTCAGTATCTGACAACTGACGAGATCAAACTAAATGTCATCGATGCTGAAGACCCAGAGGTAATTTTACGCACAAGCTGCACCTATAATTGTACATGCAACCCAATATCAATCATGCATTTCAAAGAATCATGCACAGGTTTTCCTCTAAGTACACTATTTTTCTATTCATTCCATAGAATATTTGTATAACACCGCTGTTTATTTAAAGACTTCCACTTTATGTATCAAAATGATATGAAGCAGTTAATGGTATTGGCATTTTTCTCGATCTAAAGCAACAGTTCATACAATATGGCTGAAGGTGCAACACACACAAAAAGAGATCTTTTTCTAATGTTAATTTAGAACATTTACCAAACGCTTGTACATTTCATAAGATTAATCTCTGAACCATATCAACTTTTAATATTGTACATGTTGGACTCGACAAACTTGCTCGTTTATCTTGAATAGTTTGTTGGATGCCATGTGAGTCTTAGAACGACCAATCCAGTGCCTACATCTGTATTATATGTACCTACCACACTTCAATCTACAACTTTTTCATTTTTCCCAAACACGCACACAAACATTCCAAGTTTTACAATCATGGCGGCTTTTCTTTTTTTATCCTTCATTTGAATTTGAGGGTGGGTATGAGGTTAGTTTGTTGTATATTAAATGTAGCTTGTCAACAACACAAAAAAAAGAGGAAAAATTGGAGATTTCTATCTGTTTGTTAAATGTAGGGTGTTCTTTGAGCCCAATATCATTACAGGAAACTAGAATAAGGTTTTGATAACGGAAGGTTTATTATGTTCGATGATTCCGTAGCTTATCATATCATTGTTTTGGTATTTTCATAAGGCTTATTTTGCTAATTTTCCATATATTTCAAGCGTTTTTATTGAATCCACTCACAACATGCAAGTCAGCTTGTACTGGGTGTGAAGAGATGATGTATGAACATTTCCTTTTTTTTCATTTTGAAAAGAATGGATTATTTTGCAGCACCAGTTGGGTTATCATCATTGTTGGTTTTTCTTTCTTTCTTTCTTTGTTCAGATCAGCGACTACAGTCAGCTCCCTAACATCACCAGTGGGGGTTATCATCATTGTTGGTTTTTCTTTCTTTGTTCAGATCAGCGACTACAGTCAGCTCCCTAACATCACCAGTGGGGGTTATCATCATTGTTGGTTTTTCTTTCTTTCTTTCTTTGTTCAGATCAGCGACTACAGTCAGCTCCCTAACATCACCAGTGGGGGTTATCATCATTGTTGGTTTTTCTTTCTTTGTTCAGATCAGCGACTACAGTCAGCTCCCTAACATCACCAGTGGGGGTTATCATCATTGTTGGTTTTTCTTTCTTTGTTCAGATCAGCGACTACAGTCAGCTCCCTAACATCACCAGTGGGGGTTATCGTCATTGTTGGTTTTTCTTCCTTTGTTCAGATCAGCGACTACAGTCAGCTCCCTAACATCACCAGTGGGGGTTATCATCATTGTTGGTTTTTCTTTCTTTCTTTGTTCAGATCAGCGACTACAGTCAGCTCCCTAACATCGCCAGTGGGGGTTATCATCATTGTTGGTTTTTCTTTCTTTGTTCAGATCAGCGACTACAGTCAGCTCCCTAACATCACCAGTGGGGGTTATCATTTCAATCGTTTACAACCCCCAAAACAACCGTTCTGCTCCCTCTGCCCCCAAACATATGAAACAGTATAACATATTTTATTCAACTGTCCTAAACTACAAGACCTCCGCACAAAACTTCTTCCACCTAATCCTACTTTGGAAAACACATTATACTGCGGAGAAGACCAACTGGAAAGGACGTATACATTCTTCATCATGTCATCAAGTCAAAGGACGCAGGCTCGAGTGTTTGCTGGATCGGAAAAGTAAAGTAAAATAAAGAATGATGAGGGTGACAAAATTCCATTATGTAATTTGCAGTTTTCTGCACATATCAGGAAAAAATCACTTATATCATTTTTATTCACTTCAGTCGTCCCCTTGACTGCTTATGCAGTGTGACGTTGCTTACGCTCGTGTTAGTGTTCATCGAATGAACGTTACCAGCTCGGAGAAACTACTAGAATTTACTCGAAGTTTAGTTAGCCATTTTCCATCAGCTTGCACACATGTTATGCTGATTGATACGCTCTTGTGCTAGCACCTTTTTTGTATTCATCTACACACCTTCCATTTCAAAATGTTAAATATCAAAGCTTTTCAAACTTTTGGAAATTCTCTAAAATAGTGCTCACTCAAGGAAGAGGGGCCGTGCAGTGTTAATGAATTATGTAAGCCAGACCTTTCTCAGACTTTTCAGGCCTGGGAATTTTTAGATGTGTGCTTTGTGTATATAAGAGCAGAGCACGATAGAGTGAAAGAGGATTGATGTGTATTTTGTAGAGAGAGGAGTGTTTATACTTATCTTAGTATTGTAACATCTTGCCACAGTGAGCGCTATTATTTTTCTGTTATTGACATCTATTATAGATCTAGATAATTTTCAAGTACTGATTTAGATCTAGACCTTCTTGAGTTTATTGTTAACTGTCCGTGAGGACATTTATCAATAAAGTTAAATTTTTGCGTTTATACAAAGGATTTCTAGTTACTTTTATTTTGTTAATATGTTAGTGTTGATAAGATAATGTAGTAGTACTTCATCGAATCGCCGTTACATGCAGTCTTTCAAAAAATGTTCCACTAAATTGGCTTTAATGTTTCCCAGCTAGGCCTAGCCAATATCTTGTGCCAAATTCAACCTTTTTTTTTTTGCAAGTCCCTTATTGAATTACAAACACAAGTGTCGCAGTTATCACTGACGTGGTATATTTCTTTCTTTCTTTAACCAGAGCCTTCGAGGAGCTGAAGGTGAAACACGAAGCCTTGACTCTGATAACACCGCAGTTTGAGACGCCCTTACCTCCCCTGAACCCTGCAGTGAGTTGAACTCGACTGTTAGTTTGACTGAAGAAAATAATGATGGAATTTATTATTAAAATAAACTAAATTGGTTTGATGATTGAATACCGTGTAATTTTTTAGTTTTATATGAAACTGATGGTAGAGTTTAAATCTGGGAATGTATATAATATTTTATTTAATGTTCATCCTCATTATCTTCATATTTATCCTTGAGGATAAAAGTGGTGAAATTTTTCTTTAAAAAAAATATTGCCAGGAGATCTAGATTGTGGTATGTGAGCTGCATCTTTCTTTAACGCCAAATCCTAAGGCTAAATCAAATGCTGAATCTGAAATCACTCATAAAAGTGACTTGTACGTTTTGTACATTTTGTATGGATCCACATGGCCAAAATTGAAATTGATCTACAAGGACATATCTATAAACATCAACTTCTATAAAAAAAAATCAAGTAGAAATTTTTTTGTATTGTTTGCTGAAGTAATAAGAAATTTTGCAAGGAGTTTATAGGGGGAAGACTAATAATGGATTTAGTAAGAAGAATTAACTTCTGCCCTGTTCATTGAAGTCTATTGGTATTTTGTCATTATGAAGGATGATTTTCTTTCTTTTTTTTTTTTCCAGGTTTTTCCTCCGACTTTCCGAGAACTGCCTCCTCCGTCCTTAGAACTGTTTGATCTGGATGAGCAGTTTTCGTCTGAGAAAGTCCGAATCGCCCAGATCACCAACAAATGTATGATTGGTCACAAACTACAATATATTAGTTAAATGTTGTTTATAGTCTCAAATTTTCATTATCGAAATTGAGTAAACCAGTAATACAAATGAGTCTATAAGGATAAAAAGTTCTGCAATAGAACACCTGATCCTGGTTTGTCAGGAAATAGCACATGTGCATTTTTCATTGTGTGGGAGAAGGGAACCGTACTGCAAATCTGGTTTTTAGATTGATTATGCTGCTTAATCCTTAAGCTGTAAAAAGATTGTTTCTTTTTAATGTTTTCATCATTTCTGTATTATTTTCTTACTGTTATCATCATTTCCGTATTATCTTTTTACTGTTATCATCATTTCAGTATTATCTTTTTCTTCTTCATCATCATCATAATCGTCGTTTTTACCAACTATAATTTATTATCTTTTTGCTTTCTTTATTGCCTTATTTTTCATCTCTTTTTCCTTTTTTTGTTTATCAACATAATGATGACTGTCACGACTAAGCAAACTTTTCCTGCCAATTTACTCTGCCCCAGGCACTGACGATGATCTGGAGTACTACGTCCGCGAGTGTGGTGACATTTTGGGCGTTACACACCACCTTCCCCAGGAGAGCCGAACAGCGAAGCACATATTGGAACACATATTCACACAGATCGTCGAGTTCAAAAAGTTGAATCAAGTATGAAGTTTTTCCTTTCTTTTTGACTCTTGCAACCTTTTTTTCTATATATTGTGAGCATTGACATAGACTGGATTAGAATTTCTGTTCCCGTGCAAATCAATTTTCATGCTGCCAATAAACACTGATAGCCACTCTGATCTAGAGGTAAGAGGAGCATTTTATCAGGAGTGTTGTAGAACAGACTACAGTTTGCAAGTTGGCTTTAAGGTGTTTCCTGTGTAGCTTGAAAAGAAAATGTAGCACTAGGCTATAAATTTAACTTTTTTTCTACCTGTTTCTTGAATCGAATGAAAGAGCATTGTCTGATGACGAACGTGGTGTCACTAAATACTTGATTGTTGTTGAAAATTAGAGCAGAAAAAAAGTAAAATAGCTAATAGTTTTTTATATAATTTTTTTAAAATTGTGTTTTACTGATGTTTTAAAGGAATGCTTGTTCGTAATTTTTCAATCAAATCTTCATTTTTTTTTCTTCTTATAGGAACCTCAGTACGATGCCGGGCTGTATGGAGGTGAAATAGATATGGCATGATTTTGCAACAAACTATTCAAGTTGTTTTTACTCTATGGACTGCATCAACGGCTAAAAATTGAAGTCTTTAGTTGAAGATCACCAGTCAGTCAATTTATTACAACCATCGTTTTTCTTGGGTTTTTTAATTAAATAAGGGGAACAAAGTATAGCTCTGACTATTGAATCTCATATTTTGTCTTGAAATGTCAATGTTTGAAACAACTGAATGAGATTTAGTTTCTAACAATGGAAAGGACATAGGTTTCTAAACGTTCGACTTATTATACCAGTCGCCTCATTAGATGAAAATTCACTTTGCTTCTTATGCCATTCGACTTATTATATTGATACAAATATGTTTTAGCATGAAAGCTGCTACATTTGAAAACAATGCATGAGGATAAACTTGAGTCTCACATTGATCAAAGTAATTTAAATTTTTTATTCGTTAAAGCAAAATGTGCTTTGTATATTTTAATGCAGTACTGTGATCACTATTTTACTACTTTACGTCTCTTGATTGGCTAATATCGATAGCCTACAGTCATTGAATAAGGGAGGGGAGAACAGGGCAAAACATCTGCAGAGTTGACTTCTTGCAAAAACTGGGGAGGGTGAAATTCTTAGATACATGTACCCAATGTACCGTTACTATTTTTACTGCAAATAGAACCCTTGTAAGTTCCCTTTTTCTCAATGATGTTTGTAAATTTGAAATAAAAATATCTTTTAGTGAATGAAAGTTATTATTGTTTTTATTGATTGTGATGTTTACAAACTTGGATCAATACTAACGCTTTTCACATGTGTGTGTATTGTTCTATGGCTGTTTTTGTAACGTGCTGCTGTCTTTGCTTGGAAAACGTGAAGTTCTGCTCTATTTTAACGTTTCCTACATCTAAGGAGTCGGGTACTTGGCTAGACATAATTATTATGGTAATGGTAGTAAACTGGAACGGACCCAATCGACAGGGAAAAATATGTTTGCTACAGCAGGCCTTGAACCTCAACCAATGTGTTGCTCGTTTGGGTTGTTCTCTGGATTTAACGTCTCTGCGGTTCCCCTAAGTGAGGGTTGTTCTCTGGTACTAATGTCTCCTTGTTTCCCCTGAGGGATCCTATCTAGGGATTTAGATCATTTTGACTTTAACTTTATACAATACACCAAGACAGGCTGCTGCTCATGTGGCTGTTTTTTGTTTTGTTTTTTTTTCTCCTTTTTTTCACGCTTGTGTTACGTCTGTAAACTGAAGTTAGTTTACCTAAAGTTGTTAAATTCTACCACCATCTAGTAAAGCAAGGAAATAATGACGCTCTATAATAATACGGCAAATATTAGATAAAGGGAGATAAATGCATGATCTTTTATGACCATATGCCTATGGCATGATTGTGGTAATTTATTATTCATATTCATGTTTCATTGTAAATTAAAAATGTTAAACAGAGATGGCAAATCAACAAAAAAAGACCTTATTTATAACTGTCAAAAAATTAAAGAGCAAAATAACCATTAGAACTAAACATAGTGATAAGTTACCATTGCTCTTAGGAAAATGTCCATCCTTTCCCTGTCTGTCTGTCTGCATGTCTCTCTTCCTCTCTTTTTGTTTCTCTCTCTTTATCTCTCTCTCTCTCTCTGTCTGTCTCTCCCTCTCTCTCTCACTCTCTCTCTCTTTCTCTCTCACTCTATACCTCTCTATCTATCTCTTCATGATCTTTTATGACCATATGCCTATGGCATGATTGTGATAATTTATTATTCATATTCATGTTTCATTGTAAATTAAAAATGTTAATGTTTGGATAAAACAGAGATGGCAAATAAACAAAAAAGACCTTATTTATAACTGTCAAAAAATGTAAAGAGCAAAATAACCATTAGAACTAAACATAAAGATAAGTTACCATTGTACTTAGGAAAGTGTCCATCCTTTCCCTGTCTGTCTGTCTGCATGTCTCTCTGCCTCTCTTTTTGTTTCTCTCTCTCTCTCTCTCTCTCTCTCTCTCTCTCTCTTTCTCTCTCACTCTATACCTCTATATCTATCTCTCTTATCTTATATTGACATTTCTTTTCTCTTATCTTATATTGACATTTCTTTTCTCTTATCTTATATTGACATTTCTTTTCTCTTATCTTATATGGACATTTCTTTTCTCTGATCTTATCTTTACACCTCTTTTCTCACGGGGCGCAGTAGCCCTGGTGTAGAACGCCGGCTCCGACGGTCCGTGGTTCGAGCCCTCGCGATTTCGCATACTACTGGTTGGGTGGTTGTCAGTTTGATGTCACCGGCTGAGACAGGAGTCAGGGTATCCCCATCCTGTCACAAAATTGTCAGACGTCAGTCTTGGGACCCGTCTACAATATAGCCTATGTAGTTCTGATGTTGGGCGTTAAACCAACTCAACTCAACTCAACTCAAAATATCTTTTTTCTTATCTTATATTTACATCTCTGTTCACTTTGACTTTCTCTCTCTTTCTCCCCCCTCTCACTCTCTCTCCCTCTCTCTCTCCCCCCCCCCCCCCCCCCCCCCCCCCCCCCCTACTGCCTCTCATGCTCGCATGTAACTGTAAGATTACCTAGAAATTGACGAGTACCAGCAGTTTTCACCTGCTCCCCCTTGATCCACGCACCAAGCGGGCAAATAAGCACTGAACAGTCCGTGTGTGTGTATGGCTGGAGGATGCGGTTGGCTTGCTCTGGCCTTCACCACAGTACACTGAGTACAGTAGAGTACAACAGACCTTCACCACAGTACACTGAGTACAGTAGAGTACAACAGACCTTCACCACAGTACACTGAGTACAGTAGAGTACAACAGACCTTCACCACAGTACACTGAGTACAGTAGAGTACAACAGACCTTCACCACAGTACACTGAGTACAGTAGAATGCAGCAGGTAAACTAGTGGATCTACAGGCCGTGTCACAACGAGGACATCGCCACCCAAACATAAATACACGTAGCTCTCAGTGCAACCAATCAGCGATAAGAAAATACCGCGCTTCAGGGGCCTAATAACGTCAGGCGGCGTTGGGGTGTGGATCACAAGACCTGTACTTCATGCACTGGTAGGCCCCACACGACAGCTGCCTACCTGACCCACCGCGCGGCCCTCAGTTACGGGACTCCGCCGGCTGTCTGTGTTTTCATCGTTCACGCCAGCTGCTGTGGTTGGACGCGCGAGATCCTCCTCATTCCTGGCTTCATTGGAGAGAATGTTTGTGGGGGGTTGTTCTATACAGTTGCTGGAATCACATAAAGTGTAGTTTTCTATGCCTCTTCTATTATATTGTGTTAGATCTTCTGTTGGGTTTTCGCTTCCAGTCTAGCTAAGTGTCTCGTGTTCAATAACAACTTATTTGAGGAGTTTCACCGCGGAGTAGAGTAGAAGCTTGTCGCAATGGCACCGCGGTTATCAACATAAAGGTAAGAAGGTAGACAAATGACGAAGTTGTTGGTTTTTTTTAAATAACTTTTAAATACATTATGATGACATGAAAATAAAAATTATATTTATCAGTACATGTATTTGATATTATCACGTTAACTCGTAAGGGCGTACAATGCAATAAATGGCACAAAATAGCTAATTAAAAAACAAGTTATTTTTTACAATTAGGCCTATGTGTTCATATTTAGCATAAATCTTAGCGAGGCACAGATAGTCTGTTTTGGTACTGTTCTCACGACTTGACACTTTTTAAGTTTCTGGACTTCAAAACGGCGTTCACTTTGGTCGCGAGTTCGTGTTCCGCACCGCACCAAAATGTTTTACCTGAAAAGTCTGCACCTGGTTCCCTTTTTACAAGTGAAGATTTTTAAAAGCAGTTCATTGGCAGAATCATTAGCTTCTGCATCTTATATACTTGTAAATTCGGACTTAAACTTAGAGTGCATAGTAGATGACAAACGTGTTGCCGTGAGTTCAATGTGCGATGTTTCTGTGGGGTTCATCACCATTATACAATATATATTCTATATCATCATCATCATCATCATCATCATCATCATCATCATCATCATCATCATCATCATCATCATCATCATCATCATCATCATCATCATCATCATCATCATCATCATCATCATCATCATCATCATCATCATCATCATCATCATCACCATCATCACCATAACCACTATCAAGATAGTAGTTATTGTCATCATTAGCATAGTCAGCATCATCCTCCCTCTTCTCTTGAAATATTTCTGGAATGTTTACGAAATAATAATGTGGGAGGGGGGGGGGGACTCTCAAACAGACCTAGTTCAGAACTTTCACAAATGCCTGTAGCATTCAATCTGTTACATTCTGTGTCGACCAAGATGCAAAGACTGAGATATTTGACCCGCTATTGCCACGACTGTCAGCTTCAATATGGCCGTGATTGACTTTTTCGTTGACCAACACTGCAATGTCTATGACATTTTTGTTCTCTTCAGTCTGTAAAACCAGGAAGGCAATTCTCTTAAATATCACCACGGAATTGTCTTGTTTTCGGTAGAATCTAGACCGAATTTTACTGTTAAGAGTATTTTAAAGCATTGTTCTCAGTTTAAAAATAATAGCTAGGGCCTCACTTAAAAATAATTTTATGGTCATCAAAACATTTTAATTTTTTAATTTAGTTTTGTTTAGCGCTGTTTTTTTCCATGGAGGGTGAATTTCTTTGCTGAGACCATGATTGTTTAATTATGGTATTTTTTATTTGATTTGAATTTTATCTACAAATTGTTCGAACCTTTACTTTAATTGTTTACTAAATGAAAATAGACTTGTTACAGTGAATTGGTTGGTTGTTCTTCGCTTGCGTACCTGTGACCTTACTGGAATGGTGTTTTTGCCAGGGCCAGAATACTTCTGTTTAGTTGTGGTTGGCCCTTCTAAACGAGCGCCTTAGTAAGTAATCGAACCCATGCTCTGGTGGTTGTAATTGCCAATCCAACCTTGCAACTGAGCCATTTCCACCACACGGCCAATACTTTTGTGTGAGTAGGCAGCCACAAAACCCATAGAAAATACTTTTATTTTACCATAAAAACCATCCAAACAGCACCCGTCTATAATGAAGAGGGAAAAACACACTCGGTCTAAGATCGTTTTTATACGTTTGATCCGTTCGATATGTTTGCTAAGGAATTAAAAAAAATATACAGTCCTTCATTTATATATGAACTTAAATTAATACGACATTATAGATATCTTATCTGTTTTTCCTACACGTGTTTGGAAAAGTTCGTCGCTATCATAGGATTATAATTATGATATTGTCCCACTGGTGACAAACATGCACGTAGCCCTAACCTATGGTAGGCCTGTGTCAGTAGCGGCAGTAGAGTAGACATTGCCAATCGGACTGATCTGTAGTGGCACTTTGGGCTGTGTGTACACACCTCTATCCCTTAACTCAACATGGTTGACCCTGCATGGGGCGGGTAAAGCTAATTAAAAACGCAATATCTAGTTTTCCATGCGGGACAGTCGGGTCCTAAAACAACACGAGGGATTTTGTCCGCCTACAGTCTGGTGTTTGGTGACTTGCTCACTACGTCATCGCGCGACCTCCGGGGCGAAAACCCCCAGACAACAGTTTGTCTTTCTGGGGTGTCACATCAGCTGACAAGGCCTCATATCATGCCGAGGCGGCCTTGGATCTTGACCACTAAGGCTGATTGTTAGTCGTACAAGTTTGTCCACACTTAGAGTAGGTCTTCATGGTTGTGTAAAGGCACCACATATTTCTGTTAATAGAAATCTGTGATAGGCACCTATATCAGGCAAAAATGAACGCGTTAAAATACACTTCTGTATGAGGAAAATCACTGATTTTAACTCTACCTGAAACACGCACCCTTCAAGGTTATGGGAGAACATGTACAACATAAAGATGATTAGAATACACGAATTTCAGTGAATGTTTTATATATATATATATATCAAGAATATTGTGGGACTCCACCAAACAGGCCTGTTGCTTTCTTGGGACAGCGACAGGTTGTGTAGACCTGTATGCTGCATGGTGGTGGAATCACAGCACTTTCTGGACTTTTCAAACCACACATGGATCTAGATGCCACGAAATGAAAATAAGTGAAGGCCGATGGGAGGATAGAGACGGTAATTTTTTTTTATCAGAGCAAAAGAGAGAGAGAGAGAGAGAGAGAGAGAGAGAGAGAGAGAGGAAGAGAGAAAGAAAGGGGGGGGGGGGGGGAGAGAAAGAAAGGAAGGGGGAGAGAAGAGGGAAAGACGGGCAAAGGGAATTAGAAGGTGTGTGAGAAATGGCTTTAAATGTCAACTAATATAGAATGGGAGCTGGCTAGAACAACAATGGTATGGAACAATAGTCAGAGAGTCAGATCGGCAGAAGAACAGAGAGAGAGAGAGAGAGAGAGAGAGAGAGAGAGAGAGAGAGAGAGAGAGAGAGAGAGAGAGAGAGAGATTGGGGGAAAGAGAGAACCCGGAATTGTTATTTTCGCCCTCCTTTGCCGATCACACCGTGTGCTTTGGTCTGTAGTTGACAGGCCCGCATGATGTTGACGGTCGGCCATGTCACAGTCTGAACAACTGTCTGTCTGCCGCAGGTGCCCGGGGATAAATGAAGCGAGGGAGAGAGTGAGGGAGAGAGAGAGAGAGAGAGAGAGAGAGAGAGAGAGAGAGAGAGAAGGGAGAGAGGAAGAGAGGGAGAGAGAGAGAGGGAGAGTGAGAGAGACAGATAGAGAGAGGGGGAGGGAAGGAGTGATGGAGAGTAAGGGGGAGGGAGAGAAAGAGAGAGAGAGAGAGAGCGAAAGAGATTAGGGATCTGAATCGAAAGTATTCCAATGCGACTCGTCGTTCATAAATTAAAAGAAAAATCAAGGAATTGCTCGAATTGTTCTTGTTCTGTATGGAGAACTAAGGTAAATAGAACATGAAGCTGGCATGAAAACTTCAGTTCTGTATATATTTTATTTCCTTTAAAGGATTTAGCATTGTTCGTTTATTTTGTATTGTTGTTGTTGTTGTTGTTTTTGTGTTTGTTTTTTTGTTTGTTGGTTTGTTTGTTGTTTTTGTGTTTGTTTGTTTTTTGTTTGTTGGTTTGTTTGTTGTTTTTTGTTGTTGTTGTTTTTCTGACAACATGACAATGCGACATTCCAAACAAAGCAGTCCATACCAAATGATATTAACACACATTTATTAAAGTAAAAGGCTAGGAATCTTCCAGGGAATGATCTTATTGAGTAATGAAACCGTCCGTTTTGGATGCTGACATGGCAGCCTAAACAATACACTAGCCTACCTGACAAAACACTCTCTTGACTAGGAGACGGTGCTGGTAAATACACGCATAGTGTACATTAATTAATGTGTATCGACGCTTCTTTACAGTCTCAGAGACTCGGTGGTCATTTATGAGAAGAACTGGAGGCGGCCAAGAATCGCCAGTGAGTGACGCGTCATGAGCTCGGACCTAAGCGGTGCATTGCGGCGTAGAACTTGGTGAGGTTAAGACGCGCTCTTTTTCCTCTTTTTTTTCTGTGTTTCTTATTTCTTGTTTTCATTCGTGTACAATTATGTGAAATTATATTGGAAACCTTCACGCATGGCGAAATAAGATATATTGTTTTAATAACAAGATCTAGTACTACTATTTAATCCCGATAAAGAAAGCGAAACCTTTGAATCTAGGGGAAGGGTGGGGGGGAATTCAAATGTAGCCCCAAAAAGAAAGAGAAAAAAAATTAAGTGGCAAATCTGTTGCCTTTAGGTGGAGTCCACAGTATAAATCATTATATTCTAATATTAGTTGTATTTTTGCGTCACTACCTTTCTTCGCATTACTCTTCTCCAAGCGAAAAAAATTGATCGTGCCTTCGACCTGCCCATACTGTGAACTAGAAAGACGAATCAGACTAAGGTATACAGGTAGATGGACTGCTTAATCCGCATGTCATTTGTCATGTACCACGCTCAGTGGCTGATAGGACCTCGGCAACCATCATCTTCTAGCCTGTCTAGAGAAAGAGAGACAGACAGACATAGATAGAGAGACAGAGACAGAGATAGAGAGACAGCAAGAAATAGCGCGAAAGAGAGAGAAAGAGCGACAAAGAGAGACAGAGAGAGAGCGACAAATAGAGAGCGACAGATAGAGAGAGAGAGCGACAGATAGAGATAGAGAGAGAGAGCGACAGATAGAGATAGAGAGAGAGCGACAGATAGAGAGAGAGCAAGAGACTACATGAAAACGCTATCATGCCTCTGGTTTTTAGAATTCCGTGCCATGATACGCGGAGTGAACGAACCTTGGGCGACCCAGCATCGCAAACCCTGACCTGCTTCTCAGCTTTGTGGCAGCCTCTCAGGTGGATACTACAGCAGTTGATCAACTTCAAGCATCATCATCATACCGACTTGTCAAAACAATACTGGAGTGTACAGAGATTAATCACAAATACGGTTAACATTATTTCAGGTACACTTTTGTACGCGTCTTTCTATATCTCATTATAATTTATATCCAGCCATGGTCTTGTAAAAACCTTGGTAGAACCAGCGAATTTTAAATAGTTAAAAAATTCCATTCTATTTTTTGTGTAGCTGGCTCTGCTGTGTGAACAGCCCTTAAAACGAGTCAGGTGGACGAATTAATTCTGCTTGGTTCACACTGTGTCAAGTCGAGAACAGAAGGCCAGGTATGGAGCAGTTGGTTCTTTTATGACACCCGTAACGTTGCAATCTTTATAGCTACGGGTCTTTCCGTTTAACCGCTTATACAGAGCAGTCACGAACGTGAGGCTTTTCAAACTTCGGAAGAGTCAGAAGAGAAAATTCTCGTGGATCTCATATAGCAGTCAAAATTGTATGAGTAGTAGTAGTAGTAGTAGGAGTAGTAGTAGTAGTAGTAGTAGTAGTAGTAGTAGTAGTAGTAGTAGTAGTAGTAGTAGTAGTAGTAGTAGTAGTAGTAGTAGTAGTAGTAGTAGG
>RQTK01000688.1:54702-73541 GCA_003991915.1 Elysia chlorotica | reverse complement strand
TGGTTTGTTGGTTGGTTGGTTGGTTTTTTGGTTGGTTTGTTGGTTGTCTGGTAGGTTGGTTGGTTGGTTGGTTGGTTGGTTTGCTGGTTTGTTGGTTGGCTGGTTTGTTGGTTGGCTGGTTTGTTGGCTGATTGGTTGTTGGTTGGTTGGTTTTTTGGTTGGCTGGTTTGTTGGTTGGTTGGTTGGTTTTTTGGTTAGCTAGTTTGTTGGTTGATTGGTTGGTTGGTTGGTTGGTTTGTTGGTTGGTTGGTTGGTTTTTTGGTTGATTGGTTTGTAGGTTGGTTAACTAGTTTGTTGGTTGACAGATTGGTCTCTGAATGCCCCAAGGCTAATACTACAATTGTTTTGCCCTATCGTGGAAACGAACTAGGAACCTCGAGAAAGAAGCCCAACACTCTGCCACTCAGGCAGCCTATGGAGTTATACAAGGTAATGAAAACACGCTAAAGATCACCCAATCCTGTCTCTTACCGATTTGGTGTAAGTCGTCTAAAAACCAACTCCTGTAGCATTGTTATTTCAATATGTTCTTGTTCAATCTAACTTTACACAGGTACTTCCGAAACCCATGCAGAAATAAACAATGGCCCCAGAATAATTGCCACCATGAAAACGCAGTGCGTGTCTCAACCCAAGTAGCTTTAAGTACATTTTCCCCATACAGTTAGCTCGCCCCAGAATTGCGTGCTGCATGCCTGTATAAATAGGTTTCGCTCAATACGGCGTATGTCATAACAAGGCAACAATAAATTTGAATACAACTGTCCGTTAACAGAGAATGGACACGCAACTGACCATAAAAGCAGGCTAGCAATTTCGCTATCTGGCAGGAGGGTCTGTGGCCCAAGCAGGTCGCAAAGTTTATCGTCTTAGAGACACTTCACATTTGTCTTCACAAGTAGTTCGACGGACAGGTTGCTAAATACACATTTGGGTTATTGATTGGTTGGTTGGTTGGTTGATTGATTGATTGGTTGATTGGTTGGTTGGTTGATTGGTTGATTGATTGATTGGTGTACTGGTTGGTTGGTTGGTTGGTTAGTTGGTTGGTTGGTTGATTGGTTGGTTGGTTTACTGGTTGGTTGGTTGGTTAGTTGATTGGTTGGTTGATTGGTTGGTTGGTTTACTGGTTGGTTGGTTTATTGTTGACTGGTTGATTGATTGGTTGGTTGGTTTACTGGTTGGTTGGTTTATTGCTGACTGGTTGATTGATTGGTTGGTTGGTTTACTGGTTGGTTGGTTTATTGTTGACTGGTTGATTGATTGGTTGATTGGTCGGTTAGTTGGTTGATTGGTTGGTGGGCTGGTTAATTGATTTCTTAGTGTTGTGATATAGCCTATATTGTGTTGACGTCGGACATCAAGCAACCAACCAATCCTGTTGTTAATGTTCCAAGGCTAATATGACAAACATAGCCCGGTCGAGGGATCGAACTGCGAACCTCCTGAATAGAAGCGCAGCACTCTAAGACTTAAACAAACTTAGGTTCCACAAAGTAATAAAACCAAACTTGAAGACCTCCCAATCCCGTCTCTCACCAAGATCCGTGAATTATTTCAGTGCTTCTTTTTGCATTTAACAAATACAGATGCGTCCGCAATTCCTGATTAAACAAACAACAGGCAAGAAATGTTTTAACAACAACAAACTAAGTGCATACTTGTTCAGTCCGAGTCGCTCCACTTTGACCACTGAGTTCAGGTAGTTCGCCCCAGCATTGGCTGCCGAGTGCTTGTAGAAATAAGTTCTGCACAAGACTGCATATATCATCCTAGCCTCACCTGGTCAGTATTGGTAACCGTCTGATAACCTAGCCTCACCTGGTCAGTATTGGTAACCGTCTGATAAGCTAGCCTCACCTGGTCAGTGTTGGTAACCGTCTGATAAGCGAGGCTCACCTGGTCAGTTTTGGTAACCGTCTGATAAGCGAGTCTCACCTGGTCAGTATTGGTAACCGTCTGATAACCTAGCCTCACCTGGTCAGTATTGGTAACCGTCTGATAACCTAGCCTCACCTGGGAGTCGAAGGGCCGTGCCAGTCAGTCAATGGTAAGAGATGTCGAGTGATAACAGAGAGAATAGCAATAGGTGGGAGAATCTACACGTAAGTCCAATCACAGCTCTAGCCTAGACATGCGGGGCCAATAAGAATTGAGAAAAATCCGCGCGTAATTCGGTCATCCGTGCTCGTGACGTGAACGGCACAGCCTGTAGTGTTAGGCCCTACTCCGACAGGGCTGATTGGCAGCAAGCATAGATCTAGTGCTATTTACATATCTATGGCAGCAGGTAAACCTCAACACTTATCTGGCTTTGGACTGTCTAAATACCAGCAGGGGAGAGGATCTCCCAGTGATTGAAGCTCTACAGCTCGCTTCTATTCAAACACGACTTAGTTCCGACCAGTGCTATATTATTCTCTATCTCTAACTTGGGGCTTTTCATTCGAGTTAATCCTCAACTCAAGCTCCAGAAATCCCAGCTGCCATTTCAGCAAAATAAATGAGTGCGGTGTAAGAGTTATGATAGATAGAGAGGGAGGGAAGGGATACCTGAGGAATGGAGAGTTCAGTTGAGTTGGTTTAACGTCCAACGTCAGTACAATAAAATTACATGATATATTGCGGACGGGACCAAAGACTGACGTATGACAATTTTTGTGCTGCCACGCACGAGACAGGGCGTGGATAACATGACTCCTGTTTCAGTCGGTCACATTATACTGAAACCGACCCAACCAGTAAGGGGCGAAATCGTCATGGCTTGAACAACAGACATTTGGCGTCGGAAGCCGATGTTCTACCTCAGGGCTACCCCCCCCCCCCCCCCCCCAAGCTGTCTGTCAACGCTTAGTCACAAATGAACCAGAAACATTGTGAATACATATTGGCTGTAGATTTGCATGGGTACATATATTTTGACGAAAATGTTTCACTTCAGCACAATTCGCAAAAAAAAACAAAAAACAATGAATTAATAAAACAAAACAAAAGATTATTTCAAAAATGCGAACATCATTAAACAACTGCTCCTTTCCTTTCCTTCAACCAAAAACCAATGGAAAGTTCGGTTCACGCACAATGAATATTATTTTGTTAAGTCGCGCAAGTTTAACCGCGCACGCTGAACCATTTCGTTAGAATGCTTTCCCGACCACCATTTGTTCACATAACTTGTTAACTCATTTACTTTAAATCTGTTAATTCTGGGTACTAAGAACGTTGAGTCGATCCACACGAATGTACTAACCCAAGCGAACAATCGAAGACCAGATATCTTTGTTCAGGTAGAGCTTTCTGTCCCGTCCGAAATGCTTAAGACTTTCTCAATCTTCCGCTTTTGTGTTAAGTCCTTTGTTCGCTACTATTTTCCTTGACACTCAATCAATCAGTGCAGGTTATACGTTCTGTGGAGTTTCTCACCTTGAATTTGATCTCGTCTCTAATGGGAAGTTTCGTTTATGAATGCTTTATTTCAATGTTTAGTACGAGTTGTTTTGGGGTTTTTTTTATTAAAAGAATATCCTCCTGTAGTGCCGAGTTCAATTCCCGCAATAAAACAATTCGACTATGGAGACTGGAAGTTTGTTGAGGCAACCATCTGGTTGGATTAAAATGCCCATAGTGTACTGAAAATGGTTGTTGGTGTAGGTGCGAAGTTAGATGAGTATGAGCCTAAGCGTTGCAAAAAGCAAAGCTAAAAGTAAACCAGCTTGGTTCAATTAAATATCTGTATGAAATATCCAGAAGTATTACAAAATGTACTAGTTTGGATTCGTTCTCTCTGTACTTTATCTCAAAAACTAAGCTTCTACTAAATTTGCTGAGACCATGTTGTTTAGGCCTACTAACCAATATCCTTATCACTTTGTGTTCAGACGGTTTGCTTTAAAACTTGTGTACCATAATTCTGGGTCAAGTGCGTCAGACTAGTATCAAAGGCCACATCCTCGAGTCGAACCGAGTTCAGATAAACAGCCGCATCTTCTATTTCGTGAGGTGTAGCTCATTTTATCATTTCTTTTTAAAGATAGCGGGATAGTTGGTTTTAATCTAATGTCAGTTAAAACATAAAATTTGTCCTGATCCGTCTTCTCTAGCGATCCATATGACTTGACACTATGACGTGAATGCATTTTACCTGAAAACAACATGCCTTCATGTTTTGCTTTGTTTCCATTTTTATGTGCAACACATTTTTTTTTTCATTTTTTAGAGCGTCCTTCATTTATACAATCTAACCGAAAAAGTACGTTTAAGAAACCAATAACAGCTTTAAAAAAAAAATTAAGATATGTATTCCGATTAATTTAGGATATGGATTAAATTATGGGTAAAGACAAAAAGTAGGAATACAATATAGATAGATGGGTGTGTATAGATAGATAGATAGATAGATAGATAGATAGATAGATAGATAGATAGATAGATAGATAGATAGATAGATAGATAGATAGATAGATAGATAGATAGATAGATAGATAGATAGATAGATAGATAGATAGATAGATAGATAGATAGGTACAACCATGATATGACCATTATATTATATTTTACATTTGTTGATGTTGCGGTAGTTTACAATACATGCTAGTTCTGTGTCTCCGCCGCCCCTGAGTTTTATTCATATTACGTCCGGTCTTACGCTTCTTATATATCGTTACATTCACACACGCAGTCAAAATGCATTATTTGTTATGTTGGCACTAGAAAAGATTCTTTGTGTGGGAATTCTGGCGCTTGTTCTTGATTCCTCTCTCGCTCTATTTACTAGCGTGTGTAGACATGGTCTTTAGTAAGGACGTCTCCTGTTCCTCATTCCCCGCTGTCGCTTTGTGATCTTTGCACCCTTCTGTTTTGTGATCTTCCTCAATGTTTTACCCTTCTGTTTTGTGATCTTCCTCAATGTTTCACCCTTCTGTTTTGTGATCTTCCTCAATGTTTTACCGTTTTCTTCGTCATTCTTTTCCTTCTTAGTTTTCGTCACCTGTCTCCTGTCTCTATCGATAGTTTATGTTCTTGTTATCATGTCCAAGATTTTTTTTTCTGAATTTCTTTTCAACGCAAAAAATGGATACTTAAAACGAGCCACAACTTGAAGAGTGGAATGT
Organism: Elysia chlorotica; assembly: GCA_003991915.1. NCBI lineage: Eukaryota > Metazoa > Mollusca > Gastropoda > Plakobranchidae > Elysia > Elysia chlorotica. Next base: position 68,430 of record RQTK01000688.1, on the reverse strand, counting down.
GTCCAAACGCTGGGCTATTGCTTACCGTGTGCACTGTTTCCCCGTCCAGGACTTTGTTTACATGACTCTTTTAGCCCATCCAGAGCTCGGCTCTTCCACAGCAGCAAAAACGGCCAAAACTCATTATTCCTGGTGCCAAATATTTACCTGACAGCAAAAAGTCACGATTTTGCCCTTCATTCTTCTCACCAGTCACCTGGCCAATTTGCAAGTGCTTGCACTTAGAACTTTGACCAGCTGCTATGGACTCCGTGCTTGCAATTACAACTTTGACCAGGTGCCATCGACTCCATGCCATATTATATAATCTGTGCCTCCATGCTTACTTGGACTGTACAGAGTTACACAAGTAAAGGTCGAAGTCGCGCCAAATTGCAATTTTTTCGAGTTTATTTTTGTTTTGTTGGGTTAGTTGTTTTTTTTGTTTTTGTTTTTTGTTTTTTGTTTTTCCTTTTTTTTGCTTTCGCTTCTTTTTTTGCTTTCGTTTTCCTTTGTTTTGTGTGCCTTGATTAGTTTGCAACGAATATCTCCATCTTTATAAAGCACTCTACTCACGTTAACTCAGCCAATTCATTTCTTCTCTTCCCCACTCTCTCTCTCTCTCTCTCTCTCTCTCTCTCTCTCTCTCTCTCTATCTATCTATCTATCTATCTATCTATCTATCTATCTGCCTATCTATCTATCTGCCTGTCGAAATATTTATATATTTATCTAGCTACCAATCTTTCTTTATTCCTCTCCCTCTCTATCTCTCTCTCTCTCTATCTTCAGCCTCATTCACCCACTCTTTCTCTATAAGGTCTTGTTTTATTTTGTGCCCTCCATTTATGCGTCTTTACACCATTTCCATCATTGCCTTTCCATCATCCTATGGTTACTTTCTTTCCCTCCTAATGACCGCAGTAGTGTTAGCCAGATAAATTGATGGTCGCGCTCTCCAAGTTAATAAGTTTGCCTATGCGTCTCAATCATTTGCACAACTGTTTAAACCCACGAAAACCAAATACCCTCAGCATCACTCACATTGCAGACTTTGCGATCCACAGAGATGAAAACGTATGACATAATCCCACCCGTTGAGTAAGGATGTTTTTTCTGATCGCTCACTGACTCCTTAAGACTGGGCTGGAGCTATGATGGGCCTCACCTACCGTCTTTATTTTAGCTTGAAGCGCTGTTATCGTAACGCGTCTGTTGTATCCCTCGTCCCCCAACCGTTCCTGTCCCTCAACACCCGCTTAAAATGCCATGCACCCCCGTCCCTGGTTTGCAGTTCGCTGCCGGTTGATCAGTGCCTGGCAGTGCGTGCCTCATCAGTTACCGGTACCAACGTAGCCTATATAGTGCTGTTGTTGGACGTTACACCAACTCATCAGTTACCAATATTGTTAAGAAAACATAGTAAAATATACAACAGGAAAAATAAGTGCATGTCAAATTTTCACCATCTGCCTTGGTTTTGTCTGACTCATCACATATGATGCTGGACGTTAAACCAACTCACCAACTCATCAGGTACCCGTGTCTAGTGGTCTGGGCGCAGACTGGTTATGTTTGCCCCCTCCTGCAGTGGCACTGGTGAGCTAGGCACGCGCCGGGTAGGAGGGAAAGCTGCTCCATGTATTAGATGGGTCTCTTGTTTCTGAAATGTTTGAGGCTTTATATCAACAATAGGCTTTGCAAACCGTACACCAAAAGGTGTATTTGTGTCAACTTGTTACAGTTTTCTGACCACTAAATGCACACTTATCTGGCTTATTGAGTCGACATCTCTGGAACTATCTATTATAAACAGTGTTATTCGAGGTAGCTTACTCATGATTATATTAAAGCTCTCTTTTACAGCCATTCACCCGTCCCAGTCTAGCTGCGCGTTCTCTTTTAAAGCTGTGTTATTTTTAACAAGGTTTACAAAAAGAGAAAGTAAAAATGGATGCAATTTACATGTGTATTTTGAATGGGTATGTCCATAGCAAAGTCCCCAATTGGATGAGTAAAGTTTTGTATTTTCTTTATCATATCTAATCGTGTTTCTATCCAATGCTAACGTAAGAGGTGCATCTTTTGTTTTCTCACTCTAACTTGCCTGCATCACTGCCACGGTCCGTTAACCAGTGCGATCCCGTGAGCGCCTCCAATACGCGGTTTCTCTTTCCCCGGGTGGAGGGATGCCGCATGCACGGAGATCTATCTACAATCTCAATCTGAGCATCACTGTGCATGGCTCGCCTCACCTGGTCAGTGTTGGTAGTCAGTTTTGGTAACCGTCTGATAACCTAGGCTCACCTGGTCAGTATTGGTAACCGTCTGATAACCTAGCCTCACCTGGTCAGTTTTGGTAACCGTCTGATAACTCCCCCAGGGCCCCCCCCCCCCCCCCTCTCCTTTTTGAGATGGAGAGAAAGATAGAGGTAGAGAGAAAGAGGAGGGGAGGGGGTTGATAGAACGTGAGAGAGAGATAGAGAGAGACACAGAGAGAGTCAGACAAACAGGCTCACAGCCACAGAGAGAGTTGCGTTTCATGACATAATTAAATAAAGTTAAATGAAGCGCAAAATAAAGACTCAGATATATATAGTCATTATCTTTTTAAATATATATTATCTTTTTATAAGCAGCAATCTCTCTCCCTCTCTCTCTCTCTCTCTCTCTCTATCTCTCTCTCTCTCTCATAATGTCATAAAACTCGCTCGCCCTTTCTCTCTTCCGCTCGCTGTTGAATATATCTACCTATTCACCCCCTTTTTATTTATCCCCTTCTCTTTACATAGAAACTTTTATTGCCGGAACAATGTCCTCCTTCCGTTTCTATTATTTCCACAAGGTCTGTCAACAACACACGCCTATTTCTGCGTCCTTCGATCTTACCTTTTAAACCAAGGGTCACCATTGAAATGATTGAACAGTAAAAGGATACAAAAGTCAGGCCTTAACCCTATCAAGATCTTTCATTGATTGGCTTACCACTAAGCGTGCAAAACTGGGACATAAAACCTCTCAGGCTTACCATTACAGAAAAGCCGTGGGAATCTATACGGCAATCGATTCAAACAGAGTGTCCCCACAGATTGTGGAATGAAACTGTGGGATAAAACTGTGAGATAAAACTGTGGGATAAAACTGTGGGATAAAACTGTGAGATAAAACTGTGTTAAAACTGTGGGATAAAACTATGGGATAAAACTGTGAGATAAAACTGTGGGTTAAAACTGTGGGATAAAACTATGGGATAAAACTGTGGGATAAAACTGTGGGATAAAACTGTGGGATAAAACTGTGAGATAAAACTGTGGGATAAAACTGTGTTAAAACTGTGGAATAAAACTGTGGGATAAAACTGTGGTATAAAACTGTGGGATAAAACTGTGGGATAAAACTGTGTGATAAAACTGTGGGATAAAACTGTGTGATAAAACTGTGAGATAAAACTGTGGTATAAAACTGTGGTATAAAACTGTGGGATAAAACTGTGGTATAAAACTGTGGTATAAAACTGTGGGATAAAACTGTGTGATAAAACTGTGTGATAAAACTGTGGGATAAAACTGTGTGATAAAACTGTGAGATAAAACTGTGGTATAAAACTGGAATAAAACTGGTGTCGCTCAATGTCTAGAAAAAAGCCATGAAAGAGCCATGTGGTATTTGTCGCTCATTGTCTAGGAAAGAGCTATGTGGTATCTGTCGCTCATTGTCCATGAAAGAGCCATGTGGTATTTGTCGCTCATTGTCTAGGAAAGAGCTATGTGGTATCTGTCGCTCAATGTCTAGGAAAGAGCCATGTGGCATTTGTCGCTCATTGTCTATGAAAGAGCCATGTGGTATCAGTCGCTCATTGTCTAGGAAAGAGCCATGTGGTATCTGTCGCTCATTGTCTAGGAAAGAGCTATGTGGTATCTGTCGCTCATTGTCTATGAAAGAGCCATGTGGTATCTGTCGCTCATTGTCTAGGAAAGAGCCATGTGGTATCTGTCGCTCATTGTCTAGTAAAGAGCTATGTGGTATTTGTCGCTCATTGTCTAGGAAAGAGCTATTTGGTATTTGTCGCTCAATGTCTAGTAAAGAGCCATGATTTGACGCCGGTATAGAAGCTCTTTCTTTGACGTCTGCATTTCGCTATTGGTTCGGTCATCGCGAGGTGTTTACTGTTTGCAGGTCACCTCGACCTTAGTCTAAGTGAAAGTCGCAAATACTTAAAAGGATCTTTGGTCTTTGTGCTCCGCGAAGCATTCAGCCTTGCGTCTTTGAAGCTCTAAAGGCTTTGTGCGGACTCTCAATCTATATCCTTTTCTACGGTGGAATAGAGAACGTATCTAGAGCTATTCTGCCCCATGGCCATGCTATAAGAATGTACTTTAATTCTTATCTTACGGCTCTTCTATTGTTAGCACATTTTGAATATAAGGGAAGAATAAAATTATGCTAGTGATATATTTTTTTCAACTTTCTTTCGAGATAAATCCATGGAGGTTTGTGGAAGCGTACAAGTTGTGGAGGTAGTCAAGCGGTGAAAGAGTTTCCCTTAAATATTTAAAGCAAGTGTAAGATATTATCACCTATGAGGGTTTGATGTGGAGGGATGTAGTTACGGTACACATGCTTTGTTCATACTTATAGCCCTTTATAAATGATGTTTAAAGTTCTAATTAATTGAAAGCTTTCGATGCACATTGTTTAATAATATTTGATATAGTAGTGGTAAAGCTACATGATAAATGCATATACCTGTAGTCACTTCTTGATTTAGAATCTAACGGCGTCCCCCGGGGGGGGGGGAGGTAGGTTAGATAGAGTGAAAAAAATTCAATAGAGCATTGTTTATGTAGGATCAATTTTCAAAGGCTCCCTTACGATAAACTGATTTATCTTGTTAGCAGTGAACGATAGCGTGTGTTTTTTGGACGTTTACGGTTGGAAAAAACAGACAGCTGTTTGTACTTACAATGTAAAGATTAGTTCGAATAGGAGTATGAAGCCACAAGAAAAGCTTTACATGCGGAGGTTCTTTCAAAAAGGTTTAAGTTTTTGGCAGAATAGAGTAAGAAAAAGATAAAAACTGAGAAGGGAGATATAGAGTGACACACAGAAAGAGACAGAGAGACAGACATACATAGATGGAAACAAAGAGGGGCACAGAGAAAGGGAGGGAGAGAAAGGGAGGGAGAGAAAGGGAGGGAGAGAAAGGGTAAGACACAGTAAATCCTGTATTCTAATTCTCAAGTCAGTCATTTGTGTTAAACGTTTCTCCTCCTTTTTTCCCTTCTAAGCCAATCACCAAAATGGATAAGTTTCTTCCTTTTCTAAGCCAATCATCAAAATGGATACGTTTCTTCCTTTTCTAAGCCAATCACCAAAATGGATACGTTTCTTCCTTTTCTAAGCCAATCATCAAAATGGATACGTTTCTTCCTTTTCTAAGCCAATCACCAAAATGGATAAGTTTCTTCCTTTTCTAAGCCAATCATCAAAATGGATAAGTTTCTTCCTTTTCTAAGCCAATCACCAAAATGGATACGTTTCTTCCTTTTCTAAGCCAATCATACGTTTGCTCCTCTATTCCCATTCCCCGCAGCTGGAGATGAAGGAACAAGACAAGTCCTTGCTCAAGCAGTTCATCGAGCTGAGGGCCAGCATCCTGCAGCTGAGATGCCTCTGCGACCCTGACCTTCAAGGCAGCTGCTCCGACGTGAGCAGTGTTGGCAGTGGCAGCACGTACTCGCTCAACGAGCCCGCAACCGCTGCTGGTGGTGGTGGGATGACTTACAGCAGCAGCATTAGCAACAACATCAACAGGATCCACATAAACAGCAGCAGCAACTGCAGCGTACTCAAGTCCCCACACCAGCTGCGCAGGATGTTGTTGAAAGGCGGCAGCGATTTCGGCACGGTGTCTGGAAGAGGCGCTGGTGCCAGCCTGGGGTCTAGGGGAACCGGAGGCCCAGGCGGCGGGGTTGTCTCCCTGTCGCTTCCAAACTCGCCCAGAGTGGCCAGGCTCAGGTGGCGCAGCGACCAGATCATCTAGCGGGCCTTGCGACCTTCACGGCGATAGAGATGGCGGGATCATCTAGCGGACCTTGCGACCTTCTCGGCGATAGAGATGGCGGGATCATCTAGCGGACCTTGCGACCTTCACGGCGATAGAGATGGCGGGATCATCTAGCGGGCCTTGCGACCTTCACGGCGATAGAGATGGCGGGATCATCTAGCGGACCTTGCGACCTTCACGGCGATAGAGATGGCGGGATCATCTAGCGGGCCTTGCGACCTTCACGGCGATAGAGATGGCGGGATCATCTAGCGGGCCTTGCGACCTTCACGGCGATAGAGATGGCGGGATCATCTAGCGGGCCTTGCGACCTTCTCGGCGATAGAGATGGCGGGATCATCTAGCGGGCCTTGCGACCTTCACGGCGATAGAGATGGCGGGATCATCTAGCGGGCCTTGCGACCTTCACGGCGATAGAGATGGCGGGATCATCTAGCGGGCCTTGCGACCTTCACGGCGATAGAGATGGCGGGATCATCTAGCGGGCCTTGCGACCTTCACGGCGATAGAGATGGCGGGATCATCTAGCGGGCCTTGCGACCTTCACGGCGATAGAGATGGCGGGATCATCTAGCGGGCCTTGCGACCTTCACGGCGATAGAGATGGCGGGATCATCTAGCGGGCCTTGCGACCTTCACGGCGATAGAGATGGCGGGATCATCTAGCGGGCCTTGCGACCTTCTCGGCGATAGAGATGGCGGGATCATCTAGCGGGCCTTGCGACCTTCTCGGCGATAGAGATGGCGGGATCATCTAGCGGGCCTTGCGACCTTCTCGGCGATAGAGATGGCGGGATCACGTCCGTTAGGCGCGCTCGCTCGTTGGCTCCGTAAGTTAAGTACAACGCTATGATTGGACGCCGGTGCAGTTTGCCTCACGTATCGTCTCCGCTTTGAGTGTTGGTCGCAGAACCACAAGGCCTGTAGCGGCCCCTTAGTGAGCGGGGACACGGTCCGTGACTGAGCCTCTAACGGCGTCCCATCAGAGCTGTATACGTCACTTCTAGTTACACAGCCAATCAACGATGAGAACACACAACTCTTACGTCATCCATTCTCTTACCGTGGGGCGTAAAGTCGTTGATCTCAGGAACAATGATATGGAGGGGAGAGAACTAGCTCAGTCGATAGAACTGGAAACTCCTAGCCAGGCGTCTCGGGCTTGAATCCTGCTGGTCTGATGAGTGGCGCAGTGACAAGATCATGTGCTAGTTTTAATCAGACAATGTGAAGGCGAGGTAGCTACGTAGATAAACCTATAGCGTGTGCATCTCCTTATCAGGCGTGCCAAGTTTGATTCCACACCAGGCTGCCCCCTACTGCTTGTGTCGGTGTTGTGATAATGTGAGCAGCTGAGACACGAGTCTCGGTACCCCCGCTCTCTCTGTGTGGCGGCACACACAAGCGTCTGACTTTAACTTTGGCAAAAGTCCACAACGTAGCCTACTTATTGGCGATGGGCGTAAACAAATTACGAAACCATCATACCAAATGCACGGGGTTTGAACGTTCACATAGACTTGGATCTCCTGCAATAATACTGTGCATGTTCTTGTCTAATAATCAGTCAACATCATACATTACTCCGCACAGGGAAAAATGACAAAACCGCCCACCTTTCTCAAAGCACTGCCATTGAGAGGCAAGGCACGGGTTATGGCAGATAAACGTGGACAGCTTTTCATTGTTTACCCATGATCAACAAATCTTCACGTCAGTGGTGGAACGTCCCATCTTGTTTTCAAAGTAATAAAATTAAATTGTTTAGAAATGAGATCGGATCTTTTATAACTGAGGTAACCACTTACTGGGAAGGCATTGTTTCAAAATAAGATGGCTGTCTGTCTGGTGCAGCCTGTAAAGACACATAAATACTTTTATAAGAATTTCAAGGAAAATCTGTTACAGTGTCAAGAGATTTTGAAAATGTATTTTGTGCTTTCATTAAATGGATCTTAGTATTGTTTAGTCATATTAAATTTAGATTAAAATTTGTATTACATTTATTATTATGTAATCAAGTAGAAATTTCCAACAAATGTGATATGTTTTTGAAAAGAGTTGAGATATTGAGAAAGAAATAAAGCTAGACATACAGATAGGTCAACAAACAGATAGTCAGACCGAGACAAACAGACGGATAGACGGACGGAGGCAGTGTCCGGAAGACAGCAGCTAACATGCCAATGAAGACATAATTGAAAGAAAGGATACTAGTCATGTTCTAGAACAGTACTTAAATACTTCTGGAAATGTTTGTCAGTTTAGCCAAAACCTCGACATGTAGCGTCAAGAGATCTACTCTGTGCAAACAAATAATTGTATATGCTATATGTTCAATGCCTTACCCTAGTTTTCCCTTCGTTTCAAAAATTTACTTTTTCAGTTTTACGTGTGTGTTAAAATTCTTCTTTGTTTTGTTCTCGTATGTACACCCAGATAAGGAAGTAGCCTAGTATTGTGAGTATTACTTTGTTCAAATTGCACTTGTTTCGTTACTGCTCAATATCTGTCAATGATAAGGTTGTAATATTTCAATTTTAGCTTACACTCTTTGTTACTTAAAAAATTGTTTTAATAGAATAACTTCATGTGTAGATCGCACATTGTTGTTGTTGTTGTATTTTTTTTTCTGAAACAATAAAGGGGCGCAGCGTTTGTTTGTTGTTGTTTTTTAATTTGGCATCGTTATCTTTGGTAAAACAGTTCTGTCATTATTTGTGTATTCTTTTTAGCTGCCGCGTTTCGACCCTGCTACTGGTTGGGTCAGAGTGTCCATGTTACTGACCAAGTTCGGGGAATCCCCTTCAGGTGACCAGGGTGACCAGTCGCCGCGTGCCTCTTTCCTGACACAGGGCGTGTAGTTTGATGCAGGTGACCAAGGTGACCAGCCGCCGCACGCCTCTTTCCTGAATCCTGACACAGGGCGTGTGGTTTGATGCAGGTGCAAGCCCTCTCCACTCGACCACTGCTACACTGCTAGAACTATCAAGTTCATCTTACTGGTCATAGAAAACGCTTTACTAGAACTTGACATGAAGTAAACATTTGTACAGTGACATAATAAAATTAATGAAAGTAAATAATAATTGTTTGCATGATGTTTAAATGATTTCGCCACATGTTTCAATGACTAGTCTAACTCTAATCAATCATGATATTGTTATAGCAATGCTTTGGCTGGTGGGACGCGTCGCGCTCTACGAACTGACATAATTAGGCCTATTGTATTGTTACTTTGAACATAATTATAAGAAAACCTGCAAACACAAGTTCATGGACAAAGCAGCTATACATTTTATGGGAACAAAAAGGCTAATAAAAATGTGATTCGGATAATGCATTCGATGTAAAAGTTTAACCGAAAGTTACCGTAAAATTTACCAATTTTTTTTTTATATTTCGCAAATCTGATAGTAATTTTAGAACGAGATTAAATTTGAAATAAAAAAAAAAACAATTGCAAAAATCGCAAAGATACATGAACATGATACAATGTACGGTAGAAAAATTATGAATTTTAGTACCATGCTAAAGGGGGATAAAAAGAAGCAAAATAATATTATTAACGGAGATTTCGATAGGTTACAAAAGGGGGGATAATTTTAAACAATTTGTTCTGTGTAAACTTCATCTTAGCGACTTCCCTTTTCAAACTGTTCCTTTAAAAAATTAATAATGGAGAGAGAGATTGTTCCTTTTAGGAAGACATTCCCTTACATTCCAAAAAAAGGAAAGGAAAGAAAGGCATTGTAGTTAAAACTTTAGACTCTAAAGATTCAGAGAATCAAAGAGTCAGAGAGTCGGAGAGTTGGGGATTGGCTTAAGAGAATAACCATTCTGATCTTCAGAAAAGGATCTCGTTTTCACTTCAAGTCGGCGAACTGGCTGAAATGGTAGAGCGTTGGCATTTTATTTGGGAGGTACTCTGCCTGATCACACGATTAGGCAAATTCAATCTGGTCCGCTACTGTTTTCCATCGAAGTCCAGTATAATGTGATATTGATAGGCTGAGCCATAAAATGTCCTGGTATCCCAACTCTGCCTCTGTGTGGTGGTACGGACAATTGGGACCCGTCTCCCTAAAGGATTCTTCTTGAGAGGGGCAGGGCTAGAAGACGATCAACTAAGAGAGAGATCCTTTCCTAGAAATACAAGTTCTCATTTCAATATAGCGAGACTTCCCTCAAGGCCAGCAAAATGAGCAAACGCAATACAGTGTATCTCAGCAACGATATACAAATACCAATACTTTCTCCCATCATTTTGCGGGGTTGGAATGCTGGTGACAAACAACCCAATGCTCGGTTCGACGCTTCCGTGCTGTTTCAGATAAACACAGGCCGAGTGTATCTTATCAAGAATATAGTGATAACTCCTGCGGCAGGTTATCCGCTGACTCGATGGCTGAAGCGAATCTAGATCTACAGCCAGGGGAACAGTCGCCGCCCCTCCACCTGCAGATTGCTCCAACATTTATCTGTTCCATTTCGCCCTCTACTGCTTGGGTCGGTGTCAGATAAATGTGACTGGCTGAGACAGATTTTCCCGTTCTGTTTNTTTGAGACAGATTTTCCCGTTCTGTTTTGTGTGTGGAGGCATTGTCAAACATCAGTTTTGGAGCCCGTTCACAATATAGCCCGCATAGTGTTGACGTTGGACTTTAATCCACAAAACAAAAGAAACAAAGAACCTGCAGAGTAAAGAAGGGGGCGCTGTTGATAGCTCAGTCGCCTAGAGCTTTGGGTAGACGCGGTTCGAGTCTCAGCAGATTACCGTGTTCGCATGGAACTCTCAGGGAGATGTGGAACTGATCAGAATAATGTACGAGTAGCGTGCACCCAAAGATGTAGTTGGTTATTTACAAGATGGACGGATTTAATAATTTCAATAATTGTTATTCAAAATAAACAAGAAAATAGTTTAACCTCTTAAATCGAAGTCTAGATTTTTTAAAGTTATGATTAGAGCTATATAGATCAGGTGCACTTTGGTGAGCATTCATGTTGTTTTTGTTGTTGTTTTTGTTGTTGTTTTTGTTGGTGTTGTTGTTGTTGTTGTTGATGATGAAAATATTGTTGTTGCTGTTGTTGTTGTTGTTGTTGTTGTTGTTGTTGTTGTTGTTGTTTTATTGAATTGTTCAAATTGAGAACACCTTGGAATTTTATTTTAAGCAATCAAACAAACGAAAAGGCTTCAGTTCAACTTTTGTAGGCTATGTTAAAAATATTATTCAGTGTAGAGCCTAACTGTTTTCTCCATCAAAGGCATTGGTGTTTGTTTCGTTTGTTTGTTTGTTTTGTTTTATTTGTTTTTTTTTCAATGTTTGTTTTGTGTTGTTGTTGTTTTTTGTATTGTTTTTTGTATTTTTTTTATTTATTTATCTATTTATTTATCTATTTATTTATTTATTTATTTCATTTTTTTGGGAGGGGGTGTTTGTGTGTGTGTGTGTGTGTGAGAGAGAGAGAGAGAGAGAGAGTGAGTTTGTATATCTGCGTTTTTGTATTTCTTTGTTTGTTTGTTTGTTCGTTGTGGTTGTTTTTTGTTTGTTTTACAAGTATGTGTTCACAAAGAAACAGCGGCATTACTTTTTCTTGTCTATTTTTTACTTTAAAAAAAAAGATTAGAACACAATGTTTCCATGATACATCAAGGTACTTAGTAAGCAATATTAACAGAGGAGAATCACAAGGATTAGTGGCAATTCGGACTAGAGTAGAATAAAGTCCCATAAAATACAAGAGTCAAAATATATACTTCTCTTAACAAACGTAATCATATTGTTTGAAACGACTGGTATATCTAAAGCAGGGCTGATCATAGGTATTTAAAAATGTATTGAGTTGATAAAAGCGTTGTGTGCACGAAAAGAAAAAAGAAGCATATTTTGAGTTGTTAATTTCCATGGCGGTAAATTGAATCTAGAACATGTAATGATTATTATTTATAGTCGCTTGGAATCGGTATATGTAGCCAGTGTCACTCTCGCGTAAACTTCGATTGTCACCTTGACTTCGGAACTGCTAACTAATCCCTGACTTCTGCCCCACACAAATATCCCCCTCAGCCTGGACTTGTGGCAATTCCAACCACGTCAGAGTAATGACTGCACGTGAATTCATAACGTCATTATCTCTTCGCATTGCCAAAACTTAACAATAATGTGAATGAATTAACACTTGCCAAACATATGAAGGAAAGGGTTGATGAGTTTGACTATACCTAAATATAACGCCAGTTTTGAATGGGGATAAAGTAAATGTATAACCAATACTCTGTGTCGTATTACTTAAAATTTAATAAACAGCATTCCACTAAGGGAAACAACTGCAAAATCAGACACTAATATATATTTTCAAAGTGCTTCCCCTTTGTAAATCACTTGCTTAGTTACCACAGTCTCGACCGTAAGGCGTAAAGACAACGGTGCGATGGCTGAACTCGCCATAAGAATATAAATATGTACTAATGCTTGTGACTAGTCGTAGACTACTGCGACCTTGTACCTACGTCCCTCTGATTGTAAAAAGAAGCATAACGTCAAATTCACGGGGTGTCACTAGAGAGAAAGCGCAAAGTACGCGAGGATTTCAACTCAGCCGGCCACATTGTGTGTCAGCAAAGCTGTATTATATAACCGGGTTCAAATTAGCATCGACAAAAAACTGAATGTGACGATAGTGTGGGCTGAGTGAGAATAAGTTTAAGCCAAGACAGAACAAGAACAATTGTATTAATGTTTTATTACACTTTATGAGTAGCCAAAAATCTACTGAATAACTTCTGTGGATATAAAAGGCATGTTTGACCTCCAACCATCTTTCCATCTCACACGCATAAAGATTCAAACCTGCGTTTCCGAAGCATTAAAATGGTGACATCAATCAACATAATCACAATTATCACAGCACAGTCATATCGAGATGAAAATGCGATCTCCTAACAGTGAGCTGTGTAAAGCTTTCATTTCCTGAACTCCTCGAAGTCTCAGAGTCGCGGTGTAGGTGTAGAACCTAAGCGTACATAACTGGGACCGCTCAGTGTAGAGCGCAGTTGTCCGTCTTCTCTTGAGCTAAACACTTTAACAAGTTCATCATGTTCATTTTAAGAAATTCGAAAAAATAATATTGATGTGGTGTAAAAAATGTACGTTTTCAGCTGTAGATTTAACATAATGATTATTGTAAAGATGATATCGATGCAGAATGATGATGTATTCACGGTTATCCATCCCTGTGATTTTAGGAGTACAATTTAGTAGCATTATTACATTGAAATATGTTGGCGCTCTTTGCTGCCATAACACACTAGAGACGCTGCGAGAGCGGGCTCTACAGCGGAGAAGACGATGATGGTAAAGGGAATTCGCACCGAGGCACCAGCCTCCAATCAGAACTCTATCCTAGACTTGCGGAGCCAATGAAGGATCAGAAAATACCAAGCCCAGGCGGCGTGATGATGTAAGCCCTAATCGCGGTGTGTATGTCGCAAAGTCAGTGATCACGTGACAGACCAATCATCGTGATTCGCTATCCCGTGCTTCATGACGTGACATACCAATCATTGTGACTCGCTACCCCGTGCTTCACGCTTCATGACGTAACCAACCAATCATTGTGACTCGCTATCCCGTGCTTCACGCTTCACGCTTCATGACGTAACCAACCAATCACTGATA
>RQTK01000688.1:0-45048 GCA_003991915.1 Elysia chlorotica | reverse complement strand
CCACAGTGTAGGCCTACAGCTTATAGAAAGTTTAAACAAATTAAAGTTCTATATTAATAACCCCACAGTGTAGGCCTACAGTTTATAGCGTGCCCAGTCCATCAGTAGCCTACATTGTATCAACAACATTGATCACTTCAACTCTTCAAGTTTAAACAAATTAAAGTTCTACATTAATAATACCACAGTGTAGGCCTACAGCTTATAGAAAGTTTAAACAAATTAAAGTTCTATATTAATAACCCCACAGTGTAGGCCTACAGTTTATAGCGTGCCCAGTCCATCAGTAGCCTACATTGTATCAACAACATTGATCACTTCAACTCTTCAAGTTTAAACAAATTAAAGTTCTACATTAATAATACCACAGTGTAGGCCTACAGCTTATAGCGTGCCCACACTACCAGCACATTGTATCAACAACATTGATCACCCTAACTCTTTAAGTTTAAACAAACTAAAGTTCTACATTAATAATACCACATATCTCGCAAACTTAATTTCTAGACGTCGCTATTTGAAAAAATGGCGCGTCTGTAAAAGGCATGCACATGTAGGGCTTATCTGGTTAGATGCCTATTTTACGTATTTCTTTTTCAATGCAATGCCGCTATACTTTGTTATTTCCTTCCTACGGGATTTTGTTGTCACTGTTAATCCCCAGACTACCACCGAGCTATTCAGGCGATGGAGTGCCTGGCGCTGATCGGGTTCAGCCTTGGCCTTGTCACCCTGCTGCTGTACATGTGCATGGACTCCTTCAGGCGGAGAGACTTCATGCAGGCCGCCACCGCCTTTCTAACATTTTCCTGTCCGGTCCTCCAGCCTTGCTGTTGTTTTGTTGCTGTTGTTGTTTTGTTGTTGTTGTTTTGTTGCTGTTGTTGTTGTTTTGTTGTTGTTGTTTTGTTGTTGTTTTGTTGCTGTTGTTGTTGTTGTTGTTGTTGTTTTGTTGCTGTTGTTTTGTTGCTGTTGTTGTTGTTTTGTTGCTGTTGTTTTGTTGTTGCTGTTGTTGTTGTTTTGTTCGTTTATTTTATTTTTGAACTATGGCTATGTTGAGTCGGTGCCAGGCTAATATGACTGGCTGAGACATGAGTTGTGGTATACCCACTTTGTCTCTCTGTGGTAGCAAAGACTTAGTCTTGGGACCCGTCCGCAATAATAGTCTATGTAGTGATGACGTTGGACTTAAGCAACCAACCCAACCTCTTGTTGTTTTTTTTTCATTGGCGTCTTTATGTCCTAATTCTACAAACGTGTAAACCTGAAATACATATGTCTTGTTATTCCCTTTTTGTTTCAGAGACCATGGGTAATATTTTCCGATCCGCCTCGATTTTTTTGAAAATCGCATTCGCCTGTGCTGCGCTCGGGCTGTTGCTTTTTGTGATTGGTTTTGCAACGACGTCTTGGACGATTGTACGGCCTCGCAGCTACCAAGATACAGACTATGGCCTGTGGGAGTACAAACACTGTAATGGCAGAAGTTGCAGCACATATACGTATAAAGGACTCAATGGTAAGTCAATATGCAATGTCTTTTGTTCCGAACTAAACACTAGTACAGCTCTAAAGAATTACATTTTGTGAAGCAGAACGCATTGTACCAAGCTACAAGTAAGAGACCAATCCCAACCTAGTAATGATTGTAATGTTGAGCATCTTAATTCTTATGGCACCATAATGACTGAAATCTGTGTAACTATTAAAGTCACTTAAATAATTCATCATCATCATCCTGGTGCCGTCTACTTGCGAAGGTTGGCTGCAATGGCCCTCCATTGACAACTGTCCTGCGCAAGTCGTTGGCACTGCACCAGCGAGTAGCACGTCCATTCTGCGATGTTGTCATCCCATTTCGTTCTGGGGCGTCCCCGGCCTCTGCTGCCCTCCACTTCGCCGTTATAGAGATCTCTTATCACACTTTCATGACGCATGAGGTGTCCATAATATTGTAGCTTCCTATCTCTAATACACTGCCCTATTTCTCTTCTTATGTTCAATTTTTGTAACACACATACATGATTAGCCGTAATAATAAATTGTGCAAAATATTTCACTATTTTATTTACAAATGAAATAACACACTAAAAACGTGTAGTGCAGGCATCGTTTTATACAATCAAGTACACAACCTCCATGGGTTATGTACTGAATGGAAAAAACTATGATGGGTTATGGACTGAACTGGAAAAAGTTATGATGGGTTATGAACTGAAAGGGTGAGAGTTATGCTGGGTTATGAACTGAAAGGGTGAGAGTTATTCTGGGTTATGTTTGAAAGGGGGAAACTTATGGTGATAACTTCAATCAATGGTACACAATCCCGAAAGATCTGTTATCTCTCGAGTCAAAATATATTTTCAGATATTGGCAGAATTGTATGCCTGTTTGTTTTGTTGTTGTTGTTGTTGTTGTTGTTGTTGTTGTTGTTGTTTTGTTTGTTTATTGGGTTTTTGTCGTTGGTTTTTTTTGTTGTTGTTGTTGTTGTTTTTGTTGTTTTTTTTGTGTTTTTTTTTTTTTTTTTTTTTTTTGTGGGGGGGGGGGGGGCAAATTGTTACCTTTGTTTTTTTTGGGGGGGGTGGGAGGGGGGGGGGGGAGCAAAATTGGGTAGTTCGAAACGCCGTTTGGTAATTAAAGTCCCTCAAGAGAACTTTTTGTTTGTCCTGCATTTGAAAGGAATTTGAAATGTCTCGCTCCTCAGTTAGAACGAGTGGGCCGTCCCCACAGTGTAGGCCTACAGCTTATAGAAAGTTTAAACAAATTAAAGTTCTATATTAATAATACCACAGTGTAGGCCTACAGCTTATAGAAAGTTTAAACAAATTAAAGTTCTATATTAATAATACCACAGTGTAGGCCTACAGCTTATAGAAAGTTTAAACAAATTAAAGTTCTATATTAATAACCCCACAGTGTAGGCCTACAGTTTATAGCGTGCCCAGTCCATCAGTAGCCTACATTGTATCAACAACATTGATCACCCTAACTCTTCAAGTTTAAACAAATTAAAGTTCTACATTAATAATACCACAGTGTAGGCCTACAGCTTATAGCGTGCCCACACTACCAGCACATTGTATCAACAACATTGATCACTCTAACTCTTCAAGTTTAAACAAACTAAAGTTCTATATTAAGAATACCACATATCTAGCAAACTTAACTTCTAGACGTCGCTATTTGAAAAAATGGCGCGTCTGTAAAAGGCATGCACATGTAGGGCTTATCTGGTTAGATGCCTATTTTACGTATTTCTTTTTCAATGCAATGCCGCTATACTTTGTTATTTCCTTCCTACGGGATTTTGTTGTCACTGTTAATCCTCAGACTACCACCGAGCTATTCAGGCGATGGAGTGCCTGGCGCTGATCGGGTTCAGCCTGGGCCTGCTCACCCTGCTGCTGTACATGTGCATGGACTCCTTCAGGCGGAGAGACTTCATGCAGGCCGCCACCGCCTTCATCTTCGCCGGACGTACGGTTACTGTAGGCCTAGCGCCGCAAGCACAACGCCCAGCTAGCTTACAACTAGTCCTGCGCCTCCTTATATTAATATATGGCTATGGCGAGTCGTAAGCTAAGGCGACGTTGTACTTACAGCCCCTAGTTGTTGTTAGTGATTGCTGGTGATAAGCAAGAGGGCTTTCCCACGTTCACTCCATGTAATGATCAACTAAAACAAAATGTATGTGCTACATAATGTAACGGTACACGCTGCATTGTAGGCCTACAATTATCATCATCGTATGTGGGGAGGGGAGTGGGTAAGGCCCCATACATCTAACAGAAGTTTAAATTGAAATACTTACAAATCCAATGAAAAATGTTCTTAGACAATTGTATGAAGTCCTCCATTGAATTGTATACATCCCTCAAACATCCTTTCTTGATATAAAACTACGAGGAGACTCCACTGCCTGTGGACACGAGTCCAGCACACCGTGCACCATTCGGGTTATGCAACAACAGCAAATTGTCCAAGGCAACCTTTTAGAATCAATCCTAAATCTACACTTTTAAACCAGCATCAGTAGTGGAAATAAATATGGAAGAAAGTCACACACACAAAATATTTAGAAGGGTGATTTGCACAAGTGTGTTCGTATTGAATGTTAAAAGGCACCTGAAGTGGAAACAAGAGCACAACACTTTTAAGTACTCCAGCTCAATTGCTTAGGATCCTAGCGGATGCATGAGTGCAAGTAATAAAGATAGTACGAGAAATAACAAAACGAGGAATCCGCACAACTTGGCAGCTGAGGGACAGGATAAAAACAACTCAAGGAAAGCTGGAGCAGGTGGGCTAAATGCAAACAAGCATGCGTGGGGAACAAACTAGAATAAAACCAGGAACTCTTGATTTCCTGTTGGGTGGGGGGGGGGGGGTTAAATTTTTTGTGGTGTTTGTTTGATTAGTGGATTTGTCATTTTTGTTATTATCTTGTTAACTTTACTGGCTTTCATTTTCTTTGCAGTTGTTTTCGCGTGCATAGGATTTGGCTTATTCGGAACGAAAGACAACCGGGAGAACCACCATCCGGGTGACATCGGTTGGTCCATGGGCATCGCCATCGCTGGCAGTGTCCTCTACGGCGTGTCTGGCTTCTGCCTCGTCCTGCAGCTCGTGAGATAAACAACCATGTCCTAGATGGACGCCAGAACAAATCTTGTGAGATAAACAACCATGTCATAGATGGACGCCAGAACAAATCTTGTGAGATAAACAACCATGTCATAGATGGACGCCAGAACAAATCTTGTGAGATAAACAACCATGTCATAGATGGACGCCAGAACAAATCTTGTGAGATAAACAACCATGTCATAGATGGACGCCAGAACAAATCTTGTGAGATAAACAACCATGTCATAGATGGACGCCAGAACAAATCATTAGGCCTGCTTTCATTGTGTGTGAGAACTCAAGACAGTAGGGTAGCACATAGATAATTATTCTATGCTTTTTTCATTAAGTTAATCAAAATTTAAAAGTAAAAATATTAAACCTTCGCAAGGTTTTGAATTATGTACACTTAGATGTTTGTCGATTTCTTGGTAAAATTATTTAGTTATTGGATACAACTTACAAAAAGAATTACAATTTTTTTTCCAACGAGATGTGTCCACCTGACATGTGCTTTGTACATCAAAGAAGTAGAGAAGTTGCAGTCATCAACTTTTAACATCTAAAATAGATCTTTGTTGAAAGCTTGCTTCGCAATATCCATCATACATTGTGTGAGGATATGATTAACCTAGCTTTCAACGCAAGTGCACAAACAATTGATGGCATTCTTTCTATAATTTTAATGCATCATTATAAGCACTGTGTATATTTTAAACTCCAAATGATATTTATATTATAAGCTAACCTTTTGAGACAATGAGTTGTACACATTTTTTATTAAGCTCTTGTACTTTTTTATTGAGATCTCTAATTTATTGCTTTTTGACTAGCCAATCAAAATTTGATAGTTGAAAAAAAAATGTGTACAAAACTTTCACACAAGGCATCCATTTATTTTATATTTGATACAGTGAGCAGTGAAACTATTTACAAAGACACAATGGTTGATACATTTGATTTTATCAATGATACTCATTTGATTTATGATTAAGACATAATTATTATGAAATTCAGGCTCAGTTTTAGTGACAATGTTCAGAAACAGAAATATAGTCCAAGTTTGACTTGTATGACTTCAATGTTCAGTTTTTAAGAGGTACTGAACTCAAAAGAATTTGACACGGATCAAATGTCAATGTACTCTTTGGCCGAGCAGAAAGTTACTTACAGTTGCACCTCTGCTATCTCGCTAAAATAATAATAACACAGATAGTATCAAAATTCATGTACATCCATGTTGGTTTTATCGGTGAACTGAGTTCTAGGGTTTAAAGAATCTCAACACAGTTTTTTTAATGAATTATATTACTATCTTATTACTAACCCATGCTGTTTCTTTTGAATCCATTTACAATTTGATTCAAAATCATTTTACATAGTTGTTTATATATATATATAAGACAAGTGAGACGAAAGCTACATTAAATTATTTAGAACTTATTCAAATATCAAGCTAATCATGCTTTTTACATTTACATTCTTTTCATAATACAATCGCACATAAATGTTTATACATTGGGAAAACTACAATACCAAACACGCTCCCCAATATAATTTATGCTCACAATCATGAATGTTCAACTTGTATCACCAACATACTATATTACCATCAAATTTTTGAAGAACTGAATTTAGAAGCCCACCTATGGCAAGATTGTTAAACGTGGAAACATAATTCCCCTCAACCCCAAATCGGAACTGCACAATGACTTTGACCAACTATGGTATCAGAACACATCTGAATACATAACCAGATCAGCATCCGAATACATACCCAGACCAGCATCCGAATACATAACCAGACCAGAATCCAAATACATAACCAGTCCAGCATCTGTATACATAACCAGACCAGAATCCAAATACATAACCAGTCCAGCATCAGAATACATAACCAGACCAGCATCTGTATACATAACCAGACAAGCACCCGAATACATAACCAGACAAGCACCCGAATACATAACCAGACCAGCATCTGAATACATAACCAGACCAGCATCTGAATACATAACCAGTCCAGCATCCGAATACATAACCAGACAAGCACCCGAATACATAACCAGTCCAGCATCCGAATATGCTCCCTGTTGGAAGTTACTACTGGCAATGTTTAATGGCTTAGCTCAGCCTGTTTGGTCAGACTGAGACAATTAAAAAGGTTTTACTTAAGACAGGTAATCCAGGTTCCTAATCTCAGCCTTTTGAACGACGAGTTGTCCTGTAGGTTCAGTGCTGTCTTGTACTGCTACATAAACAACTACACTACCACGATGTATTAGAGCTATCCACACAGTTTCACTTCACGCAACAGCAACCCTCCACTCTGCTCTCAAATGAGAAGAAGAGCAAGGGGGAGCGAACCGGGTAATGTTACTGCTCCACAAGAGTAATTTTCTTATGATTCCTTTACGCTTGCTGTGCCTATTTTTATTCCTTCCGTTTATCTCAAGCTTTGTGCTGATATTTTGTGTATACACATATATACTGTATCTTCTGCATGGTGCTAATATTAATATTTCTAGATTTTTTTACCATTAAGTATCCATATACATGGTGAGCTTACTGCAAGAAAAAAAAAAACACGGCCTTTTTAAAGACTTTTTAATGGATTGCAGGGAAGCAAATACATACATGTATTATTTTTTCTGTTTCATTCTAATTTTATGCTTTGAGTGTTCAAATAAAGTGTTTTCATATACTCTTTTAAATTCTGTGAGGCGTCGCCTTTTTATTAGCCATAAAAAGGAAAGAAAAGCATGTGTGAAGAATAGAAGTACACAAGAGACAAGGAGGGCCAGAGGAATTAAGAGAGAGAGGGGGGGGAGGGAGGGTGTTTGAGTTGGTTTTGTGAACGGACCCCAAGACTGATGTCTGCCAATTTTCAATTTTATGTGCAGAGAGAGAGAGAGAGAGAGAGAGAGAGAGTTTTATGTGCAGAGAGAGAGAGAGAGAGAGAGAGAGAGAGAGATAGAGAGAGAGAGAGAGAGAGAGAGGGAGAGAGAGAGTACAAGATGCCCTGAAGCTAAAGCGGAGATATTAAGTAAAGAGTGGGAGTACAAATTTTAAAAAGCTTTACGGATTGAAATGTCTTCTTAAGAAACTTCAATCAAGGAGCAAAAAAGTATGATCATGAAAAAAGGCAAAAAAAAAGAAAAAGAAATACACCTTGTATTTTTTTTTAATTATGCATAATTTATATTACAGAACAAACACACACACAAAAAAAAAGAAAAAAGGAAATTAATTGTCTTTAAAAAAATTACACATAATTTACGTTACAGAACAAAAGGTAACAAATGTACATATATTTTCAATGTGGTCATCTTTATTTCCCCATACCAAAAAGTTCCCAAAAATTTTCATAAAACTCGTATTAAAATATGAATCTCACAGCCATAGACAAAACTTGGAAGTTGAACCAGTGATAAATAATAATTTACAAATATATATAAAAAACACATGCATTCATTATAATACAGAAAAGATCCTTTCGACTACTTTATTTGAGTTTACTATACTATAACACAAAAATGAAATCAAAAATTCGTATGACATTAAAAAAAGCAGGTGTGGGGAGGTCTACTCCATATTCAGTGGAATAAACATTAGATAGACGTATTGGGCACAAGATTGAAAATTTTAGCTCAGTGGGTTAGTGCTTTGATTTTGTAAAGAATTCTTTAGGAAAACATGGGAACGACTGAACAAAAATTATCTCCACTTTTCTATTAATATTAATACATGGAATCGTAGGAGGGTTACAAATTAAAAAACTTGCCTCATATAACTTAAGAAACTGAACTTATTTCATAAATAAATGTAGTGTCTTCAACTTGTGACAAATATGATATTTTCAAACTATTTTTACTTTTTGGAAAAATAGACGAGTTACAGCATAAAGGTTTTGGCAAGAAATAAAAGAATGTCAACAAAGACAAGTATATCACAGTTTGTGAGAAAGTGAGCAAATTGTGGATAAATAATCAATAGTTTTCAATGTAATCAAGTAAAAAATGAAGGCAAAAATGATTCATTTACAAACAGATTGACCCATTTTTTTCCTTATAAAACCAGCATGTGAAGTGAATCAGTGGAATCAGTGGACGGTTGAAGGAAGAAAGAAAGCTCTTGAGAAATCCAATCCTGTACAGACGCCCATATAAAACCTCCGTACGAATAAAAGTGCTAAGGCAAAAAAGTGTGAATTCTCTCCCGAAATTAAGACGGTACCATTTCATTTCCATGTGTACTTGTTCACACACAAAAATATGTTCGCAATTTGTACAACAGTTAAAAACAAAAACAAAAACTTATTGTGATATAGTTCTGATTCTGAATGGAAAGCTTTGCCCTAGTTTCATTGTCTACATTTTGCTTACTTTATGTCCTAAAACTTTTGATTTGTTTTACAAAAACACCTTGTAGATTTAAAACATAACCAAAAAAGCAAAGACATAATGAAAGTAAACATATCTTGAAATGACATTCAAGAGAAACCAATAAAACATGACTGATTAAAACAGGGATTGGCTACAACTGTGCCTTGTTTCAGTCCCCGCTTTTTCTTGCTTTTTGTCTTTATTGGCGCATACCCACAGGAACAGAGCTTTAACAAGCACCAGAGGGTTTTAACAGAAGTCATTGGCGGGAACAACATGAATCCACAGCAAGATAGTGATACTCAAGGGACATTCCACTCAAAGATAAAGACGATGTTTAAAAAAACACAAAATAAAATAAATGAATATAAACCATTCCTTGGACAAGAAAGGCCAACCTAAACATTGTCCTCACCCCTGTTATTTCCCATTTCAACTGCATCTTATGAACTGGTCTTAGAATTTGGCATCTTTGACTTGAAAAACAGTATTGGATAAACGAACTCTTCTTTTGCAATAAACAAACATAATCTAAACATGTGATGTTTTTATATGCATATAATGAATAACTTTTTTCTAATCAGGAAGATACATTGAAAGGATCAACAATTTAATAGAGGAACTTATGAGCCAATATTTGCTTTGATGGGTAAAACCCCATAATGCATTGTAATATCATTGTGGTAGTACATCTAGTTAAGACAAGAATGATCCAGTTTGTTTAAAAGTATGAATAGCACATGACAGCTACTCTATGTAATCTTATAACATGAGGCTACATGCAGAAAAAAGCATTTAAAAAAACAAAAGCACTTTAATTACAAAGACAAACAGCCCGTCTTTACAGAGAGAATTGAGGGGTGATCCTTGATGTTTTTAAACATAAAAATACTTCTTGAAAAATGTGTGGGTAAATCTTTAAATTACTCCTTAATCACAATATTTTATATCATTGTATTTGAGTGTTTTCAGCTAATGTTTGGAATGAACATTTACAGTAGTTTGGAATATTAATCAGAACTTGTTAAAGGAAAGTTCATTTTTTAACAACATCCAACCCCTAAAACTCATTGTCAAAGTGTTAGGTGTTATTATTCCCAATAAGTCCTTGTCTCAGTTTTGCAACGATCACTTAGATACATGCATCAAAGAGACCAACTTTAACTCTGATTAAAGACATTGTTGTTCATCAAGGGTTGTTTTTTTTTCTTTCTTCATTTGGTTGCCTATTTCTGTTTTGGTGAAGCTGCCCCTTTAGCCTTGGTAGGGGGCGATCTAACTTTAGCGGCCTTGCCTTTGGCGGCGAGGCTTGATGATGATGATGATGATGATGATCCTGGGCTCACTGCGCTAGAGGATGCGCCCGAGGCTTTGGCAGCTGGGGATTTACCCGAGGTCCCTTCGGCTTTGGGTGGTGATGACGATGCTGATGCACTCTTGGTACTTTTGCTGCACAGATCTGAATTTTCTTGGTCAATTCTAGCATGCTCTTTCTTCACGATTGCTTTAAGTTCGTCCTAAGAAAAGAAAAATTTTGTCGAGAGATATTTCAAGCCAATTTTAACCAAGCATTTTTTTTCCATTAAAATTACAAATTGTTTGACAAATTACGTGTCTAGAGGCAGAAAAGTGTAACTGCGCTACCTAAATCATGGCAGTTAGAATAATATGCCTCTCACCCGATAAGATACACATGCAATGAAAAGAAGGGGAGAAGTTCCTTTACGAATGTTTCACATATTTTGTTTCTCATTAGGGAAAAAAAACAAACAATAACAAATATATGTTGAGCTTGTATTTGAGCCATATGAGCCTAATAGTTGTAAAAGCAATCTTTTGTCTATGCATACAAGATCTGCTTTTACGGGATGACCATACTGCTGCTATCCTCATACAATGAGAAGCTTGAAAAACATTTTGAAAAATTCAATACATTTAACCACACAAATATACAGATTCAAAATTACGTGAAATAAATATGTATCAGGACAAAGATAAAACAATCACTTTTTAAATGAGCTGATGAGCAACAGTGAAAAGAAATTTTTGTTAAATGTTCACGTGTAATGAACCAACAACTGTAAGACTAAGAGCCACTCACCCCCCATCCCAGCAAGTCTGCAAGCTCCTGGCATCCTTCATCGCAGGTCGCACCTTTAAAGACGTCTCTGGGGACAAGAATTGTACATCACTCATCGCCCTTCAACACAACAAGAATTGTACATCACTCATCGCCCTTTAACACAACTAGAATTGTACATCACTCATCGCCCTTTAACACAACAAGAATTGTACATCACTCATCGCCCTTTAACACAACTAGAATTGTACATCACTCATCGCCCTTTAACACAACTAGAATTGTACATCACTCATCGCCCTTCAACACAACTAGAATTGTACATCACTCATCGCCCTTTAACACAACTAGAATTGTACATCACTCATCGCCCTTCAACACAGCAAGAATTGTACATCACTCATCGCCCTTCAACACAACTAGAATTGTACATCACTCATCGCCCATGTAACACAACTAGAATTGTACATCACTCATCGCCCATGTACACAACTTAGTCCTAAATGTTTCCTTTTTTATTGAAATTAATAGAGAAAAAAAATGGTTTCATTTCAGCATGCAAGTGCCTATAAAGAATACCATCTTTTTCACATTAAGTTTTACTAGTGTCAAATAGGCTTAACCTACTTGTAAACTAAAGTAAAATCCAATTTGTGATGCTTCAGTATTAGTGGTGGTGTATGAAGAAAAAGCCAGACAGCATAAAATGACCCAGAGTGATGAAGAAATAGAATGGTTATAATTGTACATAAACATCATTTTGTTTGCAAGTTGAAAAAAAAAACATGCAAAAAAAACACCATAATTATGTACTTGTAACAATGTAGGCTAAATAAATTAAAAATTATAAAGTCAGCTAAGGCCACAATGATGAACCCATAGTTAAAAGGGGATATAATAGAATATCGATTTCTTCATTGCAAATAACTGAACGAGTTGCATTCACACTAGGGGTAAAAAAAAAAAGCAAATAACTTTCTATAAAGGAAACTTGATTTATATCTAAACTTTATTTACACTGAATACAACACATGGAATGTCAGTTGAAGTTCGATTATCCCTTCGTTTTCTGTCTTTACTGTATTATTGCACTCTTGTTTCCAACTTTTTGCATTAACTATTTTTCCTACCTTGAAAACTCGATTTTTATTCTTCTCTTGTTTATTTTAAAACAATACATGTCCTTTTAGTATTTCGACAAATCATGATTCATAGCAAATTAATTTGGACATACCGATAGTTGTCTTCCCCATCAAAATTGAAGCCACCACCTCCAAAGAACAAAACAGTGATTGGATGTGCCTGCAAGAAAAAGACGCATTAAATAGGAATTAAAATAAAAACACTTCCCCCCATGATCCAATGTTTCATTCAAAAGCTACTTGACTTTTCAAAAACTCATAGTCCTGCTTTCAAACATTACATTTCAGATGCATGACTGTCATTTCATTATTGATGTGATTATTCTCAACCACGGGGTGCGAATAACCAAGTTTAGTTTGAGAATAGTAAAAACCCTTCCAAATTTTATTCTCACCCCCCTTCTCAAAGATACACCTTTAGACAGTATTGAAATGATATGTTGATTGTTTTTCCTCGATAAGGTCTATAGTGTCTCTGATTTATTATATCTAGATCTATTTTTAAACTTTATAGTAAGGGAGAAATTTAAAACTCTCCCTTTTGAATCTCACTAACTTTGCACTCAATTTCTTCTTTCTCCTTCCAAATTTAGAGCAAGACTTCTAGTTATTGTATTCTCAAATTTCAGCTAGATTTAGGATCAAGAACGACATCTGAACATGTGTGGTATGGAAAGACTTGGATGCACTATTTTAATGATGAAATTTATTGGATTTATGAACACAACAAAAAGAACTAGTGATGGAAGTAAATCCTCACTCCACTGGAACCTTTCTCCAGATTGATGTACAGCCTTGGAGTCTCAGCCGGGACGCTGTGGACCAAGGTAGAAAGCAGGCTTTGTTGATCAAGTTTTACAATGAATAGAAACAGGTCTAAACTAATTACAAACATGTTAGACATAAAAAAACATCCAAAGCTGCCTTGTAGTCTTTCATCTTTTCCTACTTCCTGCCTTTTTAATCTCCATTAAATTTTACTGGAAAATATTATCTACAAAATTATTGTGTACAGATAAGAAGTCTGTGGTTAGTTAGGTTTCTGAAGTGTTCAGTGATATATTAAGCAAAATGAATATACTTATTAGAGCCGCAATTGCTGCTTATTGCAAACAGAAACATTCTGTTCTCAATGTTCTTCTAACAAAGCGAGTGCACATGCAAACAAAATGTGTTGTTAATGTTAATAATAGCAAGTCCGTGTTAAAAACACTACGTGCAGCTGGATTCTAGAAATCAAAACAAGAATCTTCTTGATTTATGAAAGTGACGTCACAAAAACACTAAGTAAAAACCAATATGTTTAGACACAAGTTTTAAGTCACAACTAAAAGTATTGTGCAAGAAATTAATTAACTTTGAACTATCATGAAGCAATTTTAATAAAACTACCATCATTTTTCCACTGTACACAGACTTTCAAAATAAAAGAAACTGTGAACAACTTGGTTATGCGTTGAAACTAACATTAAGAAAATTAGTATTTCAAACCAAGATTATGTTTACATGAACAAAATTAGTATTTCAAACCAAGATTATGAAAAAAAAAAAAACTTGTTATATTGGTGGGAAAACAAAACAGGTTACCCTTTGTTGAAATGTTGGCTACAAAGCCCTAATTTAGATCTACATCTTAAGTCTAAAATTAGCTATTTATAATTAATTTAATTTAAAATTAATGAAAAATATCTGTACAACAAGGTTTGTTTGACATGGGATGAATAGACTTTATGTGATCTTCAGCAACTGATATTCACGATTGGACATAACAAATATTTTTTATTACATATTATCAAATATTTCATGTATAGGCTCTATGGAGTTGTGTGTAGATATGTGTGCACAAAGACAAACTGTTTTTTAACCTTGAGTGTTAATTTTCTAATTTTTCTATGTTCATACGTTATTAATCCCAATTGTGAAATTTCAAAACAAACGCCTTAAAGCAGTCAAAATGTGCAGCTAGCAATGAACATTAAACGCAGAAAACAAATTCAAAGATATAAAACCCAAAAGCCAAATTTTACCGAATTGACAAACTGGCAAAAGGTTGAACTGCTAATGAGGATCCTAGAATGATCAGTAAATCACAGGCATCCATGTCCTGTAATAGGTTACATTCAGCTCACAACAGGTTATTTTTTTTTACTTGAAATTAATTAAGTTGCTTTAAAATTAAAAAGGTCTGGATCAAAAGTTTCAAAATACAAATATAATTGTAAGTCCATGGATGAGTTCCAAGCCAGGAATGGAGCCAGATGAGCCAAAATGAGATCAAACTGTTCATTCATACTAAAATGATGCACACTGCTCCAGTCCTGTCACTGTCATCGAATGAGTCCTAACCCGAGTCTTGCCTGGAACTGACTGCTTCCCTTCACAACCATCCTCATATCCGCCTCCACCTATCACTAGCTTCCCTTCACAACCATCCTCATATCCGCCTCCACCTATCACTAGCTTCCCTTCACAACCATCCTCATATCCTCCTCCACCTATCACTAGCTTCCCTTCACAACCATCCTCATATCCTCCTCCACCTATCACTAGCTTCCCTTCACAACCATCCTCATATCCTCCTCCACCTATCACTAGCTTCCCTTCACAACCATCCTCATATCCTCCTCCACCTATCACTAGCTTCCCTTCACAACCATCCTCATATCCTCCTCCACCTATCACTAGCTTCCCTTCACAACCATCCTCATATCCTCCTCCACCTATCACTAGCTTCCCTTCACAACCATCCTCATATCCGCCTCCACCTGTCACTAGCCTCAGTGTTTACTCTACAGCAGAGATGTGCACCGCTCTAAGTCTAGTGGGGGAATGTCCATGTTCAGAGCAGCAGTGACAAGAACTAATATTTTCCACTACTAGAGAAAAAGGCACAGGGCACAGGGAACTAAGGCTTCTAAGGGACTATATAGTTATGTTGGTAAATTCTAAGAAAATTTCTTTTTCGAAGAAAAAATATTTTGCACAATTAATGGACTTGAAATTATCAGAGAATATCAAGTATATGAATTCATAGTCTTTAATCTCTAGCTTCAATTTGGTAAACTATTTTTTTTCTTCTGAAAATTGGAAACAATCATTCCTATGCCAATTTCATAGTCATATATAATATCTCATTTCTGTATCATACTATAGCGTAAAAAAATTAATTTTTATAATTAATTAAAATCTCTCAAAAATATTCTTAAAGGTACATAAAATACAATTAGGAGAAAATTAAATAAAATAAATTAGGGGATATAAAATAAGGGCCCCTATGCAACTCTCACGATTATATTTCAACCTTACCACGCTGAATAAAAATTGTAACTGATACGCTTAAGTTGATGGTAATTTTGTATGCAACTGATTTTACGACGTTTGCGTAGTTACGTTAACCCTTTCACGAGGCGGCACTAGACAGTCTAGCTTTGACCAGCACAGCACTCATTGATGTGTTAGGGTAAAACTTCACCACTTTTCCCAGCAGGGAATAATAGGCTTTATATTGGTTAAGCTAATGGACATTTCCATTGATCCAGCGTGACTTTTCAGACACACCCCCAAACACTGCACAAACATAGACAATTTGCTGCTGGTGCCGTTACATTAGATCTAGGCGTATAGACCATGAAATTTCATAAATTTTGGTTGTAACTATTAGCTAAATCTGGCTCCACACCCAAGTTAAGGTGTAGATCTAGCCTCAGGTTTGAGGCAGTAGAAGACGCCAATTTACTCTACAAGAATTATTAACAAGAACACCTTTCTGTAGCGTTTAATGCATTGAATAACTTTCAGAAAGACTAGAAATTACTAAAAAAAAACATGTTATTTGTACATTTTCGCTTTGTTGTTTTACTAGACGCATTTTCAAAAATTGAGTCTAGAGGTATTCAAGATGGCGTCCGAATTGACTCGTTTGTTGCTTTTATGAGGCACTGAGCTATAAGAAAAGCAATGCGGTGATTGGATATGTATTGTCTTTACGGCTGTACAACAGATTTTTTCTAACTTAGAGATGAAGACAAACTTAGTGATTGAAGGTGCCAGTTGCATCAAACTTAGCGTGCTGAGAGCTGCTTACGACATAAGGTACTAAGCTAATGTAGAGTTGCATACGGGCCCAGACATGTCATATTTATTATTAATGATAAGCACAGAGGCATATAGAACATAGGCCTTGATGAACATTGAAAAAAAGAATATGCCAATAAGTTAAATATATTTGTCAGCATTTTCATTATTCAGACCCTGATCTTCAATTTTTTTTTACAAAGTTTGAATTTGTTATAATTCCATTTTCATCATAAAAATTTTTAACTTTACTGACTTTGGTAAGTGACTAATAATTGGTTTTCAAATTAAAAGAAAAATTATTAATATTTTTAAAGAAGATGTAATATTTTGGTATTGAATGATTCCTTTCAGTTTATGTAACATATGTATGTTTTGAGTAATTTGTGCACTAGCCCTTCCTCAATTACCTCAAAAGGTAGAAATATGTAAACAAAAAGATTACTCATGACCAAAAACCTATAAGGTATTGCTTTTTCTACATTTTTTTTGTAATATCACAATTTATTCAAGGAAGGAAAATGAAGATACAACTGTGAGTAGCCATGCAAGGATATCACCAGGAACAAGGAGGAAAACATAAATTAAAAAAAAAAAAAAGAAGTTCAAGTGTGTAGAGCGTATGGTACAAAGCAAGAGTTTAAGAGTTTGACATGCAGTGATTGAGGAGAATGACCCTAAGACCCTAAGATGCTCAGATTTACCGACTGGTAAGGGAGGCAAAAGGTTGCACCATGAGGGAGGTACCCGTCACTAGCAACAGGTCACATTTCTTAAAGTCCTGAAAAAGAATGTAATAGTACACATGTACAGTTCCCAAGAGGACTTCACAGCTAAGTCTTTACTCTGGAGAAATATAATGATAAAGAGAGGAATGCGAATAACTTAGCAACTGAGGGACACAATAAATCAAACACAACTAGAGTTTGAAAAATTAAACATTTCGCCTTTAATGGCTTCATTGTTCTGATGAAGCCATTAAAGGCGAAACGTTTCCATGTATTTTTCTAACAATTTCGGCACTTCCGAGCAAATCCTTTTGGCTGCACACCGATATTAAGTCTGCTATTAGTCCCCGAAAATTCTTTGACCTCAGTAACCTACACGTTTGAAATAATCAGGTGAAAGGATGCTGGATTGGAAGAGTTAAAAAGCGACAGTATGAAGGCATGGATTTCAAAAGCTGTACTTGATTGAATAAAGGAAAAGAGCAATTCCATTCATTCAAATTAATGATCTTTAGTTTAACAATGACCCAAAGAGCTTTAGGATTACTGTTAATTCAAAAGTGCACTTTCTGCTTTACACATTAGTGTTGTCTCTCAAATATTAATTGTCTACAGTGGATACAGGTTCAAACTTGACAGCAACAACTGATAACATTAACTAAAACATATCAAAGTGATTGATTTTTTAAAGGTTTTAATCTAGTAATACTCTTATATTATACTATATAAAAATTATATAAAAGTGCCAATTTTTTTTTTTTAGGTAACTGCAAGACGTTCAGCCAAAAACATTTTTGAACAATTTTCCTTTGTTTCAATGAACATTATTTTTATTTCCTTAAACTAATTAATGTTTAGGTTAAAAAAAAAAAGAAAATATATATTTTGTCCAATGAACAGTATAAATCTTTATTAAAAAAATATATTTGGTTAGAATTATCAGCGTTTAGACCTACCTCATTCACCGCTGCTGCAAAGCGCTGAGGTAGACTCTCACCGAAGAATACGATATCTGGTAAGGAAAAGTTGTGTAGACGACGTTATTTCAAGAAGTCTGTACTACAAGTGTAATATAATATATACTCAGTATACACAATCTTGTGGACCCGCAAAGTGTTTGATGGATCTGTTTGTTTTACTTATAGAATGTAGTCAGTGAAATCATTAGATATTTGAAGTGAAAGTTTCATTATCGGTTGGAAGAATAAAAAAGAAAAAGGTAAAACAATTTTTATAAGAGCTGTTCCTTTAAATTTATAAATTTTTTTTTTAGATTCAATCAAATGCTATAGCAGTGGTTATAGCACTCCTGTAATCAATAAGCATAAAAAGTAGTACCTCACACAGCACAATATTTCCTGATCACCACAAGATAAAGAAAACCTTCATGTTGAAAACGGCTCACCTGGCTTCACCACACCACCACAACCCGCACGAGTACATTTGGGGATTTTGTCCGCGAATATCTCATCTGAAAAGTAAATAAATACTATTTGTTGAAACAAAGAAGACAAAACAAAAATGAAAGCAACCCCTCAAACAAAAACAAAAAAACAGGAGCTTTCAATGTCATAAAAAGTTATGATGAATGTGAAACCACACCAAGCTAATTTTTTTTTTTTAAGTAAATTTGAAGAAGCCAGACATAGGAATAAGTTATATAATTAAGTTCAGAGAAAAAAAAAATAAACGCATAAAAACTTTTTGAGTCTTATTTTTCCACTCATTTTTGGCTGTTGACTATGCTAGTACATGACTTAATATAGTGTAGGAGGGTCACACATTTTCAAGTGTTAAAGCAGTGGTGCCAACTGGATCATTTTTTTCTCCTGATTTTCTAGTGCACAGCAGCATATTGGATTACAAAACATAGCGCTTGAACAGACTTTTTCTGAACTTTTTTTTTTTTAAACCACAAATCCATAAATTTACAGAAAACTGGCAATACTGTTAAAGGACTTTTCAACAGACCTTTTATCCAGTCCTGTGCAAATTCCTTGTGGCATTCCAAGCAATGAGATGTGTGGAATGTTCCATGTGCTTCGATGAGTTTTTCTGGATCAAGGCCCGCCACTCTTTCCAGTGTGTCAATATTCTAAAAATAATTATGACAGTATAACGTAAGCATCAAAGCTTAACAGAAAAGATATAAGTCTCAACTTAAACCAACGTTTTTGATACATCAAGTTCAATAAATGTGATTAGAAAAAATACAGACATAGACCATTTGATGGAAACCTAAATGGCGTTAAAACCAGATAGAGGGGGAGAACTAATGTTTTCTTTCTTATAAATCCATTGGTTTTTGTTTTTTTTATGTTGGTTGAAGTTTAGTATTTCAATCTGCTTTTATTTTTATTTGTTTTGTTTTGCTTTTGCGGTGGCAAATTTTTTTTTTTAATTTAAAGGTTAATAAGAATAAGTTACATTGTTTTCCTACAAGCTAAATTTAGCCATAGAGCTGGTATTTCACTTACTTGAGTATAGTGTCTCAGTAATTTGCCCTTGTCATCTAGCATCTTTATGAAATAGTGGCACAGTGTCGGCTATGCACAGTAAAGAGAAAAAAAATAATAATATATATATTTGATAATTTCTTTACTAATGTGTAATAAAAGATAGACCTTAAATATATATATACATTAACCTCAAGCCCAGGAAAGGAATAAACTTAACTCAACAAAAAAATTAACACACACGCTAACCTAAATCAACATTGCTTTCTAATTAATAAAATGTGAATATAATAATGCTAAAAAGAAGAAAATAATAACTGTATATATAGATAATGGAAAATTTGAAACAGAGTATCATTTGCACAATTGTAGAACGATTCCATGTTAAAGGTCCTACCTTGAAGGATCCAGGATACAACTCTTTGGCTAAAACAAAGAATGGCTTGGGATTCTCCTGAAACAACAATTGTACACAAAGACAACATTTTGACAGTTTAGAGCTTGACGGTTGTTGATCTTTAGATAGTTTTAAACAATGAAATCCAAAAGCTAACCATAAGAAAGAAGATATTTCTCTTCATTTTTCAAAAGTTGTCAAATATTCCTGAAATATGATTGATCATGTATCTAACTCACTCAAACTTGAATTCAATATGGAAATATTATACTCTATTCTGGGAGAGAATGATGTTTAATGATCATTAAAATATTCAACACGTGACAAATCTAAACCAAAAATTGAATTTTTATCTCTACAAAACGTGAACTGTTGTCTGAGACTATGATCAAGCATCCAAATCTGAAACGTCATTCACTTCAAATAATCACATGTTATAACAGGCATAGTAATCATTTGACTCTTAAATATGCATGCATTTGCAGTGGAAAAAACTATTAGGTCTACCTTGAAAAATTCTATGTCGAATATTGCTTGAGGAGATGGAAGATCATAAGATGCCAGATTATCATAGAGACCAGTGCCAGGTGAGCGAAAGTCAGGAATACCAGCGGCTACATCAAAAGTTCAAGAAAAGTATTACTTAACTCATAATTTATCAAGACGAGACAAAATGTTACCTTCTACGGGAAAACAACAGTCAATATTTCGGCAGTGATTTGAATAATTTATTTTTTCGGGTGGGACAAAATAAAGAAAAAAATGATACGGTAAATTAAAAAGTTACTTAAAGAGAATATCTAGTAAGAAAACAAAACCTTAATAAAGACATGAGTGTGGTTCTCTGTCTCTGCATAAAAAAGAAGAGGAAATGGTGATGCTTAGGTTCAATTCAAAGGTAACACTGATTGAAACAATGGATATTCTGGATTTCTCAAACATGAAACAATTAATGTTCTCATAAATCTCTGATGATAGAGTAAGAAACTAACTGTGCATAAGTACATATTTCAAATTCTAATTTTCCCTTTAATCAATCTTTGTCAACTGAGTCATTATATATTCTACCGAATGCTTTCACGGAAAGAGGCATAGTATATTCAATCACAAAACATAATCCCTTGACAGACCATTACTCAACTCTGATATGCCAACTTCATTTTACTGAAACTTAGAGAATTTACCGGAAAATGGCATCACTGATTGATTTATCATAAGAAATCAAGATTGAAGAGAGGGATCACTTACCAAAGAGTATTATGTCTTTAAAAAATATATTATTTGAGACCAGAATGTAAGCCTTATAATTGTAATACAATTTCAAAGATCTTGAATGGAATGCTTACACGTTGATATTCCTGCCCCAGCCATTGTGATGATATTTTTAACTTTATCACTTGCTAAATACTTAGCAATGCCCTCAAATGTCAATTCCTCCAAGACACAAGGGGGGTTTTCTTTGATGCCCAAATGGCGAGCCAAAAAGTCACTCATAGACTGCATGCTAGCTAAAACAAAAGTAAATCAATAATTTTTTTTATTATTTCACAACATACAATCAAATTTTAAAACTTTATTTATTTTTAAGCTTCTTGGGTGTTCTTTGGTTATAGGTGAGCCAGTGAGTAAAAATGTTATTCTTTATCAAATGCAAAATTTCAAGGTTTAGGACTTAGCAGCAGCAGCAAAAAATGTTTCACAGAGAACTGAGTTTAAACATGAGAATAATTATTAACTAATACGTTTTTTACAAAATGTCGAATATAAATAAATATATAAAAAAATATATATATTCAAAAATGTGTAAAAACATTGG
Source organism: Elysia chlorotica (assembly GCA_003991915.1). Classification (NCBI taxonomy): domain Eukaryota; kingdom Metazoa; phylum Mollusca; class Gastropoda; family Plakobranchidae; genus Elysia; species Elysia chlorotica. Next base: position 23,347 of record RQTK01000688.1, on the reverse strand, counting down.
TAGAAAAAATAATGCTTGATGAAATATTAAAGGAAGTAACCATATGATTGTGCATATCAACTACAAAGGGATCACGATGTCTACAAATATTATCTATAGAGTAAAAATAAGTTCAAATTTTAAAAAACAGATGTGTCAAGATTTTGCTTAAACAAGACATAAGATGTAATTTCCAATAAAATGTACCAATGGTCTTGACTACAAACAGGATGTTTCCCTCGCTGTTTCCAAGCTGTGCTGATACAAGCGCACGCAGGACCAGTGTACTCCACAGACATGCTGCAGGTTCATGCGCCATCATTGACACTTCAATGTCGTTTCTTTTCTCATTGTTTAACATCCAACGCTTTTTTTTCTTTCTGCTCACCCAATTCATTAATAGATGCTACAGTTTTCTATGTGGAAATTAATCTCAGTTAAACTAAAGGTTATGTCCAGTGATGTAAAATGCATGTTTGTCTAGGCCCAAATAATGCTTAATGCTGAACTTGGGGAGTTCTTGTACACGATGAGGCTAAGACAACTAAAAAGGCAGATCCTTATGCAACCACATTGCATCATCTACATACAAATATAAATTTATAAGCATGAATTTTAAGCAACAAAATGCCCAAAACAAGCGTTAAAATTTGTTTGTGACAATATAAAGGATCACTTATAAGTCAAAAATCAGATTGGAAGATTACATACCAGAGAAACTAGTTGTATCCTGCAAAAAAATAAAATAATAAATAATTAAATAGTGCTGATAACAGTTAAAACAGTCAAAAGTAGCATTTAATTTTTATAGAATGACAATCAAATTTATCACTCAACTCTACAAAACACATGATTTAGTCTTTTTAATACATCATTCAAAATGTGTTGGTGTTTTCACTACATTTTTGTACCTCCCAACTCACACAAAGCAATAAGTTCAAGTACCTGTGGCTTTGCTGGGCTGGATCCCCCCTCTGCCAATCCTGCATTACCTTTCATTGAAGAAAATAAACATGAAAAAAGATAAGAGCAGGATATAACAATACAAAGTGTTGTTAAATAATTATTTATTCAACCATTTTTTTTTTTTTTTTTTTTTTTAATCTGAGAAAGTCAGAGAGCTCTTGTCAATATCACAAGATTACAATAAAACACAAATTCAATTGATTTAGACATCCATATATTACTATCCTAGTCTTCTACATAACATCACCCTATGGGCTAATAAACCCAATTTGAGAGCTGATTCACAGGCTTTCATGACAAATAGGAAATTACAATAGAATATATAAATTTTGGTCTATGAGGGGCCACTACAATTCTTAACATTAAATACGGGATATAATTTCTACTATTGCAAGCTTACCAGAATATTCTTCATTTTTCTCCTCTTCCTTCTCCTCCTCCTGAGAAAAAATTACATCAAAAGGACTAATCTAAGTAAAATTGAGGAAAACATTGGATAAATGGGGTACAAGTTGTTTAAACCTGTCAAAATTTCCAGAATTCTACACCAGTCTGGGCAGGGCAATAACTCTTAATCTTCTGTGAGCCTGATTTGTGACTCATGTATAATATTTCAGTAAAATATCCAGTATCATATTTCATGGTCTAATTTTTTTTTAAAGAGATAAAAATCTTACATTTTTATTCATTCATACATATCATATTATAATTACTATGCAACCAGTCTAGTATTTAAGTATTAAATAATTATTCTAATACACATAATTTATAAAAAATTTTCATTCAACAATAACTATTGTGTATCTAAAGTGCTGTATAACCAGTGTAATATAAAATATTCTCACTGTTTATAAATAAATATCTATGTACATATTCTACATTTTTTATACATTTTCTTATATGTTTTAAATACATGTAATAATTATTTTCTGTCTACTTTTTTGTAGTCCATGTAACCACAAAGTGACAATGGCCATTGTCCTTGGAGGGAAAAGTATATATCTTAACTTATCTTATTGTTTCATTCGGATTCTCAGACATATATTGTGCAAGAATTGACAACCACAATAGAATAACCCGAAAGTTAAGTTGATATGCATGAATCAATCATCTGTTAAAAATAAAACATATTAAATCTGAGCCCATAAATAATAAAAATGTTACTTCCGTCACAAAAGGACACTAAAAGTAACCAATTATTTTGTGTCATTAGGTATCAATTTTTTTTACAATAAAATAATGTTTTGTGTGTTGTAAGGTTTTTAGAACATGATCGACTTCTAAGTAACAATATTTCCTGAGATTAATTCCTAACTTATTGTGGCACACTTGATTAAACCAAAATTTGAAAATCAGCCAAAGTAATAATTCTGTAGTGGATGAGTTGTGTTAGGTTTGCCTAGATGTCTTAGCCCAGAGAAGTGTGATGTCAGTGATTTGGGTGTGAAACTCTTTTCGGTGGCTGTAGATTCAGACAGTCTTGGAGTGTCTTTTGTCTTGAGTGAATCAACATCTAACTTGGGATACGAGATTGCCTTGGTTGCTGATGGGGCATAGATTTAGACCTTGACTTTCACTAGTACTACTAATTTTGCTGCTACAGTCAGTGCTCTTGGCGCCCGAATACAACTATTCCAAACCAATGCTTTAGCAGAATCTTGCATTGTACTCCAAAAGATATTACATCTCAAAACCAGTATAAAATCATTAAAATGGAACGATAGAAGACCTTAAAAAGGCACAACACAAAAAGATTTATAAAAAAACAACAACACAAAAAAAATGCCGCTACTATTAATGGTGGGAGATGTCAGACTAGGATCAAGTTATGCTTTGGATGAGGAGTTTTAATTTTAACAACTGTAGCGTTGTTTTCTTCTGTCAGTTCATTGAATTACTTTTTCTTTTTTACACAAATGAGTTTATTTATCACAAATTAAATGATAAGATTAATCAATGACCTACCTTTTTAAAATCTTTCTCACTCATGGTCTCAAGATAAAGCTCGCTAGATTTCTTGATAAAAAACAAAACAAAACAAAAACAGAAATTGGTTCATTGAATATGAATAATTTTGAAGTTTAAAAACCAAAACAAAAAAAAAATAGAAAAAAAAGAAAGGGGAAGACATGAGGGATTGTGCTGGACGTCGCAAAAGCTTTTGACAAAGTTATCACATCCTCTTGGTCCACAAACAAAAAAAACTATGGTATTACAAGCCAAGTAAATAGGTGCAAAAAGGAAACAGATAGTCACCAAAGACAATTACAAGCAGACCTGAATCAGGATGCCCTCGCTGTCTAGGAACAGAAGTAGAAGAAAAAGACAAAGATGAAGAAGTAGACAAAGAAGAAGAAGAAGAAGAAGTAAAAAGGAAAAGAAGAAGAAGAAAAAGAATAGGAAGAAAAAAAAATGTAGGGCCCTATAGATTATTCAGTATATATATATATATATTTATTTTCTTCTTTAGACAATGGGAATCTTTGCTTGATAAACCCAAGTGTTAAATAAAATGAGTCACCCAAAAAAAGGGACAAATGCATTAAATTTAAAATAGTCCAACATCTAGATCTAGATCTTAGTATAGTTTCATTTACTGCATGTCAGCTTTATTAACTTAAGTGTCATATTGTGTCCATGATGTCTAAGACAGTTTAAAAAAAACCCTTGTTGAGTAGAAATCTCGTACTATTATATCTAGCAACTTTCCTTTTCTCTGACCCTAGGATAGAACATCGTCTTTCGACGCAAAAGGTCCGTGTTCGAACCCTGGCGATTTTGCTCCCTACTAGTTCGGTCGGTGTCGTGACCGGAGTCATGGCATCCCCGTTCTGTCTTATGTGTGGCAGCACATAAAATTGTCAGACGTTAGTCTTTGGGCTCGTCTACAATATATAGCCTATTGTAGTGCTGATGTTGGACATTAAACCAACTCAACTCCTTTTCTCTGCTTTGTTAAAGTATATACGTCGTTAGCCTGAATAGTTATCTATCAGATCAGATTCCCTACCAAGTAGTTTGCAGACTAGAGTGCCTTTAAAGTGGTGTAATGGGCAGATCTTGATCTAGATCTATCTAGATTCTATACTTTCATTCAAAGCTCGGTCTCCTCTTTAGATTTGTTTTTAAAAATCTATATTCTAGAACTAGATCCAGATCTAGTGAAGAACGGCGGTCTGCATGTTATAAGCTTATATCTTAGGAAAATATTAGCGTGAAGATCAGAGAGGCAGAAACAACTTACATAGACTACTGAGTGATAAACGAAACTGGACTTTCACTTCGGCCTACTGGAGGAGGCGAATGGAACAGAGTTCTATTAATAGACATCTGTGGTGAAAGTAAAAACTAAGGTTAAGGCTGTGTTTACGTTGTCGCACACGACTATATAAACGTTTGTTTGTTGTTTGTTGTTTTGTTGTTATTGTTTCGTTTTGTTTGTTGCTGTTTGTTGTTGTGGCGCCAATGGGAGAGAGAGAGGGAGAGAGAGAGAGAGAGAGAGAGAGAGAAAGAGAGAGAGAGAGCATGGGGAAGGGGGAAGGGAGGGATGGAAAGATAAGTAGATAGAGTAAACAATAGAAATTCATTGATGGGTGAAAGAGAGAGATACCCGCGGGTAATGCAGATCTAACTTTATTCATGATCATGTGTTTTTGACATATTCAAAATAACCAATAATATAATAACTTAAAACAATTCGCAATTTTCAGGTTGAATCCTGAACTTCCTCCCTAAACCGTTTCGTTCCACCCAAGGCTTCCAAAAGTCGAAGATCAAGTCAACGAATAATTAATTTGAACAAAGTGAAAATATTTTTGCTCACCAAGGATAAAGGTGATTTGATTTCCTTTAAATGTAATATAGGACAAGGTGATACACAGAGAGAATTTTTCAGCCCACACAATCAGCCTAAACTGCAAAAATGTGAACAGTCCTATCTGTTTTTGGGGTGTGTTTTTTTTTTTTTTTTGGGTCTTACCCCTTGCTCTTTCTTTGACTTGTCTTACTAGCTTCCCGACCTCTAGATCTAAGTAACGGAGATATTACAAATGAGAAGTATGAGATAAAATGAAATACAGTAAAAAGAATCCACATAAGTAGTATGAGAGAAAGTAGAGACAGGGATGGTATTTTTTTTTCATTACTCCTTCCATCACTCTCTCGTTCACTTTAACAGGAAATTCTATTACTTTTCTCTGTCTGTGCGCCTCTCTGTTTCTGCCTCTATCTGTTTGTCCGTTTGTCTGTTTCTCTATCTGTCTCTCTTTTTCTTTGCATATAATATATAACATCATCATCAACAACAACAACAACAACAACAACAACAACAACAACAACAACATCAACAACAACAAGTGTAACAGCAGCAACAACAACAACAACAGCAGCAGCAGCAGCATCAACAACGACAACACTTTGGTAAAAACCGCAGGGATTCTTCTTCTTCTTCTTCTTCTTCTTCTTCTTCTTCTTCTTCTTCTTCTTCTTCTTCTTCTTCTTCTTCTTCTTCTTCTTCTTCTTCTTCTTCTTCTTCTTCTTCTTCTTCTTCTTCTTCTTCTTCTTCGTTCACTTGAAAATGACTACACAGAAAGTCCCGAATCTAGTATATAGTCCACAGTCTTTTGAAGTTCAACCAAGGGTCCATATAGTTTTCTTTCCATGGTATGTTCTTCTGGCCAATATTTGTTTCTTGTCTCCTGAAGTTGTCTGCATTCTTGTAGAACATGTTCTGTTGTTTGGTGTCCACGTCCACAGCCACAGTTAGCAGAGTTTCCTATTTTGAAATTGTTGTACATGTGATAGTTGGGGCGGTTGTGTCTAGTTCTAAGCCGAAATATAATTGTTTGACCCTTCTTGTCAAGTTGATGATAGTGATCGGGTGCTACAGTTTGTGGTTTTCTCTTATTTTTAACTATTGCTTTTAGTTCCCGGAAAGTGATTGGTCTGTGTGGTTGCAACTTTTCTGCTCCCTGTTTTGTCAGACTGTCTGCTTTTTCGTTTCCAGGTATCTTGCAGTGTGATGGTATCCATTGAAGTACTATCCTCAAGTAGTTCAGTTGTCCAAGTGCAGTTGTCAGTTTTGCCAACTTGTCATTTTCACTTGCTTGCAGAACTGACAGTGCATCTGTAAGAAAAACCACTTGATTTGTTTGAGGTGTCTTCTCTGCTAAGTGTGTGGCTGCTTCTATGATGGCACAAACTTCAGCTTCATAGTTGCTGCAATGTATTCCTGTTGGTATGCTGATGGTTTCTGTTTATGCAATTGGATACTGTATGTAGATTCCAGCGCCTCCGTTTTGAGTGGCGTTTGTCGCAGATCCGTCTGTGTATTTAAATCCTCGTCCCAGCTTCTACTGGGATGAGTCGTCTGACGTCCGTGCTGGCGAGCTCTTCTCCATTGGAGTCTAGATTCGAAGTCTAATGTACACTAGCTAGCTAGTAGTAAGCTTAATACAGGTAGTTGGTAGTATTAGTATTCCCAGTAAGCAGGGCTAGTAGAGTCTAGTCCTCTTGCTAAATCTAGGGATTTAGATCTAGATCTATCATTGCGATAGATCTATGTTATCAATGATCATTTGATAACTCAATAACTTTATTCGTTAATCATATTGACTTGGTTATTGTCATTTCATGAAATGGTGTGTTGGGAAAGACTCTAAAATTAAAGGTATAGATCTAGATCTAGATCTAGATCTAATCTTCATTTCAATTGCTTAAAAGCCCTGACCCAGTATTTATATAGATCTAGATCTAGATCTAAATCGGAGTTGAGTAGGCCTAACGAGTCTAAAAATGTTCAGGAGCAGAGATGAAGTGCGTTAAAATCAAGGGTAAATCTATAGATCTAGTTAGATCTAGAAATCTAGATCCAATCTAGACTTGGCGGTTACCGACTTGGCTAGATCTACATATAGATATAGATATATGTCATGAATATTTTTTTTAACAGTAGCTGGACAAATCGAGATCTAAATGATCGCTAGGTCTATAGCATACTTTACATTTGCATATATATAGATCTAGAAAAAAAAGAAGGGTCCCCATCACTATTAGGGACATGTCAAAGACACATGATCAATTCCAACTCCTTGAGTTTTGTGGTCCCAAACCTGTGGGCAATCAAACGGGTGGGCAGGCAGAATTCAATGGCAAGTGGGTGAGATTTGACAACATCGGACTTAGCCAACCCATGGAGAGAGAAAGAGATAGATAGAGAGACAGAGCAAGCGAGTGTGAGAGACAGATAGACATTATAGAGAGTTGAGTTGGTAGTTTAATATATATATCAATTCTATATCTATGTGCCTGAGTATGTTCGTCCCCACGCCCCTTCCCCGCCTGCATTGTACCCATGCAGTGCTTTGAAGGCCGCCAGACGGCCAGTCTGGGTGTGGCAGGGCTGTTCACCTGGTTAAATGATGCCCTGAGTGGTGCGCTGTTTTCACCAATATTTTTTTCGTTATTTCTAGTTCATAAAACTATATATTTCTATTGCTGGTTCTAAATAAATGTTTTTAATTACTAATCGTCTGGAGAAATGAAGAGAAAGTCAGTTTTAACTTAATTTACTTAATTTCTAATAGCTATGGGTGTGCCATAGTTTTAGCAATATGTATTTTATTGATTGCTTGATTTAAACAAAATCAAATGTAAAGCGCTTTGAGCAACAATATGGGAAAGCTGCTATATAAATGCACTTTATTATTATTATGTTTCAGTTAGAATCCTATTTTACATGGAAATATTCCTTCTGTGTGTCTCCTGCCTGAAAGGGTAATATATAACAAGAAACAAAACTTATCACTTCAGTAATTTATTACATTTTTAAATTGTTAGACCTCATGCCAAGTATTTTTTAACATTTCAATATATTTCTTGTCTTTTTTTTTTCAGATAATCAAGTTTACTTCAAGTTTAAAATGCAGTTATAAATAGTTTTTTTTTGTGAATGATAAATTACAGAATTTCTTTCTTTTTGGAAGAGCCCTTTCATATCAAGTTTACAAGGAAACTTAAACCCATCATTCATTTAAGTAGCTTCTGTATGGACCACTCCATTGAGTTTACCATCAAGATTTAACTCTTTCTGAGCAGTTTGAAAGTGTCCTAAAAAAGATTCAAATGAAATTGTGAACGCTCATGCCTGATTTATTTTTAAGAGCAGCACCATGAAATTTCGTCAGAGAATGGCATGGCTGTTACTAGTTCTGTTCCTGAGTTTTTCTTGTGCTTGCGCCTACTATGTTTTTGAGATCAACAACCACTTCAACCACATGGCCATTGAGCATGTGAGATCAGAGCATGGTGGCGATGTTAAGGCAGGGACTTTTCTCGAACATGCGACACACTTACCATTGGCCGTTTGGCTGCTCATTTTTCTTTTGCCATATTTGCAGGTGAGTTTCAAGTTCTTTTTAAAACATTTAAAAAAAAAAAAGTTTACTTTTTAATTTGTAAAAATGTATTTTAAGGGTTTCTTACACTTAGAAGCTGTGGTTACTTTTTGAAATAAGGAGTATTTTATGCATCCTTCACCTTGATTTTTTTTCACCTTATAACTAGAAGTTAGATAGCAATATTGTTCATCTTTAAATTGAATGTACAAAGAGAATTGTACAGAATAGTTCCAGACTAAGTCAACCTTTTCCATTTCTCCCCACCTGCTGTCTAGGTGTTTGGACTGTTGTTAGCCTGTACAAGACCAGAGCCCAAGATGAGCTTAGCGTTTCTCTGGCCAGGCAACCTGTTTGTGAGATCTCAGAAACTGTTGAGACGCTACCACCCCCATGACACACGTGCAATCAACTCCAGTGTTGTTTTTAATGGCCATGTTGTTGTGTTTGATGCATGACGAATTCTGAAATTCTATTCTCAGTAAGCTTTGGGGTACTGGTACTCTAGGTGTGGAAAGGTGGCAAGTAATTTTAGATGAATTTTTTTTTTCAGTAGGTTTACAAATCAGTTTCTTATCACTTCTTATATAAAAAATTATACTATTTTACATTTCTAATCTTGAGAATCATGAACGAGAATAACTATGTTTTAAGTTATGGGGAATAAAAAAAAGGGGGTTTTCATTGTTCCCTCTGAGTATTGATAGTTTTGGGTAAATCTGCTTATTTTATTATTATAATGTCAGGAAAACATTACTAGACTTTCTCTTTCAAAGTACACTTTTCAAAGTGAACTTATTTATTGGTTGCCTCTGTACGCATTAGAAGTGAATTGCTTATAAAATAATTCTGACACATGGTTTAATTTTTTTTTTTTTTTAATCATGCATGCTTTTTATCATCAGTTTTTCAGCTTTTTAACCTTACCCAGGCCATGTTTTTACATACATTGTATGGGGTGCTTAAAACTTCGTCTCATAAAATATGCTATGCATACTTTCTTCTCTCGTCAAGATTATGACTTGAGTTGTGTAAAAGTTAATAATACCTTGGAACTTTTACTCTTTTTTTTTTTCAAAACATGAGGGCAACAGACACTTTTTTTCCCTCATAAAAAGTTCTAGTTATCTTTTTTTCAAAATATCAAAACCGTACAGGTGAAAATTGACCAAGCATGCTGGTTGAGTGTAGGTTTGAGATATTATTTTGTTGCAAACAAACAAACAATAGGTCGGCGTGATAACTGCAATACATGTAGATTGCTGAATCTCTGTATTGTTTCAAAGTGGGGTTATTGCAAAGGACATAATTATGGCTTTTAGACTGAACTAATGCATAATGTATACCCAAGTCTGACCTCAAGACTTCAAGATTTCATTTTTTGTTTTGTTTTAATCAACGTATTCTTCCTTTTAACTGTCTAGAAAAGCAGCCTAGTATTAGTTTTCAATGTTATTATAATTTAAACAGACTTGGTAAAATATGGAAACCATAGAAGAGGTAGAAGTCTTTCTGAATACAGAAAAAAATTTTAAAAAATTAACATAACACTCTTTTGTCAAAAGTACTTTTGAAAGATCATATTAACATTAATTGTCTGTTTCTTGGATGTAGATGATTTTGAATTTATTAATATTTAAAAGTATTTTTCTTTGTGAGGTTTGCACACTGAGATGTTTGACCTATGACTCCATGATAACCAAAATACTCGTTTATACGCCCTTCAGAAGTGACTTTTAAGATTGATTGCAGTTTTACAAATTCATAAAGTGCATCTGAGTGAAAGACTTTTCTTTTGCTGTCACAAATTCACATGGAATTGTTTGTGTCTTCGTTCATATTTATGAAGTTTGACGCCTTAATGTTATATCTAATGTATTTCAAGTGTTTGTTGATGGCATAATTGTACAAAGATAGCTTTAAAAACTTTTGTTGAATCATATGTAAAGTTTCATCAAGAGTGTACCACAGTAAAATACTTTATGAAATGAATAAGACTAAGACAGTAAGAGCTTCCCCCAGTTCTAAATGCCTGCCTGGTGCTTGGATTATCACATTTTTTTCTGATTGGTCAAGGCAATTATGAATATTTGCCTTATATCAAATTCCCAAGAGGAGATGAGAGAGAGAGAGAGAGAGAGAGAGAGAGAGAGAGAGTAATGTTTCAGATATAAACGTGTGTATTAGTTTTCCTATGAATATTTTATCTATTAGCATGAAGATCTGTTAAATTAAAAAAAAAATGTTAAGCTGTAAAATAGTTATACTTAATACATTAGCAATATGTAGCTAATTTGTATGATTTTTATACTTGGACCTTGATGAAAGTATCTTAGGATAATATCTGTATTTTAGGAGGGGGAGGTATATTCATTTCATTTAGAGCTCTTGTTTTTGCAATTACATTTTTTCTTTTTGTTGTGTTTATTTTTAAGTACCTTAATACTTTGTCTTGTAAGTCAAGTCCTTTGAAGTTGATGCACAATATATGACAATCAGATTGTTTATATTACCCTCCAATTTCATTAACTGTTTGCAATATTTTGTTCCATAGTAAATTATTCAGTCTTATTCTGGTATGGATTTCATTTTCAAACAAGATAGAAGCACTTGCTTAGGGAATGTTTTTTGTTGCCTTTTTCTTTCTTACTTTAACTTTGGAGGAGCTATATTCAAGACTTTTTAATTTTATGGCTATTGCGGGTACTAAAAGGGATCCACGCATCTCCTGTAAATAGTGCCCTGCAACCCTAAACATAAAGTTGGTACATTATTGCAATTACTTGGTTGAATTGAACAGTTTTCCACTGCAAAGTGCATGTAGGGTTTATCATTTCACCGTTTAAAGGATTGTTAATGCTATATGACAATCGAAGTTGACATAGCATTCATGTTCAAAATGAAAATTGTTGCTAATGGTATTCTATGTGACTTCATTAACTTTATCATTGTTACCTGTTGCTCTCATAATTGCCATTGTTAACATAAGTCAGAACTCATTAATTTAAACAAAGTATGTATTTTTCTTTTGTTTATTTTAAGTTTGAATTTATAATTGTTCATTGTGCTAAGTGCCATTCAGCTTATGTAGTGCTTCTAAAACAAAACTTGTTGCAGCAATTCGAAAAAAGTGATAGGCACTCAATAGCTCAGCATGCTGAGCATCTGGATACAATTTGAAATTACTGAAATACCATGTGGGGATCAAATTCTAACTAACAAGATCAGGGAGATATCTCTATCTTTTAAGAAGCAAGCGCTTGAACTTGTACATAAAACCAAGGGAATAACTGCCTCTAGATATCACGTTGTGGCACCCACACACAAATGGACGCTTCCTCAGTGATGATTCCAGTGGTACTACTGATCTAGCGTCCACAGAGACCTCACTTTAATACTGAAGTGTAGCAGCAACTGTCCGCGGATAGAAGGAACACCGGGAGCGCTCCGTTTCCCCGGACTTACCAAGAGTTCCCCAGAAACTCCGGGACCTGGGGAAACAACGGTCCTACGATCTCGGGACCACGGCCTCGAGTCTCCCAGTACCGATCGACAACTAAGGACATTCTACGTTTCTCTAGATTATCCCAAATCAAAGGGAAACGACGACCAGAGAAACTTCTCGATGGAGACAAAGTTACGCCGAGGTCTAGCTGCTATTACGTGGATGGAGGAAGATAGAGGCATGTATACCAGAACTTTTGTCTTAACCGATCACATCATTATGCTGACACTGGTCCTACCATGAGATCAAACTTCACAGCTCCTGATTCGAAAAAATTTTTTGATATATGAATAATGGATGTTTACTCAATACAAACTCTTTTTCAATAGATATTTATGTAGAGCATAAAGTAATTTTTAGGAGTTTTGTTTATTCTCAAGGAATAAAACCTATACCTATAAGAACCACAAAGTTTAGCATAATATAAAGCTATTGTTCTCAATCATTTCTATCTCACTCTGCTGTAACATCAAGTGCCATCAATTGATCAGTCTACCAACCAGAATGTAAGTCATCACACTCACATGAAGCAGAAGCTTCTAGAATAGGCATTCATTTAAGGAGGTAACCAATGAAAGATTTACAAGTATTTGGAACAGATCTATATATATTTTTTATATTTTTCATGCAAACTTTGTCTAGTGTTGAATAAGCTTGTGCATATTGCTATTCATATACAGTAGAATATGTACATCACCACTACTCAAATTTCTTGGGTATCATTGTGACTACAAATACAATAACTAATGAGAAGTTAAGCTTGTCTTTTTCTTCAACATTTTCTCAAGCTTTAATAATTGGACTTGTAGTTGTATCTCTTGACTGTCTTGTGCTGTAGCTTGGTTCTCGTTGATCTGATTCTCTCTTTTGTTTTCTTTTGTTTTGTTTAAATTTAATTTAGCCTTATCAATAGGATGCAAACCATCTCTTGACCATTCCATGTTTTCCTTTATTTTGTCTTGCATCTCAGCATGGGCGTCAAGGAGTCAAGCTTTAATGCTTTCAATATAATTGTTTTCTTCAGGCAGCAAAACGACGTGATAGAATCAATAGGGAATATGATTTCACAACGACTTGTTCCACTCTGTTGGAAGGTCTGAGTTTTATTCCACAGGCGTAAGTGCTTTGAAATTTTCTTTGCCTCATTGTGCATAGCATGTCAAAGTTTGTACTTGCCCAGCTTTTTGAAGACTTGAATATGGCGCAGTCAGGCCTGTACTAAACTGGCTGCAGACGCTATTGCTTGATAAACCAACATTCTAACAATAATTATAATATTAATAATACAGATGATAATTAGAGGGCCAGATCCAATAAACTCAGCGTATGGTACTTTTACACATTAAGATTTCATTTAAAAAAAGGAATATGACATAAAACAAAGAAAATGATAATGTTTTTAAAAGACAAAGCATTCATTCATACTAGATTATGACTTTGAACACATGGTTAAACTAGGCAGTGGAACAAACATGATTTAAACAGCTCTTTAAAAGCTGTTTTTTTTTCTAAATCTGTTTTTCTGGATATATTTCTGTGCTAGACTATTCCGTATTTTCGGTGCAGTTGGGCTGAAAGCTTTCCCACCATACATGTACTTTGACATATAGATCTTTTTCCATCAAGAAGTTGTTTGAACAAAGGGATTGGATGGTCGGTAGGGAGAGAGGAGATTTTACAAATAATTATCATTTAAAAACTGAAGTTGGGCTCAAGACTTTCAACTAAGTTGCTTAGCATTTTTTTATATCACATTCTCTATAATTGGTGAAACTTCGATGTAAATATTGAAAGAACCTGTGCCATGGTTTGAGAAAGTAATTAAAAAAGTACTTCATACCGCACATTTGTATTTTAACAGTGATTTATTTCTGAGTAGTAATGAAGCATTTCCTATTCATTGTGTGAGTCACTTTGGTTCCCTTGGCCGTATGTTCCGGGTGTCTGTGGGCACCCACTTTTTCAGTAAAGTTGATATTTGAGGAAGATATATTATTTCATAAGAGAATTCAAACGTTGAATCCCTCTCGCTTTCCATCCACTTTGGCCAGTATTAATGATGGAATTTTGATCTCTTGTACCTGTGTACAGAAGTCATAGAACATCAAGGTTTTCTATCTTAATTGGAAACTGGGCTTTAACTCGTATCTTGCTGTCATGCATTGTCATCAAAAGCCTTGAAAGGTTCCGTAAGGTACTACTATGCTTATCACACTGGCTTAAGGCGATATGTTAATTTAAATTCAATACTGTTAATCCAGAACAAATTTCCTTCGTGAATCAATAAAGTTTGTCTAATCTTTAACATTTAATAAAGTCATTTATATCTGTTTTACATTTTACACGTTTAAAGTTTTCCTTGAGGATGGTGTGTTTGTATGCATGAACTGTCATTGAAATCGCTAAGATCATGATTAAACAAGTGTTTTGGATTTTTTGTCCTTATTCTTGAAAGTTGTAGCGTTATTCAATTATTTTAAACGTTTTCTTGCATATAATTATATGTGAAGCCTTGCTTCGTAATTATACAACATGCCCATACAAGTTATTTTTCTAGTCAAATTTCTAAGCAAGTAAATCAGATGATGTTTGCAAGTATCATTAGCTTTAATTATACACGCGTTTCTTCCTTGTGTGATTCTGTGTATAGTACACCCAAATGGTTTTATTGGAATACTAAGATGGAAATGTATATTTTGATTTTTTCGGGGTTTTTTTTTGTGCAGGCTGCTTTAATTTTAAAGAGCCTGAGCCTCTTTTTCCTCCTAAATTTTCAGTACAGAACTCAAAAAATAAATTGTTTCCATGGCAACTAATATTAATTAATTGTTGCAAATGTGGTTGGTTGATTGCATTTCCAGCGTTGAACACTAAGTCTGTAACTGTAATGGCGCAGACAATCAAATGCAGCAATTTGTGTTATGTGTCAAGATTTATAAAAAGCTAAGTTTGACAAATTCAGAGAATTCCTGAATTCCTTGTTGTAAAAAAATGATTGGCTTCATTGAACTAGTTATTATATATATGTGTGTGTGTGTGTGTGTATGTGTATAGACATGTCTGATAAGACCCATTCAAATGTCAAGTGTACCATTTTATTTTTGAGAAGCTATTATGGAAAACAAAAAGCCATTCCTATTTTAAGAAAATATTTTGTTATACTATCTGGCCATAAACATTGACTACATGATGGAAGTGAAGTGCAGGTTATATGGTTCACATAATTGGAAAGTTGTATGAAAAAAATTAAACTGTAACATACGTTTAATAAATTGAACAAAGTGAATAGTTATTGCTTGCAAAGATCATGTATTCTTTATTGCATTGGAAAATATCAATACCTGGTAGGGAGCTTGAAGAGTCGTCATAGTTTGTTTAAGCAAATGCAGGGACAGTAAGGAAGTGTGGAAAACATTGGCTTGAAGCCTACCTAGAATCAAGAGGTGCACAGCTGGACTCTGTGTCTCACCCTAAACTTTCTACTGTGCATGCAGTGGAATACCGCATCATCATTAGCAATAACACCAAACACCAGTTGTAGTGTGAACAAATACATGTCGTACGCAATTTCAGACAAGCACATATAATTCAATAACACCTGTTGTAGTGTTAACAAATACATGTCATACGCAATTTTACAGACAAGGCACAGATAATTCAACAGTAAAACTAAAAAAGTTAATTTTATCAGTCTAGACATTAGTTATTGTCAAGTTTATAACACAAAAGAAAAATGATCGTGTTACATAACATTAAAAAAAAAGTGTGTGACAAGCCAGAATTTTTTTCATGTAATGAGAGACTTTTCCTTAGTCTTGAAGTGAAATGTTATATATTGGCGCACATTATAAACATTTAGATAAAAGAACATGATGAATGGCTGTGTATGTAAGTGGAAAGGCCATGAGTTGTTTTTTGTGTGTTGTTTTTATTATTTTATTTATATTGTTTATTATTTTACTCAGCCTGAAAGATGTCTGCCTAAGCGTACATAACTGGGACCATATGACCTCTCAGATGTCTGCTTATTTTTTAATGTACACAAAGTGAGATTATCAAACTTTGTTAGGCGTTGTTTTTTATATGCTGTTGTTGTATGTTTTTGTGATTCTTTTTTTTTTTTGTCAATTTACAGTGTATATCTGTTTTAGTATTTTGCATATTATTTTACATTTCGCTTGCAATTTTGTTCGCCTTTTGTTGGGGTTTGTTTGTTATTTTTTTATTTAAAAAGATTATCCCCAAATGTAGTAGTAGCATTTCTGTACTCTATATACTTAGAACGCTCAAGCACTTGGTGTTGGTCAAACTCTGAAAGTTAATAAATCATTCTTGAAAATGGTTTGAGATTCTGTGTGACCCATGAGAAAGTTTGTATGTTACCCACTGCACGTACCCTGGGGCGTTGGAGCTGATGCTACTACATGTACTGTACTAGTGCCACCGACAAGCACCAACCTCAGTGCCTCTATTTTTGTTAACGCTTTATTCTTGGCAGCAACGCCTGACTTTTCTGTAGGATTATGTCAAACAGTTCTCTATGTCAGACCAAATTGGTTGCTTAGGTACCAATACTTTACTCATTGTCTGAATTTAAAAAAATGTATGCCACGAACGTAATGCATTCATATTGTGAAGTTTGTAAATTGTTTCATTATCAGTTAAAGTACATTTTTGTTGATTTTTTTTTTTACCTCAAAAGAAAGATATAGAATGTACATGTCATTCTTTAAAAAGAAAGAAAATTAATTAATTCGAAGAACTCTTACAGTATTGAATAATATACTTTTTTCCCTAAATTTGTTGATGACCATTTCTTTTAATTGTATGTGGTTTTGCATGTGGAAGAATCTGTTTTTAATTCACTTTTTTTTTCTTTGTCTTTTTTTTAAAATATTCTCGAGACAGATTAATATTGTAATGGTTGATCCAGATGTGCTTTTTGCAAACAGTTGAAATTTTCCCCCTGAAATAATACTGTTGGCCTTGAATCGTATGCCTTTTGAGAATTGTTTCATTATGTGTTTGTATATTATGTACATACTGAATCAGTGTACTACGTGACTTGTAACTGGATGGTTGTCAAGAGTCTGTGGCCTTCTTAATGGTGGCATGTCATAAAGCCAGAGTTACCACCTCCATGAGTTATGCCTCTTTGATTTGTTGTATAAAGAACTTACTGGAGTGTTTGCTTTTTGCTCCTCATACCTCTTGCCTTGACTAAAATATTTATTCTTTTATATTGCCGCTGTGCTACGACTGGTGTGAAACCTGTGCCAAAATGCAAGTGATATTTCATTGCACAGGTTTAAATGACATCTATCTTACTAAACTTTCACATGAAAAGTAGGTTAATAGGTTTTGGCATTATCCCATTAGAAAGCTGTGTCCAATATTGAGCAGAAATATGTATAATAAACATTTTTAATTGATTTTCTCGAAATAACGAAATTTACTTGTGATAAAATTGTAGCACATTGACGATATATAGATTCTTGTCAGATTTTTTTATGTATGTGTGTCTGGTGGTACATTGTAATTGTATTTGTAGTCGGTGGGCAATCGATCATTTTGCAAAACGTTATTCACAGGTGAAACGCGACAATAGTCACAGATTCTACTTATTGAGAAAATTAAATTTTAAGTTTGAAAGGATCTGTTTTAAAAGACCTTTATATTATAGGACTATGGTCCTTTTAGCCAAAATTAAGTAAACAGTATTGGTTTTAGCAAGGGACTAATGGGGGTAACTTAAAAAAATTATTTTTTGTGACTACCGTTGTTTTCCCCTGTACTCTTCATATGTATACATTGCGTTTCGTCCTCCAGAGAAACCAATTCAAGCAGAGAGTTAGAATAACGATTGGATTTCATGAGTTGTCCAAGTATTTTGGAAGACATAAGGTGTGTTTGAGAATAAGAAATGTTTTGAAAATATCTGTGTCCTGTTTTAAATGTAGTTCCGAGTTGCAGCCTTTTAATGCAGGTGCACATCTATGTAATAGTTTGACTTTCCTGCTGGCGCATTGGCTTAATAAGACAACTGAATGTGACATCAAATTTCCTATTAGTATTCAAGAAAGGCAAATGATGATCTCAGTTATATTATGTTCTATAGTATTTAGAGTGTTATCGAAATGAGAAAATAGACTATAGAATTGATTCGAGGACTAATTCACTTTATAATATTATGCTTGATGCACCACAGGGGATTGAGCTCCCCATTAAATAGTTTAATTTAAATCACATTATCATATAAAATATCAAAAAGTTAATAAATGATAAACATAAATCTGCTTGCTGGAAACTAGTGGGCAA
Source organism: Elysia chlorotica (assembly GCA_003991915.1). Classification (NCBI taxonomy): domain Eukaryota; kingdom Metazoa; phylum Mollusca; class Gastropoda; family Plakobranchidae; genus Elysia; species Elysia chlorotica. The sequence continues at coordinate 5,185 of RQTK01000688.1, read as the reverse complement.
CTTTCACTGAGTAACAAGCGCTACTCTGCAAGGTCTGCAAACGTTTGTATTGTGTTCTATGTAACTAAAGCGCCATTTCAACATATATGATATCTACAGTTTTGTGAAAAACAGGTACAGACTACATGGTAAACGGAGATTCAGGGAATAAACTATCTTTCTTATTTAGTTGAGTACATTTTAGGACACGGACGTAAGAAAAAAAATGCTCTAAGCCTATCATTTTGATCATAATTTGAAACGTCACAAGTGTTTTAATTTTTCAGCTTCAGCACAAACAGCTTGACAATGAATTGTATTTACATGATACATAAATACGGAGGAAGCACAAACAGCTTGACAATGAATTGCATTTACATGATACATAAATACGGAGGCCTACAGAAGTTTAAGCACAAACAGCTTGACAATGAATTGTATTTACATGATACATAAACACGGAGGAAGCACAAACAGCTTGACAATGAACGGAGGAAGCACAAACAGCTTGACAATGAATTGTATTTACATGATACATAAACACGGAGGAAGCACAAACAGCTTGACAATGAATTGCATTTACATGATACATAAATACGGAGGCCGACAGAAGTTTAAGCACAAACAGCTTGACAATGAATTGTATTTACATGATACATAAATACGGAGGCCGACAGAAGTTTAAGCACAAATAATTTGACAATGTCAATTTTTCAGCTTCAGCACAAACACGACATAGCACAAACAGCTTGACAATGAATTGTATTTACATGATACATAAATACGGAGGAAGCACAAACAGCTTGACAATGAATTGTATTTACATGATACATAAATACGGAGGCCGACAGAAGTTTATGTACAATTTCAAAACTCTTATTCAGAAAGAGTTATTCCTATATGCATTTTTAACTTGTCAAAAATCTTATACAGGGGCAGTAATTTCACGATTAAATATATAATAATAATGTGTACATGATTTGTGGAATTCAAAATATTGAAAAGTTTATAATCAGTGGAAAAATTCTTCATTTTGTTTTTAAAATGCCAAGAATTTTTGCAAGATTGGCAAGTGAAACATATTTGTTTAGCAATAAACACCACCAGGGATTAACTGACATCGCCAAAATAATTGAGACGCAATCTTAATTTTTTTTTTTTAAACTCAAAGTAAAGAAAAGTAGCGCAATCGTGTATCATTAAAATAAACAATGTTCGAGACAAACTTTCTATACTGATAAATGCAGTGTTGAATAGTGACGACATAGAGATACACCTCAGTGACGGCCAAAACTGAGGACAAGGCAAATTCTGTTTGCATGCAGCGTGTACTTGTAGGTACGAACAATAAGTACATGTATATAAGTACAATTGTCCTCTGAGGTCAAATTCATATACTATACATATAATTTTACTTGTGGTTAGTACACATGGTTCTGCATATAAAATACAAAGACAATATGATGTGAAAATGAGGGTTTTGAAATGAAACAAGGACGGATATTGCGCTGCATGAATACTATGACTATGTGAGCCTTACTTCAATTTTTAATAGCATTGTGTTTATATCTTCATCGAATGAATCGAATAAATAGTATTTAAAAAAAAAAGGTACACTCTATCCAATCGGCATATGGTTGTGATCTTTTCTATACCCTCTCACTTTCAGTCTCAGCTGCTACCTTAAGATATAATAGCTACCCCTCCCCCACTTCCATGCCTTCATGATAGCATAAGTCATTATGAGTACCGTGTAAATGCGTTGGCTTTTCAAATGAGAGGTGCGAAAGGAGTGATGGTAGGGTTTAAATTGGTAAACCATCGACTATCGTAATGTTCTGTCGTCACATCCTGGGTTGTTTGGACTTTGAGAATGCACACAATCATCATAGCTTCAATATTGCCTGACAGGCCTAAACAGAAAACATACCGTATTTAATTTACATGTAATTGCCTTTTGTTTTGTTTGCAAACGCTCTTCACTAGATATAAATCCATGAGATCCAACAGGAAACTAGCAGCGCTATTGAAACTGCTGCCGCGGCGATGATGAAGTCCCTGTCCACTCTTCACTAGATATAAATCCATGAGATCCAGCAGGAAACTAGCAGCGCTATTGAAACTGCTGCCGCGGCGATGATGAAGTCCCTGTCCACTCTTCACTAGATATAAATCCATGAGATCCAGCAGGAAACTAGCAGCGCTATTGAAACTGCTGCCGCGGCGATGATGAAGTCCCTGTCCTGGTTCTGGCGCCTGAGCATCCTGGCCCGTCTCCTGGTCTCCCAGGCGTCCAGCAGGGCCAGGCAGTCGGCGTGCATGAGGGCCAGCATCCTGCCCCGCCCCCGCAGGCCGTCCACCGTGCTGCTGACGATGCGCTCGCTCATGACCCGCTCCGCGATCTTGTCGTACTCCGCCCGGTCGTTGCCGTAGCCGCGCTGCTCTCGCTCCTCCTTGGTCAGCTTTCTCTGGAACGGCGAGGATTGTGGTGCTCAGAGTCATACTTTAATAATTAATGTGGACATGGCAAGTAGTACTCGAATAGGGTCACTTTTTTACATACATACATACACACATACGTACATACATACATACATACATACATACATAAATACATACATACATACATACATACATACATACATACATACATACATACATACATACATACATACATACATACATACATACATACATACATACATACATACATACATACATACATACATAACACATAGATAAATATCGGGAGATAGATGAGGAGGGAGGTGGGATGAGAGATAAGTAGGTAGTCTCGGGACTTCCAACTCTAGTACATTGAGCAGACGTGCGTGATTTCCGAACGTGCCTTTCATGCGTGGGTCTGCGCAGTGTGTCTGTAACGACCAGTCTTTTCTTTATTAGTTTTCAAAGCCTGAAATACGGTGTACGTGTGATGGATAAATTGCGCCTGCCCCCGTTGGTCTATTATTTATCCGCCCTTCTTTACAGCGTACAAATGTACTGTCATTTCGACCCCCCAGTGGTTCATTTATAAAAAGAGTGACTACATTAAAATGAGTCTTGGTGTTTTAGGGGCATTATCAGTTGCTTGTTCGAGGAGAGGGGGGGGGGTCATTTTCCATAACGTTCAGTTTTTTGAATGTTTGTGCGGGGGGTGGGGGGGGGGGGGGTGTCATGCCGTTCAGTTACTTGAATATTTTCTCCATGGGGTGGACCTAATTAGCTAATGGTATGATCAGGAATAGACTTAAGAGATCCTGTACGTGCTATCTCAATTTGAGAGAGAGAGAGAGAGAGAGAGAGAGAGAGACAGAGAGACAGAGAGATTCTTGTTTGTTTTTTTTTTTTGGTTTTTTTTTTAAATACTTTTTGGAGTTAGTTAAAGCCTAGTTGTTGTTGTTTTTGTTGTTTTGTTTTGTTTTTTCTAACTTAACTTGTGTCCCCATTGACATATCTCATTACATACTACATTATATTCACCATCACATCAACTTGTATTTAAAGGAAGAAGAGAAAGATTGATTAGTTGACGGGCAGTAGCATGATGTGAACTATTAAGTTTTGGTTAAAAATGTGTCACTTGACCTAAGAAATAAAATAATAAATTTATAAATAAATAAAAACAACAACAACCACAATAATAATAATAATAATAATAATAATAATAATAATAATAATAATAATAATAATAATAATAATAATCAAGGCGATTTGGTGCCGTTGCATCTGTAAGTCAAGGGTTCCAATCCCACAAAGTGCAACCATTGCTCGGCCATTTTCATTAAAAGCCTACTTCTACCCATAGTAGTAGTAGTAGTAGTAGTAGTAGTAGTAGTAGTAGTAGTAGTAGTAGTAGTAGTAGTAGTAGTAGTTAAGTAAAGCAGCCTATACATAGCATCTTCTTCATTGTTTCTGTTGTTTTTTTTTCCACCAGCAAATCTCTGTAGGAACTTTATTCAGGTGGATATTTGTTTTCCCTGGATGGAAATGAGAGTTATGAAATGTTAAACAATAATACTCAACATTGTTTCATAATAATTAATCTAGCTTCATGGTTTCTTTTGTTTTTTTTGTTGTTTTTTTTTATCTCTGTAGGAACTTCATTCTGATGGATATTTGTTTTCCTTGGATGGAAATGAGAGTCTCACTCAATACACATATGAGATCAATCAATTGCGTGCAGACAACAAGCAATTAAGGTTGAACTTGCAGGCGGAACAAGGTGACATGTGGTCTTTCAGACTATGAGGAATATATATGACAAAGTTATTATTGACTTGGAGGATTAGTTTGGCGTGTAGATCTAAACTTGATCTACTATAAAAAGAAAAACTACAAATTGTCTATCCAATAGTCACACTTAATATGACTCCTAAAAAATTTAGATCTTAATTGTGTTTATTTTACAAGGAAAACCTTTAAAAGTTTAATCATTCTTTTCTATTGTTTAAAGAACCAGGGTGCTGTTTCAATCATGATCAGTGCATTTTAATCATAGTGTGAGGAACCTTTTTTATTTTTGTATAGCCGGATTGTTTAGTAGCAGGCGAAGCCATATTACAGGCTGCTTTACTTAATGGATATGTCTTTTGCTGGTGGAAAAAAACCAAAACCAACAGAAACAATGAAGGAGATGCTATGTATAGGCTTCTTTACTTATTGGATATGTCTTTTGCTGGTGGAAAAAAACGAAAACCAACAGACACAATGAAGGATATGTTATATAATATATCATCATCGCAGAAGCAGCACAATGATGATTTAATAGCCGTCACGAATGCTAATTTCATAGACATCATTAGTGTCAAATTAATACATTTTAATTTGCATAATAACTAATATTATTTTTTATCTTCTTTTTTTGTGGTCTTATTTCACACAGTGGAGAAAAAAAAGGGGGGGGGGGGGGGGGGGGGAAATACCACACGCTATGGCTTATCGAAACTTACATAAGAATTATTTTATCATTATCGACTTAATAGTGACTGTGTTAAAGGCCTACACTTATTACTGCGTCGTTTTGCTAGATTCACTCAATATCATTATACATTATACAAGTGAAAGCGACACGCGAGGGAGGAAGCGGGAGCGTATCACAAACAATCCTTAATTTGACCATTTCTAAAAAAAAAGAAGGTACAACAATATTTTGTATTTATCAGATGAAGAGAACCATTGAGTTGCAGCGATGTTTGTTATGATA
>RQTK01000687.1:263300-277820 GCA_003991915.1 Elysia chlorotica | reverse complement strand
CATTCACAACACTGCCAGCCACAACACGGCCAGCCACAACACGGCCAGCCACAACACGGCGAGCCACAACACGGCTAGCCACAACACGGCCAGCCACAACACGGCGAGTGTGCCGTCCAACCCCTGGCCGACGTCAGCGCCCCCTGTCCCGTCAGTGTCGTCTCAGGGACCCGGCATGGATCCATTCGACGTGGCCTGGGCAGCCAAGTCTGTGAACACCGCCAACCCTAACCCATTTTCCAGCAAGTCGGTGAAACAGTTCGAGGTCCAGTTGTAGCCTCCCCGGCGCTTCTTGGGCTGAAGCATTGACTCGTTGTTTTGAATGTAAGATTTGCTGCGGTGGACGTGCTGTTTGTTGGCAGGCGGGAGGGTGTGGCTGTTTGCCACGCGCGAGTGAGCCTGGCTCGCACATCGCATCGCTTCATTGATACAGTTACTTTACTCCAGAGAATGTTTGTACGGACGCTTCAAATCAATTTCTGTACTAATACTCCAGCAAAACAGGCGGACGGCAGAGAACAGATAATCGATATGTGTCACTTGTGCTCTAGCCAAGAGGGGTGCTAGTTGTGTGAGCAGAAAGGATTAACTCATATATCTGACAGTGTACATTGAATTTGTCTTTTACATAGAGAGCCGTGCACAAGGTTCCAGCCCTGCTCCTGTGGCCGGTGTTGAGTGAATGTTGACCAGGCCCCTGGTGCCCGTCGTGGGGCCACACCCGTAATAAATCCCAGCTGTTTGACAAACCGACCATTGCCCTGGAGCTGGGCAGGAAATTGTTTTTGTTTTATTAATTTCTCTTTGCGTGCCTGATCCAATAGTTCATCGGCCAAAGCTAGCGTCCGTAGCAAGACCTCTCTCTGACAGACTTGGAGCCATGAAGATTGTAATCCCCAACTAACTCTTCTAAAAAAAATAAATGAAAGTCATGAACTAAAACTTCAGTGTAGAAGGGCTAAAACGAATGACTCTACAGCAGTTATTGAACAACAACTGCTAGCTGGGTGTGAAGGTTCCAGTTTGAGAAATCTTTTTCTGGAATCTTCATTCCTCTGGTGAAGTCATGTGGACAGGCCAAGCACTTTTTAAAAATTTTTTTTTTATTTATAGGATTTGGATATTTTCATTCTGGTTTTACTATATTTAGAAGTTGCAGTGAGAAAAACTTTAAAAGTAGCCTCCCTTTAATTTCCGATGCTGTATCAGATGCCATCACTGCAGGATTCCATTTGAAAATCAGTGAGATGGTTTTGATGGCAAGGCTAGTTCCTCATCTTCTATTTTCTGAAGATTAGTTTATGTAACTAGAAATACTCCATGGTATAAACGTTTTGAAATATTTTAGATGCATGCTCTGTTTGTTAACCTTCACCGCCACTCGTTATTTGTATTACGCTAAGCCATTCATGGGTGAAACTCATTCCATGACCTGTAAGTATAAAGAGAAAAAAAGCAAGGTCATCGCCGCTGTTGTTGTTTTTCCAGCAGAAAGCCATTCAGTAATTTTACCCAGTAAAAGAGGATTAAAAAACATATCGCAAATGAAGAAAAAAGAGTTTTGGAATAAGTGCATCTATCTATCAATCTAGCTATCAATTTACTTCTCTGCCTATTTATTTATATTTTAATCAATCTCTATCTCGATATCTCGATATCTCTGTTTCTCTTTAAGTAAAACTATTGTTATGTCCATCAAGGCTTATGACAAGGAATGCTCTTGACAGCCTCTTTGTCATTCTATCCTTCTTTATTTTCTATCTATGGATCTTACGAAGAAGTAGAAAATAAAAAGAACAGGAATAAAACGAAGTAGCGCAATATTGATGTGCAAGAAGAGGAGGAGGAAAGGGAGAGCAGGACCAAGGGGGTGAGAGGAGGAGGAGCAGGGGGAGGATGAGCAGGGGGAGGTGTAGCAGGAAAAGCACCAGAACGTGGAGCTAGAAGAGGGAAAGAAGCAGCAGGAGGAAGATGAGAACCAGGACCATGGAGAGGAACAGTAGGAGGAGATGGATAGGGAGGAAAATGATGGATCAGCATAAACTAAGGGAGTAGAAATTTTTATTTTGAAAAACACAGAACGCAGATAGAAGCATGAAATGCAAATTGAGGAAAACATAATTGATTTTTATCTCCTAATTGCGACGGATTAGGCAGATTTTTCACAGCTTGGGTGTTTTTCACCCTCGAGTGGCGGTGAAGGTTAAGCATCATCCAAGGTGCTCAGTTTTAACATTTGCTTTCGCTTTTTAGATCCTTGTCATTTTTCCATCACGTATACAGGGTAGCATTCTCAACCCAGAGAAGCTTTAATTTGAGGTGAAGTTTGAACTGAAGAGAATGTTTGCACGGTGAGACCTGGTGCTGTGTGCTTGTGTTTGCCGCGGGCCTGGGGTCCACACTGGGCTGGACAGGTTTTTCTGAATGATGTAGCTAGACCGGACGAATTCCTCGCCAAAGTTGAGGTTGTTAGGGCTCATAAAGAATTTTTTACTTTCTTTTTGTTTTACACGTTAATTTTGTGTTGTGAAAAAAAGTCTTGGGGTTTTTCCCCACAAGTTAACAAAGCAAGATACTTTTAACTATTGGCTCAGTAATTATAATGCACGGGCCCTCTTAAAAAGCCGTCTAGGGTTTGTTTTTACATTTTATTGAAGAAATCATTCGGTTTTTTAATTTTAAAACTTATCTATGGTTGTGTTACATGCCTCTTATATAGGAAAATATTTTTCTCTTTTTTGTACATTGAAATGTTTTATCAAACAAGCAAAATTATTTTATTGTGTGTGAAAGCCTGAAATGAAATTGAATATCATCTGATAAAAAAATGATTTTATATTTATATGCTTCAAGTTCTTATTTTCTATTTAGTTAAGGGTGAAATGTTTTCCATGTAGTTCATAAGGGAGACATAATAATTATTATTATAGTAGATACCTAAGTGATATGATTTAGGATAGAGAGACAGATTAAAGATCACAGCCAGCTATGCTCCTCATTTCACAGCTCTTTGTTACTGGTTTTGAAATGCATCTTTGCCAACTTAAGAACGATGCTCATAGCTGGATTACTTACAGTCTTTGTAGGCAGCTCTTGGTGCACAAGTTGTATAGCCTGTGAATGCCTGTTACAGTCTTATCTGTTAATCAAGAAACTTGCAAGGCTCGCATGGTATCCAAGTTCATCAAAGTTGGGAGTATTTTTAAACGCCTGCTCACCGACTCAGTGAGGTGTGTGTGTGTGAGAGAGAGAGAGTGTGTGTGCGTGTCCCTGTTTTTATATTTTCACAGCTAACTTGCCTTTCCCACGGCCGAGGGAAGCCGCAGCTTAGTGATCATGTTGTGATATTTTCATATTTTACTCTGTTACAAATCAAGGTCTATTATTATCAGTTGTGCTTTTACCACTCTGCCTATAACGCAACTTCTGCTTTATTCTGTTTGACAACAAAACTGGTCTTTTATTTTATCTGTAAATTTTGATTGTCCCTAGTTGTTCCACGAGAAGTATGTGGATGCTTGAGATTAAGATGTTCATATTTTCACAGTTGAGTGCCTCTGTGTATTTTGCCTCTAGTGAGGTTTGTCCGGAGTGGTCCCCATTAATGCTTCCCCATAAGTATAATATCCTAGTGTACTACCGTATTGTACTTGTAGAGAGTGGATGTGCAATGGTTTTTTAAATTTCATTTTCAATTGCTTGTTTGTTCATGTACTGAGCACATCTAGTTGGAAACCTGGGTCTCTAGCTCACCAGCGTCCGTGTGTGTGGTGTCGGATTTCCTCAATCACACTTAACTTTTAACTTTGAAAAAGGCATCCTTAGCTTTCCAAACTTATGCTGCTCAAGTTGATTTACCAGGTTGGGTACCTGTGTATATATGTATGAGTAAAGGTCAAAAGGTACCATAGGAAGGTCTAAATTTAGAAATGCATACATTAATTTTTAATGGTTAGGACTTCACCAAAATATTTTTTGGTTGGGAACCTAGTATAAATTTCTTGTACATGCCATTTTTATGATGAGCTGGAAGAGTGTCTGATGTGACATGTCACATGTTAATTGCCAAATATCTCATTAATTGACACAAGTCTATAAATAAAACATTACACATTGATATAGCTAAGTGGCTTTATGTACCAAAGAAAACTTTAAGCCGAAAACACAACTGCTACATTTTTACAAAATTATTGAGTGACACGTCACATCAGGCATGTCTATACAATATTTTTTGTTCTTTTCCCCATAAACCTAGAAGCAACCGTCATAAACTTTAATCAAATGTTTTGACAGTAATAATTCAGATTTTAAACTATGTTACAACCCAAATACTCTAGGTCCATGTAATTAAAGAAATAAGTGTTTGATGTGAGGCCACCATCAACATCACGTCAGACACTTGTAAACACAATTACAAGAATAATCTAACAATTGCCTTATTTTTTAAATATCTATTCTATTTATTTAAAGTCTAATCTAAAAACGCATTTGAGGCATGAAAATTATTGCACCTTTTTTTCAAAAAGAAATTTAGTGTCTGATGTTACTCATAGTCATAGCTTAACATACACATGGAATCTAACATCAGACATCCATGAAACAAAATAATTTTGAGAGAAGTATTTTAAGACAAATCTTAAACAAAGACGATCCTATCAAATATTGAATAAGCCCTGTAGTTATTTATTTGCAAAAGATATATACAGGCATGCATTGCATTTTGTCAGATTTTTTTGGGGATCTAATGTCTGATGTGACTCTTGAACATGTGAACTTTTGAAAAGGCTTGAATATTTAATTAGTAATGGACTCCCAAAATTGACCAGTTCGGAAATGGCACCTTTTGACCTACCCCTTACGGTATATACAATATGGTTTCTGTTTGCTTAACGGTAGATTGCCTTTAATACCACATTTATGATGTGTATATGTGTCTGAGAGACAAGTAGTTTGTTTTCTTACAGAAATGTACACCATTGTATGGAAACATAACTACATTGTATAATGCGTGGGCTCAAATCCTGAAACTTGTTTGTACATGTATAACACTTTGATACATAATGCAGTAGACCAGCCAGAGGATCAATGTAACGGCTGTGCTTGGGAAACAGCTTCACTGTGGGCTGGGGAGAGGCACTCGGTTCATCCTGTGTGCACTGGTTTCCAGACAATAGTATTCAAATACTGAGGAGGGACCCCCCCTCCCTTAAATTTACAAACGACACAATCAAAAGTTTAGGTTATAACATGATTCTTTTATTTTTTCACCAAGCTGCCAATCTATACAGCTATTATTTCAATAAATCTTCTCTGTAGATAGAGATTAGAACCATATTGTGCTGTCATCTCTTATTGAATACCGAAACTTCAGAAAGAACTGTTTAATGTTAGCTCTTGTTGAACACTATGACAGAAAAGAATCGCACGGCTAGATGCTGCTCTCTGTGAACTAGGCCCACTATGTATTGATAAGCAACCAGTGGTATTGTCTTTCCCTTTCAGTCCAAGTGCTTGTTTCATACGGACACTATGACTTTGTTTCATATCATAATTCTCATGAAGCACAAGTATGTGTATAATAAATTTGATCAATCATACAATGTATTACATGTATCTATAGCCCCTGATGAATGTTGCATGATGCCCGAACAGGGACGGTCTATCCAGGGGCAACAAAAACGCCTCTTGCATGTCCAGTGGGATCCTACCCCCACACACAGCAATGATTTTCTTGGATTGTATTCTTGATTATATACTACAGAACTAAGTTTTACTTCAAGTGTTTTTGTTTTGATTTACTATTCTGTCTTTTTTTAATGTTCATCATTCTCATAGTGTCAGAAACACCACGTCAGCAATATCCAGGCTTCGAGTGAAAAATATACTTTCAAGGCGGTTGGCTAAAGAGCCTCTCCCATTTAGCACTGATTTGAGGGAAATTTAAGTTTCCTAGCATGCCGAAACCAATTGCAACTAACACTAGTAACACTGCACCATCGTCACTGACTGAACCAACTAGTAAGGGACAAAAGTCCGACTAGCACTGCTAAGCAAAGCTCGGGGATTCACGGGTGGACAGATCGCTGCTAAACAGTGCTAAAACTGCTATAGTATTACCCTATTTACTGCATTTTTTTAAAACCGAAAATAGCCGCGAGTGAACGATACATTAGACTCTGCCGATCCCAGTGCCACGAGGTATGGGGGGCACTTATGAGACGTTAAAAACGTGTACGGGCCTAGTAAACGACTGGGCTAACCAGATGTTATTGTCAAAACTAAATGCAACTACTGCACGATGGATGAATCATCCAATTTTTAACTGGATACATATACTGTTAAATACATTTTTTTTTACCAGATACGTGCAGACGTACTCGGGAGGTCAAATAGTACTAGATTCGAAATACAGATGTACATAATACGTACTGGTTGGTAGCTATGTAGGTGTAAATGAAGACGAACATGCAAAACTTCAAATGTATAGCAGTTAGTCCGTTTTATCTGTTACTTCTGCTACTTAGGAACTTACGTTGGTATATTATGCCGGAAACAAAACGAACGCAACTTTAAGATAAATGAAAACCAGTTTGTTTTATTTGCACATGTTATCAATGCTAAGTAGTTTAAGATAATGAGAAGCAGTAGCATGGAAGAAAAATAGAACATTGACCATGAGTGGAATATTTGTTCATTAGCGTAGTAGATTACATAAACATACAACTACAAGTAATTAAAAATCCTGGTGAAGCAAGCCCCCTGACAACACAGCATTACAATGTTGGCCTCCTACTCTTGGACCCTGCAATGATGCATTGTTTATCACGGCCCAGGTCTCGAGGTTGAATGCTGTCCTGAGAGTAGAAGCCATTTCTTTCCACTTTTATTAGCATGACACTAAAACTTCCCAATAATAGTTCAGGTTAGTTCCAAGTTTTCTAATCTATGCCAAACAGCGAATGTTGATGTCCATTGACTGACATTCTTGCTTTGATCTGTATTTGATGTGGCTGATACAGACAGTGATTTCAATAAAACTCAAAGGATGGATATAAGTGGGTATAAGTGCGCCATGATATGCTATTGTGCTAGCAGTTCGTATTATTGGAGTGCACACCTTCCATTTTTTGAAAAATAAAAAAAGCTTTTACCTTTCATAAAATTTTAGGAAAAAATGGTGCATAGACGAGGAATAGGCATTAATTAAATGACGCAATGTGAAAAGGTTAACGTAGCTCCCTTCACGTACAATTCACAATTGATATCAAAAACCAAAATCTCATTATTCAAATTTCACATAAACTAAATTTGTAAGAGGAAAGGTTACTTTTTATCTTTGACTCTGTTAGGAGCATAGTAAATGAGTACCTGTATTCAAACTTTTTAGTCTCTGAATTGAAAGCCAATACCAGTACTAGTCTGCTACCCAAAGTTACCGTATCCCGTTATTCTTGGATACCACACTGCAAAAGATATTTCAGCTGCTTGAACCCAAAGCAGGGATTGGGCTGCTGCTCTGATAGTGTAGTTAGTGTACATGTACTAGTACTAGGGAGGGTCTCGACTCGCACGGAGCTGCTACTCACTGAGCACTGCTTCTCTCACTGGTGGGATTCCACACAATCACACAATTTACACTTTTTCTACCGCAACAAAGACAATATCTCAAGGCAACAGGCTTCACATAAAGTAAACTAACAAGTACATAACTACATAAACAAATCTAAGGTAAGGCCACTCTTTGGCATGAATCAAACAAGATGGAAACAATTGGCAAGGCACTTCAAATATGTGTACAGTAAATAAAAGTAGGGAATGTTAAAACAATTAGGAATGTGAAGATTTGTCAACAAAAATGAATAAAGGTGCCTGTAGTGATGTACTCACATACCAGCACACAGCAAAAGGGCAGTTAGTGATTTACATTTGATTCTGTCCATTTCTCATCTAGATCTCCAGAAAGCATCTCATGCCGCAAGGTCTAAAAACTAATATGCTCATTTGATCAGTTGTCATGCTAAGAAAAAGCCAAATTTCTAAAAAACTATTTTCAGAGCCATGACATAAATTCAATGATCATAAAGTCTATTACCAAATTAAAAAAAAAACTATTTGGAGCGCTACAGGTTGAAATGTTTTAAGCCGACATCGTGCAGAGCAAAATCTAAGTTGGATGCCCTCTTGGTAGGAGCGCTGAACAAACGCCTCACTACATGTAAAACCACACAAGGCTTTTTGTTTCTATGGAGTTATCTTGAAAAGTTCAAAGTTACTCTGTACAAGATTTTGGCAAGTTGACACTTTCACATCATGTAAAAGACGCTAGTTTCAGTGCACACACATTTTTAACTTCATACCATAGAATTGCCAGCAAAGAAAACAATAATAATAAACTAACACCACCAAAAAAACACATTAAATTTTGGTCATTAAGATTAAAGAAAATATAGATCTATGTACATCACTAAATGTATACATTATAATGGTGTATATATAATCTGTTGAATGGGGGCTTTTTAAAGGAAAAAAAAATAACTTCAGAACCAAAATTTGGAAAGGAGACAAATCCCGCATTTGATCACGGGATCTGGGACAAAAAAAAAAAAGAATGACGGAGAGTTCCTATTGCTGAGCATAAAATAGTGGTATGGTCCAAAAAAAAAAAAAATTGTTTTTAGTCAGTGAGAATTGCAGAGCACTTTGATTAATCCAGCTCAAAACTTGAGCAAGGGAAGTCCTCTGTTTTTTTTAATCTCCTTTTTTTTTGAAACAAGGAAACTTTAAAAAAGAATAGATTTATACTAATCAAATTGATTGGTCTCTGAAAAAAAAATGAAGCGTTTCTTTCAATTTGTTATTCTGCATGATGTGAATTAATTTTTGTCTACCAGCCTCCTCCATGTTCACACAGGCCTCGCAGATCAAAGCAACGGATAAATCATCATTACCATGTATCCAACAACGAATCCTAACCCATACACAATATCAATGATGAGCAATAGTGATCTATAGATAAAAATCAATATGCACAATTTTTAAAACATTTTTAATATACTTATACATATGCATACCATGGGAGGTAATAATTATCTGAGTATACATGTAGTTATCTGCATACGTTTTGATTGTGAGCTTCAAAACATACAAACTCGGCCATGGGACTGCCTGAACAAAAAAACTTCAATGGTCACAATACAAGAAGCTCTTGCTGAGTTTATTCCAATTCAATTTTATGTTATAAGTGTGGAAAACATGACCAGTAGGAATTTTGGACACTTATCCTCCAATATAATATCGATAGAAAACAACTAGGAAGCGGCAGAAAACGCTTCACTTTCTCGTTACTGCAAGGAACTCGAGAACATCAATTAGATAAACGAGGTCTCTTGTACGCACCAAAGGGACTTGTAAAGTTGTACATTTTGAAATTTGTTCAAGAAATTAACGGAATATTTAACTTGTCAAAAAATAACAAGCAAACAAGGGCATCACATCACGTTGTATATGATAAACAAGGATGCTCCCAAGATCCTCTCCCCTTCTATAAATTCTTTTTGATTATTTTGTTGGTTCCATGTGTCAGGTTTTTACAATGTACAAAAGTTCACAGATCCTCTTGGACAAAATGTCACAGTTTTGTCAACAAGCTCAGTGGGAGTTCCACAAAAAATTCAATTCTCTTCACAATGAGAAGGCCAAAGTAGTTAGAAACAAACAGTATAAAAATCACATTGCTCATTGCCATCAGTAAAGATTTTAAGGATGTAAAATTTACCCTGAGCAGCAATTTCGATATCTGAGGTTAATGCTTAAAGCTTAAAACCATCCAAAGAAAACCAGAATAAAATTATTTTGATTGGAAATATTTAAAAATTCATGAAACAAACAAACAACAATCGGTCATACTCATAGGGTGAAGGTACCCCAGTGTTGATCGACACAAATGTTTTGTAGACAGGATCAAAGTAGGGCAGAGCAGAGTGTAAGTAGATCACCGACAGTAAGTAACCCCAGAGGATCTGGTGGTGGGCATAGCAGGCACACCCTGGACTGAAGCTCTCTCTCTCTAGGCATGACACGTTTAAGCAGAGCTCTCGCCCGATGAGCCAGGGCTGGTGCCGCAATCTCTAGACAGCATTCCGTAGATAACCGGCACACCTAAACGTTGATCTAGAGAACATCACAGTCTGCACTTTCCATGGACTGTTCGAGACGTAGCGTGCATGCGGGGACAGACGCACCCGCAGTGGTGGCCTTCGCTACAAGCTTTATTAGACACAGGTTTGTGCGTGGACAGACACGCCTTCGCTACAAGCTTTATTAGACACAGGTTTGTGCGGGAAAGCTCGCATCAATTGATTGATGAGTAAGGTACAAATGATAGAAAGCTCTGTATCTGTTTCAGAACATACATTACGAGTTCAATAACACCTTTTTGGCGTACATAAAAAATATACATTTGAGACGAAAATGTGTAAGAAAGCCCTTAGCATTGTAAAAACCAATACAGCCATAATTTGAGGGTGGAACATCAACACAAAAAATCAACACTGACTTCACTGCGCCTTCTCCAAGGGCGGCATGTGTTCCGTGATTTGCTCTGATGACAAGGGCAGGAAAAATAATGGTTCACAACAGTGTCAATAAGAAAATCGTTACAAATACAATATATAAATATCAAAATGTTTCTCCTTGTGCACATAAAACATACAGTCATTTCATTCCATATCCAATGTCTAGAAAGAAAGAAAACATTTCTTGTCTTCTAGCCTTGATCTACCAAAATAAAAGAATTTAAAAATTAAAAATATGAGCTTACAGCGCTGAGCAGAGCTTGTCGACTCACAAACATTTTTCTAAACATTCTGAAACAATGTAGAAGTGTTAAACAAGCCTCACTGAGCCAGGTGCCCACATTTCTTTAGTTCAGAGGGGGGAAAAATAAATGAAAAATGGTTTGAAATAATCAAGTTCCCAATTTTCTTATCATTTCTATGGAAAAAAAAAAGAATGTTCATACCATGCCGCTAATTTCTTAAAAAATGAACAAAAATAATAACAACTAGTGTGATCTGACCTGTCTGAACGTTGACTATGGTTTAGCTGAGCTGCTGGGAAACGTTGAGCAAAACTATGTGTAAGTGTAACTGGCGAATGCAACTAGTTCAAATGATGAATTCAATGTTCACATTTTATACATCATTGTCCTACAAGAACTGGTCACATGAAACTCGTTCTCAGTGAAAATGTCACTGGCCTGCCGGTTACTGAAGAGATGGCAGTAAGAGGAACTAACGTTTAAGCATTCCCATAAAATTGTGTCTTTTTAGCTCAAGCCTATGGTATGAAACATCCCTGCAAAAATAATGAAAACAGATTTTCACAGGGGACCAAACAGCCACAGCTATTTTACACCGAGTGTCATCCCCTGGTATCACACCACAGCTATTTTACACCGAGTGTCATCCCCTGGCGTCACACCACAGCTATTTTACACCCAGTGTTACCGCCTCAGACAGTCAGACCACCAGAATTTGTACACGAGACAAAAGTCGAAGTTTGGAATGTGGGCAGAGTTAGGGCTACATGTAGCTCAATTCAATAAATCTCAGTCAATTTTCCTAACATTTTGTTATCACATAAACCCAGCAATCTTCAGTCCCAAAGACATGCGTACAAATACAAGCTTGGTCTCATGGCTGGTGGTCATAAACTATTAAAAAAAAATCTTTACATCAGGTCCAACACCTAAAGATGCCTCAAATCCCAAATGAGCATGAACAAAATATTTTTATCTAAATTTCCGGAAGGTTGGGCCTTGGTTTCCAACAAAGTCGTCCATGTCGCCTATCATGTCATCATCCTCCTCATCCAACCGTGTCATGCGAAATTGCCTGAAAGGTGAAACAAACAACTCATAACATTGTTTTTACACAGACACAAAAAGATTGAAGAACACTCTCCGTACCGCACACAAGGAATCATTGTGCGCAGGGTAACGTCACTGCCTCACTGCAAACAGGGGATTATCATTGCTATTTTGGTCCCAAAGTTACTTGCTATAATTATTGAGAATGATTTCCCTTGCTGAAGAAAAGAAGGGACATTACTCTTAGAATGTTTATGTGTATGGAAGGCTGTCTTTGATTTCAGTCAAAGTTTTAGCCATGGCGAGGGGTGTGTGTATGGAAGGCTGTCTTTGACTTAAGTCAAAGTTTTAGCCATGGCGAGGGGACTGTTTACAATACAAGGAAGTTCTCAATGAGTCTGTTATGGACACAGATAGTGATGATGGAGTAGATCTGAGTAGTGCTGATTCTCATTCTGTTTGTGATGTAGATCTAGAGGAAAGCTCTAGTTCTAGTGGTGACGAATGGAGACATATCGGAATGAATGTGCTCAACCAAATAAAGATTGGTTCGTATTGGCTACAGTGTGGCTAATAATTACAATATTTTTCAAATCCGACAAAAACAGATTTAAAAAAAAATGCCCACTATCATATCGAATTGAGCAAAAATATGTAAATATGTATAAATAATATGTATGTTTTATGTATAAAATTCTATAAAAAATTCTATAAGATAAAAAAAATATCAGTGAGAAAATAAAAGAACCCAACAACATCTATACAAAATACAAGCCCAATTAGCTTTATGGCAAACAACAACGAGAGCAACTTACAGAATTCCGCGGCGCTTGCGCCTCATGTAGAGAACCACGACCAGCAGGATGACAATAAACACCGCCACACACGACAGGACCACGCCCACGGTCACCTGCGTCTTGTGGTCTGTGGAAGACGAGCGATCACACGGTAGAGCCACAGCCCACACAGGGACAGGCCAAGCGCTCTCAACACTTGCATCTCTTGTTATAGATCAGTACTTTATGTACCAAAACTCCCACAGTGTAACTTGATTACAACTGCTAATCTATATCTCATTAGCTGCATCACAAGAAGCTTTCAATCATTCCCCAACAATCTATTTTAGAACGAAAACAATGGGCTGAGCCAAATATTTTCTAAATTTTGATTTTAAAATCACCCACATCACAAAAAAGACACAAATATCAACAATGTGTTGCCAATTTTCTTAAAACTTCTTTTAGATAGAGAATAATGTTAGCAACGAGACTAAGTGCTAATTTTGTTTGCTAGTCTTGCTAAAAATGTGACGCCACAGGTCTACCCACTAAAGTGGCCCTGTGACACCCACAGGTCTACCCACTAAAGTGGCCCTGTGACACCCACAGGTCTACCCACTAAAGTGGCCCTGTGACACCCACAGGTCTACGTACTAAAGTGGCCATGTGACACCCACAGATCTACGTACTAAAGTGGCCATGTTACACCCACATATCTACCCACTAAAGTGTCCATGTGACACCCACAGGTCTACCCACTAGAGTGGCCATGTGACACACAAAGATCTACCCACTAGAGTGGCCATGTGACACACAAAGATCTGCCCACTAAAGTAGCCATGTGACACCCACAGGTCTACCCACTAAAGTGGCCATGTGACACCCACAGGTCTACGTACTAAAGTGACCATGTTACACCCACAGATCTACCCACTAAAGTGGCCATGTGACACCCACAGGTCTACCCACTAGAGTGGCCATGTGACACACAAAGATCTTCCCACTAAAGTGGCCATGTGACACCCACAGATCTACCCACTCAAGTGGCCATGTTACACCCACAGATCTACCCACTAAAGTAGCCATGTGACACCCAAAGATCTACCCACTAAAGTGGCCATGTGACACACAAAGATCTATCCACTAAAGTGGCCATGTGACATCCACAGATCTACCCACTAAAGTGGCCCTGTGACACCCGCAGATTTACCCACTAAAGTGGCCATGTGACACCCAAAGATCTACCCACTAAAGTGGCCATGTGACACCCAAAGATCTACCCACTAGAGTGGCCATGTGACACCCACAGATCTACGTACTAAAGTGGCCATGTTACACCCACAGATCTGCCTACTAAAGTGGCCATGTGACACCCACAGATCTGCCTACTAAAGTGGCCATGTGACACCCACAGATCTACCTACTAAAGTGGCCATGTGACACCCACAGATCTACCCACTAAAGTGGCCATGTTACACCCAAAGATCTATCCACTAAAGTGGCCATGTTACATGTGACACCCAAAGATCTACCCACTAGAGTGGCCATGTGACACCCAAAGATCTATCCACTAGAGTGGCCATGTGACACCCAAAGATCTATCCACTAAAAAGGCCATGTGACACCCAAAGATCTACCCACTAAAGTGGCCATGTGACACCCACAGGTCTACCCACTAGAGTGGCCATGTGACACCCAAAGATCTACCCACTAGAGTGGCCATGTTACATGTGACACCCAAAGATCTACCCACTAAAGTGGCCATGTGACACCCAAAGATCTACCCACTAGAGTGGCCATGTTACATGTGACACCCAAAGATCTACCCACTAAAGTGGCCATGTGACCCACACAGATCTACCCCCTAGAGCA